>JANAVB010034419.1:7869256-8231756 GCA_029216955.1 Iris pallida
ATTTGAGTGTATATATGTTTATATAAATGTATATATATTATATACATATATGTAAGGCTGGAAGCCCATTTTATAATTTTTATTAAATTATATATTATATACATATATTCATATACATTTGTGTGTGTATATATATTATATAAATATATACATATATTCATATACATTTGTCTAATCGTGTGGATAGCAATCGCACATCTCACGTGTGAATTCTCGTATCGTGTGGATATCAATTGCACATTCTCTTGTGCGATTTGCCGTATTACCCGGGCTATTTATATGTCGAACTTGGTATTTCAAAACACATAGAGGATATGAGTGTTTTCGCATAGTTTTATTAGCTAGTCTCTTATGACATATTTTTTTGTTCTTTACCATATTTCTCCTCCCTTTCCATTGTAGAACAGATCAAGAATCCTAGAGGGGTCTCGAGTTTGTGCAAGGACAATAGTTTTTTTCTCTGGCTAGTTTATTAGAACTACATCGAGTTCATCTTCCACAGGCAACCCTCATCCTTTATTCACTTGTAGAGTTTTGTTTTGATAGGGAACGTAAGGCCCCCAAGTATTCATGTTTATCCCTAAGACTTTAATTCATACTGGGTTTATTAACGAGCAAAATATTAGGGGTGTGTAAGAACTTTGGTTCAAAATAGAGGTATCAGGTTCTGGGTTTATGGGAGTAGCTGTTTCTGCAAGTGGTATAGAGTCCAATATAGCAGTAGCGCACAAGATTTTTTGGTGAGAAAAACAATATGTATATGTTACATAACGGCGACTTTGGAGAATGCATGAAACATGGTTAATAGGAAACTATTGCAACGTGTATGTAGACTTGTGTTCCTGTAATGGGCAATGTACATAGCAGCAGGGAGGAGTCTTAGTATCATGTGTGCAAGGAATCCATAGGCATATGTGTTCAAATTATGTGGATTGAAACACAACTCCAAAAATTTGAGTCAATGCACAAGAGTGTGTGCATAGGGTATCTTTTGGTATCAGAAATTGACTACGAGAATTTAGGATTCCTGAAAAGTTTAATACAGAATCAGATAACATTGGTATAGCAACACTGTACAGACTAGGATAACAGTTCCTAGTATCAATCATATGTGCAGGATACCCGTGTGTGTATCCTGTAGTGGGGTGAACTACAATAACAGATGGGCAGAATTGTATGTGTAGGCATGTAGGTTGCATAAAGAGTTACACATGAACTACAGAATACAAAGTGTAAAATTCAAAGGCAGCAATATACTGCAGTTGTAGAAGCATGGAAAAGTGGATATTGCTTTTAGTCCCACATCAGAAAGGAGAAGAAGAAAGGGCTCATTCCATTCTATATATAGAGCCCCCTTTCCTCCTTTGAAAAGGGCACCAAAATAAAAAAAGAAAAAGAATCACTCAATTGAGTCACTCGCTGTCATGGCGAGGATGAGTTGGGTTCTGAGTACTATGTGCCTTCACGGGCTAGTATGAAGAAATCTAGTACAGTACGGGCCATGCGCTTCAAATGTGCTATGCCAACAGTAAACCAGAGATGCGCACGCAAATCATGCGCGCTACTGATGGTAAACTATACAGAATCGTCTCGAGTGCGTTTGCACCAGATATGAGCCGACTCTTAAAGTCCCCTCCCATTTGGGTGCAATTCTTACACTTGAACCAAGTCAGGGGGAATCTCTTGCGGGCCAGACCCCATACGGCCCATTGAGAATGTCGAAGCTTCCAACTTGGACTCTTCCTACTACGCACCTTCGGGTGCTAAGTTGAAGAAGTCTAGGGCCATATCGCATATTTTATGCGCGGGTCTGTCATAGCTCATCCTTTCTCGCAGTGCTTTACTAGCCTCAGATCAGGAAGCCAATATGATGGTCCCAAAAGTCTTCCTACAACGATCGAAAGCAAGTGCTTTACTAGCCTCAGATCATGGAGCAAAGTGGACTCGAGCCGCAGAAACAAGTGGACTCATGTGGCCAAGTGGACTCGAGCCGCAGAAGGAAGGCTCCTGGAGATCCCATGCAGCCAAGTGAAACCAAGCCGCAGAAGAAATGCTCCTGGAGACCCCATGTGGCTAAGTAGACTCGAGCTACAGAAGCAAGGCTCTTGAAGATCCCATGCGGCCAGGTTGACTCGAGTCGCAGAAGCAAGGCTCTCGAAGAACCCATGCGGCCAAGTGAAACCGAGCCACAGAAGCAAGGCTCTTAGAGACCCCATGTGGCCAAGTGGACTTGAGCCGCAGGAGGAAGACTCTTGAGACTTCATGCGGCCAAGATGATCCAAGCCGCAGAAGGAAGTCTCTTGAAGATCTCATGCGGCCAGGCCAATTTGAGTCGCAGAAGGAAGACTCTTGAGACCTCATACGGCCAAGATGATCTGAGCCGCAGAAGGAAGGCTCTAGAGATTTCATGCGGACAAGCCGATCCAGGCCGCAGAAGAAAGACTTTTGGTAACGTATGCGGCCAAGTTGATCTGGGCCACAGAAGATTGATTTTACTCTGTTGTGGGGGGGGACACATGGCAGTTTGACCAAGTCTCAACCACCCAGATTCGCTACAACAAAATCTCAACAACCCCCACCAACTGGCAGCCCAAGATCGAGTATTTGTGCGTTGTGACAGACACGTGGCCCTTTATGCGGCCAAAAATCTGTTGTTGCAGGAATCACTATAAATAGCAGGGTACCACACCCATGCAAATGGTTGGCAATCCAAGGCTGGTAACCTACGAAGGGCAATTTCTTCAAGAGTAAGGATCGCGTCAGATAGTCCAAGGAGTAAGGCAGAGTTGTTACACTTTCTCAAGCCTCTATCATCACCCCCAAGAATCAAAACTAAACAATTGTACTTAGATTGTTTCCTATGATTTCTTTCTAGGCTTTCTTTTATACAAGCGAGTTTGCAATCAAGTTCAATTCATTTGTAATTTTGTTGTGCTTGATATTTAATGGCAAACACGATGGCGACTATGTTGGGGAAATCCTTCTCTTCTGATGAGAAGTTGGTGACGCAATCTGACGCATCCAAGCTCGGCTCCATGCAGCAAATGCTCGTGGTTCGATTTGACCAACGAGCATTCGAAGAAATGCCCTCTGAATGGAGCGCCAGCCCATCGCAGAAGCGAGCCAACCCAAAGAGAGCCCGCAGGATATCGAAGCGTAAAACTGTTGCTCCCGACCAGGTTCTCGAAGAAACTCCTTCTGCGAACCAAGACGGTGATCAAGACTCTTCTACGACCTCGCTTCCGACCGCAGATAATCCTACTGTCCCTAAATCCAGTAAAGGAAAACACTACGATGCTGAGTTTTTAGGGGCACAAGGGAAATCCATGTGGACAAAGAAGAGGCCGCATAAGAGAGATGGGCAGATGACTCATGCGGCAGCTGACTCTGGCCGCAGCCAACTCTACGGCAGTTGTAACTCCCTTGAATTAACTTCTGGTGAATTTTACGGATGAAAATTGCTATCTGGAAATACAATATTGTTTTCCTATAAGTAATTTAGTTTAATAATGATGTTTTATTAATTAATTATGATTATTGGTTTTTTTTAATTAATTATTTTTTATTTATTGTTATTTTTCTGTTAATTAGTAATGTTGTTTCTTAACCAATTATTAATGTTACTAAGTTACTTGTTGACTCATGATGTTTCTAATTTTGACTATTAAATTACTTGCTGATTCACTAAAGCTACTAGTTATTACTAACAAGTTTAGCCCATATTTATTAATAGAAAAGATTAGTGCAGTTTAAATCAATTATAGATTACTCTCTATTGTTAAAGTAATTTCGTAATTATTTATATTAAAACCTTTTGAAAACTATTGGAGGGAAAAATTAGATTTTGGGATCTGTTTGAAAATTTGAATTTGAAAATCATTTTGATTTTGGAAAGCTGTTAGAATATAAAAAAAAATTTGTTTTTATTTTGATTTTGAAAATCTGTTTTTATTTGAAAATTCTGTTTGGATTTGAAATTTGTAATTCTGTTACTAAACCTATTTTCAGCCCCCACATCTACTTTTTATTACATTGCTGCCACTATAGATATTAGCCCCAGATCTTTATTTTATTACCACTTTGCCATTTCCAGCTCTCACTCACACACGCATAATATTTTATTATAAATATACAGCATATTCCCTAGGTTCTGACACAGCAGTCACATCACTGACACGTCCACATCATACAATTTTTCTCTTTCTACATTCTTTCTCTTCTCTGCTGAGGCCGAGCTCCGCCGTGCGCCACCGCACCATCGTCGGAGACCCGGCCGAGCACCGTCGCCTTCCTCCGCCGTACGCCACCGCCTCGATCGGAGCTCGAGGCCGACCATCTGCTCGCCGTCGCCGTCGACCCCTCGCCATCACTGCGAGGTACTTTCTCGACTACGGAGCAGTGATTGAAGACCGAGCCTCCTTGGCTAGCCTACCATCTCGAAGACCGAGCCAGCTCCAATGTCGAGGCATCTCTTCGAATCTCGTGCAAAGACTCGAAAAGACACTTCGAGATCTGCAGCCCCCTCGAGCAGTGAGCCGCCTCTTTGAAGCCGACCAGCCCGATATACTCTCCGTCGAGCCACGTCGGAGAGCCACCGCGACGACGAACACCGTCGTGTCACCGGATCTCGACGACCCCACGCCAGAAGCCATCGAGGAGCCGATATTGAGCCGCGCCTAGTCAGATTCGTTGTCAGGTCAGCAGTGCTTCGCCGTCGTGGACCGACGCTGTAATGCCCTGCTCCGCACGGTGCATTATGATGAGTCGTTGACTCGAAGAGTTGCGTTAACCCGATGAAGTATCGATACGAATCGATGCGAGAGTTACGTTGGCCAAAGGTAAGCTTTGAGTCAGTTGGAATCTATAAATCGAATCGATGCAAAGGATAAGTTCCGTTGAGCAAGTGCTAATGTTGGTTGATCTAGTGTGCAGGCTATGCCTTTATGTTGGATTACGGATCGTGGTATGGGCGTGATAGGCCAAATCAACCGAGTAGTTCAAAGGAATGGCTAAGTCCGGGAGTTAGCTATGCGATCGAGTTATGGAAGCGAGACGCTTCAATCGGCGAGACGGCAAGGCGTATCGGCTTAAGGTGGGCGGGTTCTTGACTCTCTCTCCCTATTCCTTCACGTCTAATAAAATATATTATGGTATGCGAGATGTTATCGAGTCAGCGAGAGTGGCTCGGCGACGAAAGGTCCAAGTATGCGTTGAACACTAAGGTAGTACATTGAACAATCGAACAATTGAAGGGACGTGCATCAAGTGTACGAGTCGCGGTAGGGCAATGATGGTAGAACATTGAAAGACGATATTAAGATGTGCATCATGTGTATGGCTCCGAGAACATTGAACTCTAGGCGTAGAACATTGATTATGGTGCTGAGCGTGCCCTCGTGCACTTATGTACGAAAAGACTAAGTAACTACGGAGTTAGGCTATGTGAACAACTTACGAATGGTACGCGCTGAATATGAAACGAGATGACTAAGCCATTGGGCATTGTGCATCAATATGGATGTGTTGGGGCATAACGCCGACGGAGCTCCCCATATGGATGGTAGATTATATTTATGAGACGCGAATATGTTTATGGTGCGGGACTATGTTTATGGAACACGAGATTGGTTGGACGATATGACTTGTATGCTATGGTACGTATTGCATGGTCAATGGACTCGGATGGCCCGTGCACGGGTGCGGCTTCCCTCGAACGGTTATGCCGGGGCGCCGGGACCGTTCGGCCTAGGAGGGAATTATGTGTGGTATTTATGGTACACGACATTCGGACGGATTGCGACCGTCTAGTGCTGTGATAAGCTATGATATCCGTAAGTTTGGGATCCTTCGGATATTGGGCTAGCAACCCGTATCGAAGTGATTGTAGGCTTACACATAAGAGATGCCAAGTCCATTACGGTGCGAAACATCGTGACCTTCATATAGATAGGGCCGACGGGCTGAGTTGAGAGTTGGGTGCAGGCGCAGGGTCTGTGACCCTTATGCATGGTATAAGTTTATGGTTGGTTGTTGCATGAATGATATGATTCTATGTTAAGTTCTAACCCGTGCAGGCTAGGCAATATGGGACGGAGATGTGCACGATCACTATGCTTATGTTCAGATTATGCCTAACTGTATCTGCTGCAGGAATACGGTAGTGGACACATTATGATAAAGTTGTTATGCGTAAACGTTGCCATGAAACTGATCCTAAGGCTAAGTAGAAAGATCACCAACTTAAGTTGCATGTTTCACTAAAGATATTTAGTATTTGGTTTGGGTGCGAGCGGGTCTTGATCTGTGCAAAGCGAGGACGAAAGCACTAATCCCCCACTAGTTTATATGCAGGCTCAGGTTATGATCGGTTCGGGGCGGAGCTTGGCTTGGACGTGCCGAGGCATAGAGTCCTTGGCGTTCAAGAGGAGCTACCGCATAGGCGTTCGGACTTGCGACATGGAGATGTTCGGCCGAAGACTACTTGGTGGCTATATAGAGGCATAATGTATGGAACAATGTAATTCTTTGTGAGCTAGAGAGATCATGAGCGTTGTAGCCAATTGGCATATATGTTGGGCTATTCAGAGCCTTGTAATCTTCAGTTTGTTATCAATAAAAGAGATTCTTATGTTTTACTTGTTTCCTTCCGCTGCTTATGTTATCGATTTGATATAGTTCTATGTGAACCGTTATCTTGCCTTGCACGAGCGCAACTCCAGGCTCGTGCGGCATCACGTCCCAGCGATGACGATGATTCGGGTAAAATCTAGCGAGGACGAGCGATTTTCCAGATCGGGGCGTGACAAGTTGGTATCAGAGCGGTTCCATCCTTTGGACCGTACGTGAATCTCTTTAACCCTCAGTTGCTTCGCTATCGAATTCAGTTGACTTTAAGTTGTTTCCGCAACCGCATGGCTCATGGATCTGCTCGACGCTACATTGGATGTTCTATACAATAAGTCTTTATTAAGTGCGTATGTCTGCCACAAGTATGTCGTGACTATCACGCTATCTCCGGGTGCCATCGGAGAACGTTGGTTGCACGCAGTGCAACGAGTTATGGAGTGTTGGTTGCACGAAGTGCAACGGATTACGAGATTATGGTTTCCCGAAGTGTAAGAAAGTTATAAGTCGTTGATTGTACGAAGTGCAACGAATATGGTGATGTTGGTTGCATAAAGTGCAATGATATATGTGTTGTTGGTCGCACGAAGTGCGAGGAGTTATATGTTGTTGGTCGCACGAAGTACGAGGAGATATGTGTTATTGGTTGCACGAAGTGCAACGGATCGATATGTGAGACGATACGTATTATGTGGCTACGCGAATGGTTATGTGTTGTTGGTTGCACGGAGTGCAGCAAGTCGTGAATCATTCGTTGCATCAGCGTAACGAGTCGGTATGGTATGATGCGTATTGTATGGCTATACGGATGGATAGCGATATATTGCACGAGATTGAGAAATGGCCTTAAGTATCGAGATTAAATTGTTGCACGAGTTGCAACGAACGAGATTGGAAGATCGTGATGCGATTTGAACGAGTCGAGTTGAGTAGGCGAACATGTATGTTGGCCGAATGTCACGTTGAGCTTTGAATAAGCGAATGTTGTGGGTATAATCGATATGATTGCCAAGGTACGGTTAGACTGAATGTATGTCAAAACTTGAGCGAACGCTAGAGCTGGGATCAAAAAGATCGCCATACGGGATAGTTGATTGAGAATAGATGTCGGACCTATGTCACGCCCCAGAACCAGAATACTGGAGAGCGGGGGCAGACATAGCCAGCTACGCAATCCCAAAGTACGTTAATACTCTGAAATCACGTATAAGCTGTCAAGACATGGGGGTTACTCTACAAGCCATCAGTCAATCCTATGGTTTAACAATCCTAGGTATCTCAATCACAAGAAACTATACAAGAGCAAAGAGTACGATCATCATACATACAATAGTAAGGCGTCCCGAACCATATATACATGAATGATCAAGGAGCCAGTACCACAGAACTGATGACTGGCTAGAGTATTAGTCGTACATGATAAGGACTAGCTATAGTCTAGAATACACATATCATGTTTATGCCCGTAGGCTACAATATCAAGGAAAATACCAAAACACGAGCTAAACACGTGCTCGGGGCTAAACGTTACAAGAAGAGAATTTACATATCAGTGGGAGAATGAAGAAGAGCCCACTGAGGCACTCTGGTGCTCCGGCTGGTCACCGTCGAGTGGATGGTGCGGTAGATCCTTCGGGCTCTTCTATCAGAACCTGGCCATGCAAAACCAGTGGGGTCAGACCCCAAATAGCAAGTACCACAAAGGAGGCCGAACTATGAACTTAAAACCAGCAATCATAGGCAATCAACAAGGAGAGAAAGCAATAAGTAAAGGAGGATCGAGATTCGAGCAGTACCAATGCACTTATCCCGAACATAGGAAGACAGTAAGTAAATCATCATTGAGCATAAAGTAAACTGGAGAACATGTTAAATAAATAGAACTGGGAAGGTGATATACGATGGGATGACCATGGGACTATTCAGATAACCAGGTTACAACCCGTAAACCAAATAAGGACCGGGGTTGTAACCCTTCGTCTGAACAGAACTTGGTTTCCCCCACCATTTATCGGCAAGATAAAATAAGAAATCAGGATATGTAACAATCATGTACAGGATCAAGACAAGACAAGACAGATTGGACTCCATCCAACAATCACGGCCAATTATTGCCTACGGCTTTCTACATTAACTAACTAGGGTTATCACAAGCCTAGTTACTAGCAAGATACAATGAGATTATTCCACAGCCACAAGCCCTGCAGACCATCCAGGCTATCCGAACGCAATTAGGGGTTGAACTCAAGTGGGTACATCGTCCAGGAAATGCATGTACCCTTAGGTGACTTAGAGAGTGCAACACATAACAGTGTGCTGGAAATGTGCCATACTCGACGGCAGGCTACAGATCCCAAGTGGGGCGCCCAGATAACGGGATTGCCTGTAGCTGGAAAATCTCTTCATGACTACTGGATTATTCTAGTGATTAGCCTTAGTCGATTTCAGTGGGTGACCCTGACCGTGGTACTCAGGGATCCCCATCCTAGACATGATGCAAGACAAGACGGGTTCATTTGCACAAGCACAATCGTCCACGGTGTCCAAGTTATTCAATCTTGTCATGTCGTGTTAGCCGTCGCAACAGCATTTCGAGAAATATCATGTCAGGTTATCATGTCAAGAGTGCGCCACGGCGGGCCACTATCAAGAATTATCATGTCTAGTTATCATGTCAAGAATATCATGTCAAATTTGTCAGGTCAAGTTATCTTGTCAGGAGTGCACCACGGCGGGTCACTATCAGTCATGTCATTTATCAAGGAGGAAAGAAACTTGCATAATTAAATAATAATAAATATATAATATATATATTCTTGAAGCCAAGGAGAAACTCTACAACTTTCATCTTGGGAGTGGAAAGAAATTCTGACCACAATTTAGACAAATAAAACATTTAAACAATCAAAGTGGGACCCATGCGGTCCAAAAGTGGGAGAACAATTATGCGGTCATAGAAAGTGGGAGGCCACCCATGCGGCCAGAAAATAACAAAAAGGGGCCATGCGGCCAAGGATAGGTGGGAGGCCATGCGGCTCCAAAATTAAATGCCAGCAAGAAACATTTCCGCAATCAGAAAAGACAAAGAGAGTGGGACCCGTAATGAATGCAAGCTTCCACTTTGCAAGCAAAACAATAGAAAAAGGGGCACGTGGCCAAACAATGAAATGATGACTGCCAGTAAAAGAGTGGCTCACGTGGCCAAAATATTATAGAGTGGAGGAAGGGAGCCTATGCGGCTCACATTAGATTTCATGCAAAAATACAACATGCAAGAAATAATAATATTTAATGGCCAAAGGCTATGCGGCTCTGCATCAAGCAATTGTTAATACCATAAATGTCCATGCGGCTCACCCTCACATTTGCTTGCATTAAAATATAAACAAATAAAATAAATAAATAAATAATGGCCATGCGGTTGAAGTATGGATAGTGCATCAAAATGCATTAAAAGTATTAAAAGTATAAAGTATAAGGACTTAAATGCATAAAGCATTAAGTCATAAAGGTAAAGACTTAATTGCATTAAGTAATAAGGACAAGGACTTATTCGCATAAAATGTTAAGTCTTCAGAAACCTTATGCGGCTCCAAATGCATTAAAGCATTAATTCCTTAAAGCATTTAATTGTTAAATATTAAAGCACTAAAGCATTTAAAGAGCTATGCGGCTCTCTATTTATTTAATACAAAAATGCAAGCATTTATTTAATGCAGATGCCAAAGCCATGCAGCTCCTTTCCATGCGGCTCAAATGGAAATGGAAAGCAAGTATTAATACTAAAGAAATACTAAGGACAATATTTAATGCAAGTTGCATGCAAAACGCGAGCCTGCATTTAATGCTATTGCCACAACCTATGTGGCTCACCAAAGAATTTCCATGCGGCCAGCTTACAAATTCTCATACGGCCAGCTAGCTTAGCAATTCAAGCAAAATGCTAAATGTATTAAGTACCCAAGTGTTGGCCATGCGGCCAAGCTAAAAATCCTTTAGGTCAAATTTGGACAAAAATGAAATTCTCTGCAACATGGGATCTTCAACTTAGCAAATATGCAAGTTTGATAGATCAAAATCCTGGAAACCAAAAATACCACAAAGCTAGATCTACAACAATCCACTCGGTAAAACCGAAAACTCCAAGTTCTAAAGATGCTTAGAATCATGCAAGGAAGAAGATGGAACAAACAAAAATAAATTTGCTCTAGGTTCGGCAAGGTGTACTTGCCTCTCCTCCTTGGTGAAGAAGGAAAGAAGAACAAGATGAAGATGGAAAATGAAAGTAAATAATGGAGGAGAGAGAGTGGTAGGTGGCTTATATAACAAGCCCAAGCAATCTCCACCATTCATTCCTCTCCACTCAATCTAAGCCCTACACCTCATCTCATGAGAAACCAAACTAAACCAAACCAAACCAAGTCAAAGTGGAACTGAACCAAATAAAACCAAATCCAGTTAAACCAAGTCATGAAATCCTACACTTAGGAAAATTTTAAAATATCACGTAAATAGATAAATACGAAATATGGCTCAAATTAAAACACGTATCCGTATAAAATATTGATACAGTGAGACGGGTCTCACAACTCTCCACACCTTAGAAAAATTCTGTCCTCGAAATTTCCTGAGGCTAGTCGAGCAAGATAACAAAACAAAAGCTCCAGGAAACTCAACAATCTCAATAAATCAAGCATGGATATATAAGTAAGGTAAAATAATCAGTAATGTAATTAAATGCGTAAGCGGTAAATAAATGCTCAAGAACAATACAATCATGATCAAGAAGGTTGGAGGCATATGGATCAATATGTCTCCTGAGACAGTTGTGTAGAAACCAACGTCCTCGCTGGCCTAAGCTGATTCCCAAAAATGGATAAAAGTCAAGCCTCAAGGTAAGTCGGTACCAATAACTTAGTTCAAGACATGACTCTACCCAGGACGTGTCATCGTAGTTGAAACAGATGCATGAACTTTATCACCTGTCTCAAGATACGGAGACAGAAGCGACTGGCTGATTCGGGATGGACTGACATCTCTGCTTGCATGCTGAGACTGATCCTCCATAACTGGCCTGGCTGAAGAATGCTGAGCTGCCCTCGGCAAAACACGAACAAGATAATCAGAAGGATCAAGAACAGTGTCCTTGAAAGTTGAAGGACACAAGATCAAATCATGGGAACAGGAATGATCAATGATCAAAACAGATATCAAGTCAAGTATCAGAGATAGAGAATAATCCGAAGAAGATCAATAAGGGTAGTCGTGATTGAGATATCTAAACATGGTAACCCCCCACAAATCTGAAAATCGAGACTCAGACCTGCATGGGCCACCACTAAAACCATGTCACGCCCCAGAACCAGAATACTGGAGAGCGGGGGCAGACATAGCCAGCTACGCAATCCCAAAGTACGTTAATACTCTGAAATCACGTATAAGCTGTCAAGACATGGAGGTTAATCTACAAGCCATCAGTCAATCCTATGGTTTAACAATCCTAGGTATCTCAATCATAGGAAATTATACAAGAGCAAAGAGTACGATTATCATACATACAATAGTAAGGCGTCCCGAACCATATATACATGAATGATCAAGGAGCCAGTACCACAGAACTGATGACTGGCTAGAGTATTAGTCGTACATGATAAGGACTAGCTATAGTCTAGAATACACATATCTTGTTAATGCCCGTAGGCTACAATATCAAGAAAAATACTAAAATACGAGCTAAACACGTGCTCGGGGCTAAACATTACAAGAAGAGAATTTACATATCAGTGGGAGAATGAAGAAGAGCCCACTGAGGCACTCTGGTGCTCCGGCTGGTCACCGTCGATTGGATGGTGCGGTAGATCCTTCGGGCTCTTCTATCAGAATCTGGCCATGCAAAACCAGTGGGGTCAGACCCCAAATAGCAAGTACCACAAAGGAGGCCGAACTATGAACTTAAAACCAGCAATCATAGGCAATCAACAAGGAGAGAAAGCAATAAGTAAAGGAGGATCATGATTCGAGCAGTACCAATGCACTTATCCTGAACATAGGAAGATAGTAAGTAAATCATCATTGAGCAAAAAGTAAACTGGAGAACATGTTAAATAAATAGAACTGGAAAGGTGATATACGATGGGATGACAATGGGACTATTCAGATAACCAGGTTACAACCCGTAAACCAAACAAGGACCGGGGTTGTAACCCTTCGTCTGAACGGAACTTGGTTTCTCCCACCATTTATCGGCAAGATAAAATAAGAAATCAGGATATGTAACAATCATGTACAGGATCAAGACAAGACTAGACAGATTGGACTCCATCCAACAATCACGGCCAATCATTGTCTACGGCTTTCTACATTAACTAACTAGGGTTATCACAAGCCTAGTTACTAGCAAGATGCAATGAGATTATTCCACAGCCACAAGCCCTGCAGACCATCCAGGCTATCCGAACGCAATTAGGGATTGAACTCAAGTGGGTACATCGTCCAGGAAATGCATGTACCCTTAGGTGACTTAGAGAGTGCAACATATAACAGTGTGCTGGAAATGTGCCCTACTCGACGGCAGGCTACAGATCCCAAGTGGGGCGCCCAGATAACGGGATTGCCTGTAGCTGGAAAATCTCTTCATGACTACTGGATTATTCTAGTGATTAGCCTTAGTCGATTTCAGTGGGTGACCCTGACCGTGGTACTCAGGGATCCACATCCTAGATATTATGCAAGACAAGACGGGTTCATTTGCACAAGCAGAATCGTCCACGGTGTCCAAGTTATTCAATCTTGTCATGTCGTGTTAGCCGTCGCAACAGCATTTCGAGAAATATCATGTCAGGTTATCATGTCAAGAGTGCGCCACGGCGGGCCACTATCAAGAATTATCATGTCTAGTTATCATGTCAAGAATATCATGTCAAATTTGTCAGGTCAAGTTATCTTGTCAGGAGTGCACCACGGCGGGTCACTATCAGTCATGTCATTTATCAAGGAGGAAAGAAACTTGCATAATTAAATAATAATAAATATATAATATATATATTCTTGAAGCCAAGGAGAAACTCTATAACTTTCATGTTGGGAGTGGGAAGAAATTCTGACCACAATTTAGACAAATAAAACATTTAAACAATCAAAGTGGGACCCATGCGGTCCAAAAGTGGGAGAACAATTATGCGGTCATAGAAAGTGGGAGGCCACCCATGCGGCCAGAAAATAACAAAAAGGGGCCATGCGGCTAAGGATGGGTGGGAGGCCATGCGGCTCCAAAATTAAATGCCAGCAAGAAACATTTCCGCAATCAGAAAAGACAAAGAGAGTGGGACCCGTAATGAATGCAAGCTTCCACTTTGCAAGCAAAACAATGGAAAAAGGGGCACGTGGCCAAACAATGAAATGATGACTGCCAGTAAAAGAGTGGCTCACGTGGCCAAAATATTATAGAGTGGAAGAAGGGAGCCTATGCGGCTCACATTAGATTTCATGCAAAAATACAACATGCAAGAAATAATAATATTTAATGGCCAAAGGCTATGCGGCTCTGCATCAAGCAATTGTTAATACCATAAATGTCCATGCGGCTCACCCTCACATTTGCTTGCATTAAAATATAAACAAATAAAATAAATAAATAAATAATGGCCATGCGGTTGAAGTATGGATAGTGCATCAAAATGCATTAAAAGTATTAAAAGTATAAAGTATAAGGACTTAAATGCATAAAGCATTAAGTCATAAAGGTAAAGACTTAATTGCATTAAGTAATAAGGACAAGGACTTATTTGCATAAAATGTTAAGTCTTCAGAAACCTTATGCGGCTCCAAATGCATTAAAGCATTAATTCCTTAAAGCATTTAATTGTTAAATATTAAAGCACTAAAGCTTTTAAAGAGCTATGCGGCTCTCTATTTATTTAATACAAAATTGCAAGCATTTATTTAATGCAGATGCCAAAGCCATGCAGCTCCTTTCCATGCGGCTCAAATGGAAATGGAAAGCAAGTATTAATACTAAAGAAATACTGAGGACAATATTTAATGTAAGTTGTATGCAAAACGCGAGCCTGCATTTAATGCTATTGCCACAACCTATGCGGCTCACCAAAGAATTTCCATGCGGCCAGCTTACAAATTCTCATGCGGCCAGCTAGCTTAGCAATTCAAACAAAATGCTAAATGTATTAAGTACCCAAGTGTTGGCCATGCGGCCAAGCTAAAAATCCCTTAGGTCAAATTTGGACAAAAATGAAATTCTCTGCAACATGGGATCATCAACTTAGCAAAATATACAAGTTTGATAGATCAAAATCCTGGAAACCAAAAATACCACAAAGCTAGATCTACAACAATCCACTCGGTAAAATCGAAAACTCCAAGTTCTAAAGATGCTTAGAATCATGCAAGGAAGAAGATGGAACAAACAAAAATAAATTTGCTCTAGGTTCGGCAAGGTGTACTTGCCTCTCCTCCTTGGTGAAGAAGAAAAGAAGAAGAAGATGAAGATTGAAAATAAAAGTGAATAATGGAGGAGAGAGAGTGGTAGGTGGCTTATATAACAAGCCCAAGCAATCTCCACCATTCATTCCTCTCCACTCAATCTAAGCCCTACACCTCATCTCATGAGAAACCAAACTAAACCAAACCAAACCAAGTCAAAGTGGAACTGAACCAAATAAAACCAAATCCAGTTAAACCAAGTCATGAAATCCTACACTTAGGAAAATTTTAAAATATCACGTAAATCGATAAATACGAAATATAGCTCAAATTAAAACACGTATCTGTATAAAATATTGATACAGTGAGACGGGTCTCACAACCTATGCAGAATGTGATGTCGAGTAATGACTCGATTTTGAGTGGTATATGCAATACCAATTATGCGAGCAAGTGTAGCGAAGTATTATATCGATAACGATAGGCTCGATCCTGAGTGGTATATGGAATACCACTTAGCGATAGCTATGTTAAGCCGCTTGGTGACTTGCGATAGATTTCGTCGAGACGATTATGTTGTTACGATATGTTTGTCCTCAACGGACGAAGTAGTACCGAGACTTGAGTGGGAATGACTTGATAGCAGTCGATGCTAGTATGCTTCGATGAATTAAGTTGAATGAGTATGTGCGGAGTCGTACCTATGGAGGATACATCGGACGAGAGTTCGTTAAGTATGAGTTGAACGGTAGACGGAGCATAGCGAAAGAAATATTGCGTCGAGGAAATAGTCGACTCGGTCGAGTTGAGTTAAGTCGGTACGAAAACCATTCGGAATGAATTGAGTAGGTACGGAGAAATCGTGCGAACGAATTTGGGTTAACACGATGAGTCGGTGGCACGATTGGAAGTACGAGTTAGGGATATGAGAATGAATATATGAATTGGAAATCATGTCGTGACGATGATAGATAGTTATAACGGGATAGATCTGGATGTGTGCAAGACTTAATTCGTATTCGAGTTCGGATAATGGCAATGATTGCAACGAATTTGAGCTTATGAGAAAGGAAGATGTTCAAGTTATGCATATCGACGATGGTATTGAGGCGTATCAAAGACGATATACAATAACTCGGGGATACTCTGATCGAATGAACAAAAATTATGTTGAGCATTGTTGTTGGATGAAAAGGATGCAAGTTAAGTTATGGAAATTTGGATGATAACGGTAGGAGTGCTTCAGAGAATTGAGAGTGGATGGATATTGCTTGGATGAAAATGAAAGTGTCTGGATTGCTTCGCGAATCACCACTATGTTGACATTCTTGTCTTGAGCGAGCGCAACACCAGCCTCGCACATGCGTCACGTCAAATTAGAATGATCATTCCGCGTGAGCACTGGTATGGTGATTCATCCAGCGGAGATGATCGAACTTGCGAGGCGTGGCAAATTTGATATGGACTCGTGGTTTGATACGAAGGTAGAATTGAGGATTATGCGATAAGCCTAGAAGTGTGTCAGATATTGGCCATAAGTGGATAGACTCGAACAGAGGCGAACAAATATTACTCGGTTGCGATATTGTTAACGGTAGTGCCTAAGTGATTCGAGTAGTAACAGCGCACAAGTGCATGAGTCATTCGAGTAGCAACGGCGCATCAGTTGCGTGGGAGTAGATAAGTTATGGATTGATATGTCGGATTGGGTAAAGTCCCATAGGAATTATTGGAATTAATTTGGCTCCACGATAGGATATAGCATGGTTCGTTGTAACTGTCCCTCGTTGATGATCTTCAATTATCGAGCGTAGTTTCGGGGCAGATGACCCTAGAAGACTTGACCGCCAAATCAAGTGAATGTTGAAGTCCCATAGGATGACCCTAAAGAAGTCGCGTAAGAAATTTTTTCGAGGAGGAGGGATGATGTAGTGCATGTTGAAGATGAGTCTAAGTGATCGAGTATCGTGTTTTGTAAGTTAGCGAGTAGCCTTCGACTAGAACCATACGGTCAGGAAAGAAAATTTATGATCGACCGAATGAGTGAGTAAGTAGACTTGGTTGGTCGATGATCGAATAGATGTCGAGGAACGTGCCTAGTATAGTGACACGGTAAGGCGATTGCAAGGATCCTGCAATGCGCGAGAGCGACGGATAGTAGAACGACCCTAAGAGTTGTGTCGTAGATCGGTTTGAGTAACGGTTAGGCTATGTGTGTTGAGCGCGCCATCTATGTTACGAAATGAACTAGTCTAAATTGATTCGGAAATTGAGTAAAAGGATTCGTACTCGGTCGAGTATCGGAGATAGGTGTATCGTAAGAGACCTTGGGTCGGAAAGATTGTTGCCTTTGAGCATCGTAGACTCAAGTTGACCTTTTGTGTCGAGAGAGATTAAGCACGATGTCTGGATAAGTTACCTAGCGGGGGTAGTCCAAACGCAATGCGTGGATAGAGCGAGAACATGAATCATATGTGGATAGTTGTGTGCGAGACTTAGTACGAATGGTAGGCAAAGGAAATTATGACATATCGGACTTAGTCCATGTCGTTAAGGCCAAATGTTATGAACGGTTTGATGAAAGACTTAGATTATGTGAGAGATAGGAAACGGTTGGACGAATAGGCGTTGCGGAAGCTTGTTGCGATCGGATGCGTAATGAATTGATGCAGTGCGTGTGTTAGATGGCCGACAAGAAACTTATGAGATTGAAATTACGAGTTTGAATTAAGTTATGTGCAGAGATGTTTGGAAGATGATCGCATGTTATGGGATAATGCATACGAGATGTATTTTGAGAATAGGCACTAAGATATAACCAAGTCGAGTACAAAATGATTGATGCTTGAGGATTTAAGTTGAGCTTGTTAGTTTGTCCCGATATCCTACAACTGAGCTTGGCTAAAATAGATATATTGGTAGGACGCCTAAAATATGTGTATGATCCAAACTAAGTTGTATGATTCAAATGATAGTAGTACGAGATCGTAAAACGATCTAGCGAGGCACTTGGATTAAGTGTTGGTTTCGGTTCGAGGACGAACCTGATTTTGAGTGGTATATTATGTAATGCCCCGCTCCGTACGGTGCATTATGATGAGTCGTTGACTCGAAGAGTTGCGTTGACCCGATAAAGTATCGATGCGAATCGATGCGAGAGTTACGTTGGCCAAAGGTAAGCTTTGAGTCGGTTGGAATCTATAAATCGAATCGATACAAAGGATAAGTTCCGTTGAGCAAGTGCTAATATTGGTTGATCTAGTGTGCAAGCTATGCCTTTATGCTAGATTACGGATCGTGGTATGGGCGCGATAGGCCAAATCAACCGAGTAGTTCAAAGGAATGGCTAAGTCCGGGAGTTAGCTATGCGATCGAGTTATGTAAGCGAGACGCTTCAATCGGCGAGACAGCAAGGCGTATCGGCTTAAGGTGGGCGGGTTCTTGACTCTCTCTCCCTATTTTGTCATGTCTAATAAAATATGTTATGGTATGCGTAAGATGTTATCGAGTCAGCGAGCGTGGCTCGGCGACAAAAGGTCCAAGTATGCATTGAACACTAAGGTAGAACATTGAATAATCGAACAATTGAAGCGACATGCATCAAGTGTACGAGTCGCGGTAGGGCAATGATGGTAGAACATTGAAAGACGATATTGAGATGTGCATCATGTGCACGGCTCTGAGAACATTGAACACTAGGCGTAGAACATCGATTATGGTGCTGAGCGTGCCCTCGCGCACTTATGTACGAAAAAACTAAGTAACTACGGAGTTAGGCTATGTGAACAACTTACGAATGGTACGCGCTGAATATGAAAACGAGATGACTAAGCCGTTGGGCGTCGTGCATCAATATAGATGTGTTGGGGCATAACGTCGACGGAGCTCCCCATATGGATGGTGGATTATGTTTATGAGACGCGAATATGTTTATGGTGCGGGACTATGTTTATGGAACACGAGATTGGTTGGACAATATGACTTGTATGCTATGGTACGTATTGCATGGTCAATGGACTCGGATGGCCCGTGCACGGGTGCGGCTTCCCTCGAACGGTTACGCCGGGGTGCCGTGACCGTTCGGCCTAGGAGGGAATTATGTGTGGTATTTATGGTGCACGATATTCGAACGGATTGCGACCGTCCAGTGCTGTGATAAGCTATAATATCCGTAAGTTTAGGATCCTTCGGATATTGGGCTAGCAACCTGTATCGAAGTGATTGTAGGCTTACACATAAGAGATGCCAAGTCCATTACGGTGCGAAACACTGTGACCTTTATATAGATAGGGCCGGCGGGCTGAGTTGAGAGTTGGGTGCAGGCGCAGGGCCTGCGACCCTTATGCATGGTCTAAGTTTATGGTTGGTTGTTGCGTGAATGATATGATTCTATGTTAAGTTCTAACCCGTGCAGGCTAGGCAATATGGGACGGAGATGTGCACGATCACTATGATTATGTTCAGATTATGCCTAACTGTATCTGCTGCAGGAACACGGTAGTGGACACATTATGATAAAGTTGCTATGCGTAAACATTGCCATGAAACTGATCCTAAGGCTAAGTAGAAAGATCACCAACTTAAGTTGCATGTTTCACTAAAGATATTTAGTGTTTGGTTTGGGTGCGAGCGGGTCTTGATCAGTGCGAAGCGAGGACGAAAGCACTAATCCCCCACTAGTTTATATGCAGGTTCAGGTTATGATCGGCTCGGGACGGAGCTTGGCTTGGGCGTGCCGAGACATAGAGTCCTTGTCATTCAAGAGGAGCTACCGTATAGGCGTTCGGACTTGCGACATGGAGATGTTCGGCCGAAGACTACTTGGTGGCTATACAGAGACATAATGTATGAAACAATGTAATCCTTTGTGAGCTAGAGAGATCATGAGCGTTGTAGCCAATTGGCATATATGTTGGGCTATTCAGAGCCCTGTAATCTTCAGTTTGTTATCAATAAAAGAGATTCTTATGTTTTACTTGTTTCCTTCCGCTGCTTATGTTATCGATTTGAGATAGTTCTATGTGAACCATTATCTTACCTTGCACGAGCGCAACTCCAGGCTCGTGCGGCATCACGCCCCAGCGAGGACGATAATTCGGGTAAAATCTAGCGAGGATGAGCGATTTTCCAGATCGGGGCGTGACAGACGCCACCATCTGGAGAGATCCGCAGCCGAGCCAAGCCGGATCTCCGTCACCGACGCCGCGGATCGACATTCCCTCCGATCACGGTAAGCATCCGCCTCGATCCACTCGGCCCCAACTTCTCCTTCTTGATCTATATTGTTGATTCTTCTTCATTTCTGGTTAGCTTGGTTCTAGATCTAGGGTTTTGGGTTGGGAACTATGAGGAAGAAGAAGATGGGATTAGGTCTTTGGCGAAGTCGGCTGAGTGTGAAGACTAGAGGAGGAAGAAGACATGGGGGTTCTTGTTCGGCTAGGTGGGGTTTGAGTGTGAGGAAAGAGAGGAGGAATAGATTGAAGTGAGAGCATGTGAGAAATAATATGGAGGAATAGTTAATAGGAAGAAGAAGCTTGGGGTTTTCTTGCTGGGAGTGGAGGAGTGGGATTTTTGAGTAGGAATGTTTTTTATTCGGCTGAAGAATTATGAGTGGAGAAAGAGTATGAAGAGAGGCTGTGTTAGTGAAGTAGATTGGGCCGGGTTCGTATAGTGTTGTGGAGAGAGAGCATCTCTATTTTTGCTCCTTTCGATCACTGACAGATGTAACTTTTCGAATTATTACAACTGTTCATTGAAGGATTGAAGTGAGAGTAGTTTAATGAAGAAAGAGAGTGTGAGAGAATTTCTTTTTAACTTTCTTGAGTAGGTTTTCTTGAGCCTGCTGCCTTCCACTTATTTCACTCCCTCTATTTTCGTGTCATTCCTGACCTTTCAGAGACTGAGGGGTCTGCCTCTTCATATTTCGAAAAAGCCAGCGTAAAGTTGATGATTCAAATAAAATGTTATTTGGAGAAGAGTTTGTGTTGGGTTTTGTTGGGCTAGAATAGTGTGGGCCTGATGGCTGGGTTAGCAATTTTGTAAATAATTTAGTAGAGTTGTAGAAGTTAGAAGTTGGGCTATGAACATGTAGGATGGGTTTTACACTGTTTAATTAAATCTTATTGATAGAATTTTATTAATGTCATAGTAAATCCTAGTGGTATAATTTCTAAACAGTTATATAGTTATTATTATTATTCTTGCTAGTATCTAATTTGATTAGAATTATTTGCTACTAGTTACAATATATTAGTTACTATTGCTATTATTAAGTACATTTTTAAAAATTGATTATATATATAGTTAATTATAAAATGATTTTTCTCTTGCTAATTATATTAAATGTTTTATAGCTAAATCTCTTTTACCAAAAATACTGCGAATAGATAGATTCTCTAGCAAAAGTGTTTTCTAAACATAAATGATTTTCTTATAAAAAATTGCTATAATAAAATTATATTATATTATTTATGATTTATTGGTTACTAGTATTGTATGTTACTAATAAATGTTCTTGTATTTTCTTGCTACCTATTTTAGTTAATTTCTCTTTTGATATTTAACTAATTATTACCTCGTTAATAAAATGTTTCTAATATTCCTAAAAAACATCTATTATATATGTGAGTATTTATGATGATTAAACTATAAATATTTTCTAAATATTGTTAACTTGTTCTTATCTAGAAATAGTTGAATAATCTAAGTTAGTTAGCTAATGTCATTATTTCAAAACCCTAATAACTTGTACAAAATATTACCAGGTGATTTACAACCATGCAGTACTACTCCCGTGCTTCCAAACCGAGGCAAGTACACTGACTCGACTTGTACTCTGTATTTTCTGTCTTACATTCCTGTGTCATGTTCTCATATTAGACATGAGATACACACGATTGCCTTGTACATTGTTCATTGCTTGTGAGTCATTGTTTATTGCGGGATTGGGGGAAGTATTAGCTTTTGTGTGACCACACCCAACATAGGTATTATGGATAGCCTAATCGTACACTTCACGTACGATGAAGCCGTACCTTGTAGAATTTATTGACTCATTGATTGATTGTGCTCCTAAGCCGGTCACACATTAGTTTTAACATTTCAAATTGTCACAATTGCATATTGATTGTCGTGATTCATTGCCTTGTACATTGATAGCCGTGTTCATTGTCTAGTATATTGATTGTCGTCCATTGCCTACAGTTTTATATTTCATTTCTGGTACCATAGTTTCACTTCCATTTTTGGTATTCTAGTTTCACCTTGTATTCTGTACTACGGACTACATTGTATATCGCTCTTGTCAGGGTTGTACTTTGCTATTTTCCTGACAGGATACGTTGCAGGTGAATGGGAGGCCACATGGAGCATGTGATTGCATTGGATATTGCAGCTTTTATTTTATTTTATTTTCTGGAGATTGTATTTTGGATATTCATTATTGTATCTTTATTTTATTTGACCGGATTTGTCTCCGGCTGATTTTGTACTAAAATAACTTGATGGATATTGGTGATCATTCTGGGAACGTTATAAAGCTGTGTTGTTTACATTACATTGTGACTTGGAGTTTTCCTTAGTATTGTACAGCTTACTTCGTCGTGTCCATCGACGAAGGCTGGGCATGTCCGACTCGTATCCGATTATTTGGGAGCGGGTCGTGACAACAGCCAATCCTGGCCATAGGCAGAGTATCTCATGCGGCCCTGTTAGAAGCTCTGTGTTCGACCGTCTCTCATGCAGGCCCGACTCCATACGGCCCATTGAGAATGTGGAATCTATCAATCTGGACACTTTTTACTATGCGCCTTCGGGTGCAAAGTCAAAGAAGTCTAGGGCATTGCGGGCCCAACAAGCCCAGTCAACTTTTCAAGTTGCTGACCGTCAGCGGGTACCGTTAACTGTTATACGGGCTCCTGATGGAAAGTTGTACAGAACCACCCGCGTCCAGTCCCCCAGGGCTAACGGACAGGGTGGGTCTCAAAAGTGTCACGACCTGCACCCTAGAGTAAGGGCACGAGACGTGGTTACGTCCAGCCTACGCCGCAGTGTCGGCGGTAGAACGCTGTCCTAGGTCACAACATCTAACATTATAAATTCTAAACAGTTATACTCCCCGAATGGGGCTGACATGATAAAGGTAAACCCAATCACAACTAAGGAAACAGAAGCACGATATGATATAGAACTCAAGAAAATACAGATGATAAATGACAGATAGATAGATAATAGAAACTTCTAAAATAAAAGGAAAATCCCAAGTACATCAGAGAGTCTAAGATAATACATAATCTCAGGTCCCAAGTATCAATAAGTACAATCATCCATAGAATACTACAAATGAAAACATCCTAGTCTAAGGGTGTGTCATCCACAGCTAGTGGGACCTGCTGCTGGTCCAGGTCCAGACACTCATCTAAGTTAGCACCGTAATAGATATCCACACCAGCCTCGTCCTCATCCTCTGTAATATTTTAACAGGTCCAGTCAGGACAGGAGCGAGCACAATACATCTCAACAAGTCATAGCAGAAAAGAAAATATAATCATGCTAGAGAATAAAATACAGGAAACTGAAGAATAGCATAATGTAAGAGAGAGGGACTGTAAGTAAATATCTATGATATATAAAAGAGACAGTGCTAGTGATTCAGAGTACAGGATAAACATGTGAATGGCATGGGACTGACTCATGATTACACTATTTGGAATTGATTCATGATTACACTACTTGGATTTATTCACATGTTCATTTATACTCCCCTATCCCCAATCAATACACAATGATCCATTCAAGTTACGTTAAGATTCATGATTATACTACGTTCCCCATAAAGGGTGATTCATGAATTAATTTATGAAGGCTCGGTGATCATGAGGGTACATGAGTCACTAGCTGATTCCCGAAGATTCATGATAATAGAAGCATATGATACATGATGTAAGTGAAACACACGTGACAAAAGTATCTGATGCTCCCGAGAGGGATAACATCTCATGAAGGGATCCGTATAGTACCAATCCGTGTTACCAACGTGTCAGCATCAAGTAAGATAGTCTAAAGCAGGAAATATAATCCTAAACATGATATAAAATGATCAGAGAATGTACTCGCCTGCTATCTGAATGTCCAAGATGAATATACTGTCCGAGGAGTGGTGTCTAGCTCCTAATCAGAACAGTACAAGTCACAACAAGTCTAAAATGATAAAATGAAGCTCTACTATGCATTCTACATGAATCTAGGTCAAACTAGGCCAAAGTCAACTCTTGGTCAACTCTTGGTCAACTCTGGTCAACCCTAGAAGTCAAACTAGGTCAAACAAGTCCACACTAGGTCAAACTAGTCTACACTAGTCTAGCAAGTCTATTCTAGGTCTAACAAGGCTGTACAAGCTCAATCTAGGTTCATTAGCTAAGCAACACAACCCTAGGCCATAGGCTAAATACCATATATATACCTATACCAGTATCACATATGAATGTATATGTATATCTCATATACATATAGGCATGTGCTTAGCACATAAGCTATCATATAACACATAGGCTAGTATATCCATATGCCCACATATTATATATATATATATATATATATATATATATATATATATATATATATATATATATATATATATATATATATATATATATATATAATATAAAAAATATATAAAAAATATTATATATATATATATATATATAAAATATATATATATAAAATATATATATATATATATATATATATATATATATATATATATATATATATATATATATATATATATATATATATATATAATCACACACCTACATATATTATAGGATACTAATACATACATATACCCTATACACCATTTCAAGTTACCATAATAGATACCCAATACAATACACAAACTTATATATATATATATATATATATATATATATATATATATATATATATATATATATATATATATATATATATATATATATATATATGTAATGTGTATATATATATATATATATATATATATATATATATATATATATATATATATATATATATATATATATATACACATTACATATATATATATATATATATATATATATATATATATATATATATATATATATATATATATATATCTACAATAGGAGTAGGTTATAGAGAGGGGAAAACTCAAGTGTTCATGTGTATGTGTGTGTGTGTGTGTATAGTGATAGAGTGATCTGTAAGGGTGTCCATGTGTGTGAAACAGTGAGTGATAGGCTCAGCTTAGCACAGGAAAAATCAGTTAGAAGCCAATGTTCTCAGGTTTTCAAAGAACATAGGTTGGTTCTAACATCCTGAAAATCCAGAATTTCATTCCCAGTCACAAATCAGTTCAATATTCCATTCATTTCCCATACTCTCAGGTTTTTCAAAGAACAAAGGGTTCAGTTATGAACATTCAGGAAAAAATAGGATTTCAGTGCAGGAATTGAAGACAGGGATGTATGCAGTGTATATATACCTACATATCAAATCCTAAACCAACAATCAGTCACTGGAAACTCAGGATTGAGCTAACAGGGATACTAATTCCTGTGTGACAGGAATGCAAATCTCAGGTTTCCATTCAACAGGAAACCACTAAGAAGTCTCAGGTTTAAAAACATCCTAACAATCCTAACATGATGCTAAAAGTGCAGTAGATTAAACATCACCTACAACATGTTATCAACCATTAAAAGAAATCAACATGAACAAAACAGTGAATATTCACTGATACCAAAATCTCAGATTTGAAAGCTTTCCTGAACAATTAAACCCAGTTGATATCCTCACATGAACCCAATACAAAATCCCTACATAAAATAATACCTGCTAGGTTCATATAATGAAATTCGACGGGGAAATCAGTGGAGCATTGCACTGATACTCCTACAGTGTCAGAAATAGGAACCCAGTCCCAACAGTTAAATCTTGTAACCCTCTAAAACTGAGAATTAGCTCTAAACCAAGTTGTCAAATGTTTAGGTAATTCAAAAATACAACTGACACTTAACATTAATCAAGCAAATCAGTGAGGGGTATTACCTGAACAGTGATTCATCTCACTGATAACTCCATCAGTGAATGAACACCATTCCAGCCTTGTTCGAAACCAAAACCATCCCAAGTACTAAACTACTATGCAAACCTAATCTATCACAGATTAATAGACATATTAGGATCCTAATTCTCAATTTAAAACATGATTAAAATATTTCAAACTAGACAATTATACAGAGCATCTCACAACACGTAAACACACAGGCTGCACAGCCATGCGTGACCAGTGCGCGTGTTCGTACGTACCCGACACGCCACCTAGTGACACGAAACTTGGGGAGTGTCACGACAGACACTGCCCCTTGCTCTGTGTCAAAAATCAGGCACCCATGTGCCTTGGGCAGCCCGCACGAGCACGCTGGTAGCAGGGGAGCTACAGTGCTCGTGCACGCGTGCGTGTACCCGTGTGTGCACGTGTCCATAACGACACGACACGACACAGAAACTACCTCAGTGTCTCAAATTCGTGTAAGCGACACAAAAACCTAAATTTTGTCGAACACCTGTGCCATTCACTGATACGTGTCCGATACGGACATGTACAGGACACGAAACTTGGGAAACCCTATACCTACAGAATCAGGACACCTAGGGCTAGATGAATATGCAATTTATACCTAGTTTTAATGGGTGGAATAGAATGTACCTATTGGTTGTTCTTCACACAAAAAGTCTCTTCCAAGGAGTTCCTCAAAGCCACCCCAAAGCCCCAAATTGATGCAAATCTGAGATTTGACTCCACCATCAGCAAGAAAACATTAATTAGATCCTAATTGAAGAAATTCCAATAAAAAAGGAGTCCTATTGATTAAACTAGGAAGGAATAAATGAAGCTTACCTATTTCCTTAAGAGAATGAAGAACTATAAAGAAAGAGCCTCTCAAAAGTCTCCCTCTAACGGTTGAGAGCAAGTGCTTTTACTAGCCTCGGATCAGGGAGCAAACATGACACCTAAGCACCCGTGTGCTCGAGATACCCGAGTCAACAAATGGGATGCAAAGGCAGATCAATCCGCTATCGACTTGCGAGAGGTGATTACTCACAAACGCAAGGAGAAGGAAGCAACCTTGGCGTGCGATGAGCCCCTTTCAGGACGTCGTTGCACCCAAGTCATCATCAGCTACTGCTGCGACAAGTCGACAGCACCTGAAGATCGGCAGTCCGTTTTCCAACGACTGCAGCAGCCAGCACCTTTTCAACAACAACATGAGAAACAAGTACAAATCCCGGGAGACGAGGAATTTCCTTTCGCCTCCTGTAATTCAACCCGGAAGGTTCTTTCCAGCAAGGGAGGGAATAAGACAGGCTCTTCAAGCCCGGCAATCTCTGCCAGCATTGTAAGGAAACTCTCGTCTGGAGGACTGCCACCGACAACCACATGGGGTGTCTACCTAGGCACTCGATCCAAAAAGAAGCTTCCAACACCTGGGGGTGCTTCCTTGACCTCCCTGGGGGTAGATGAGGCCGGGGGTAGCAGTCCCTACAATGTATGCGATAACCCGGTATTCCAAGAGCATACACAGGGGGGTAGCGATCCACTGGAATTATGCAACAGACATGGACGTCCCTGAGGATGACCGCCCTTGCCAAGATGATGCGGCTTCCTACACAGGGGGTAGAACCCCTTCCGAGTCCGAGGAGGAAGATATTCCGACATTCTCCGACGATTTCTCGGTACGAGGGTACGACACAGAGAGCACCTCTGCTTCTATCCCTTCCACCTCTACCCACGTACGGACAGTCTTTGTGGCTGACGATGATCATAAAGCGCCTACTGACCGACAACGTCTAGAAGTACTTGAAGCCATGCTCATGTCCTTGGTCAAGTCAGTAGACGAAATCAAAGCTGCCTTGCCGACTCAACCAGCAAGGACGCCTGGACAAACAAGCTTGGGACCCGCAGTCAGTACGGACTCCAACACAACCGCTCCTCCTTTGGATGACAATCCTCTAGGAGCCTCCGCTTCTTCAGCTGCAGATGAAGCAAGGGAGGCAAGGAGGGAAGTCCATGAGCAATCCCGAAAGCTCCTTGATTGAAATCTGCCAGAAGAAGTTGCTTCCCGCAATCAGCCTCTGGATGGGTAAAGATCAGTTGAGGGATTGGACGACCTTCATCATAAGTGCCACCAATACGGAGACGAAGTTAAAGAAGGCTCGCCAGCTGGGATTACACATCCCGGATGGAGAGGTCAAAAGTAAACGTCCTGGTACCACCTCCAATAACAACAACACTGACGGCACCTCCAATAACCGGGATAATAAAGGCAAACAGGCCATGGTCGCTGGTACGACCAAGAAGCCTGAACAAAAACAGGCGGAAGCTCAGTGGCCCCAGGTCAATTACTCATTTGAAGATAGTCATGTCAAGCCTATCTTCGACATGCTCTTGCAAGGGGACAGGATCCAACTCCCTCCACCAAGGCACGAGCCTCGAGCGGCAGAGATGGAGGACCCAAAATACTACCATTTCTACCGCTATGTTCATCATGCCACTCATGACTGCTTTCAGTTAAAGTTGTACATCCAGAATCTTATCGAATCCAGAGCTTTATCGCTAGACTTTAAAGAGGTTACCGTGGCGGCGAACATGGTGTCAATTCAGTTCGGCGACTTTCCTCCAACAAGTACTCAAGACGGAGTAATACCCATCCCCCGAACAACGATGGAGGTTACTAATCTTCCACCCGTCCGGGACCAGACGACTGGCTTGGTACCTCTTACCACGTCTCAAGGAGAGGTCATGTGGGTACACCCAGACTTAGTGCCCAAAGTGACCCAGGCGGCATTATCTCCAGCCAACAAGAAGAAGGACAGGAAGTCCAGATCCTGCCACACAATTTCAACCGAAGCTGAGGAAGCGGCGGTCGTTGTTATCCGGTCTGGGGCACAAGTCCAGCCCACTCTGGGTAGTTCAGTTGAAGAGCCTCAGCCAGTAACGCTGCCGACCACTGATGTTTTGGGGCCATCTCAGCCTCCACCGGCGGACAGGTCCAAGCCGAAAGAAACCCGTTTCGACAGGCCGCTCCGTAAGGATGCACCTCAGGGGTTGGAGAGACCTTACAACTTTGACATATTAGCACAACTGGCTAATACACCGACAAAGTTGTCGTTATACGAGCTCCTAAGGCTCTCCAAGGATCTTCGTGTCGCATTGAGCGAAGCGCTCCAGAATGCTGACGCTTACTTAGCCCAGGTCAAACCTACGGAGGAAGACTCGTCGGCAGATCTCCAGGGCAGCCACTGTACGGATGCAATACCCAACATTGTATTCACCCCACAGGACATGCTGATCAAGACCAACATGCATGATCGCCCTTTGTACTATACTGGATACATAGGCAACGTCAAGGTGGATCGGATGCACATCGATCCTGGCTCGTCGATAAGCATCATTCCGAAAAGCTTGCTTCAAGTCCTCGGTATCCCTATGCACCAGCTAGCGGCGACCAACACCGCCATTAGCGGTTTCAACTCAGGAATGAGCTATCCCTTAGGAAAGATCCGATTGAAATGTCAGATCGGCGACCTGAGGACAGAGGTTACCTGCTACGTCATAGATGCAGACATGTCCTACAATATCCTCTTGGGGCATCCGTGGATACATGACTATATGATCGTGCCATCCACCCTCCACCAATGCTTCAAATATGTCAGTAAGTACGGCTTTGAAGACTGAATTTGTCGACATCAATCCCTTCAAAGGGGTTGAGTCTTATTATTCTTCGGAGGCTTGTCTATATGACGAATCCAAGAAACACATAACTGACGAACTGGAGGCCATCACAGGGCCAGAGGAACCCTTGAGAATTTATCTCCAGGCCCGTAAACCGGACAAAGCTGTACCCCTTGTCGCAACTTTGCATAAAGAGGTTCCCAGTTCCCCCAGCCCAGCCGCACAGTTGGAACCGATGGTCATCCGAATCCCAAGGACCAGCCAAGAACCCGTCATAGGGTCGATGGTGATCCGATTGCCAAAATCCAATCAAAGACGACCGGAAGACGAAAGGCCCTCCGGGGAGCCGATGGTGATTCGATTGCCAAGATCCAGTCAAAAGCAATCGAAAAACACAAAGTCCCATGTCGAGCCGATGGTCATCTATCTTCCCAAGACGAGCCGACAACTAAGTGTCGATACGACACCCTCAGGCAAGCCAATGCCACAAGCTGAACCTTTGGTGGTCAAGTTGTCCAAGACATCGTCCCAACCTCCGGTCACCCAGGGGGTAGATGAAGAGGACGCATAACTCGCAAAGTATCTTATTGCAAAGGTGGATAGTCCCTCTCCTGATGATGTAATCCCTATGGATAAAATTCCTTATTCCATCAATAAGAGGCTGCCATTGAACTATCCTGAGTGTAATAAACTCAATCTGATGTATACTGTAGGACTCGGTCGGGACACTAACCTACACACACAGGTGACAACCGTCCATACCGCAAACTGACTTGCTCCTATTAATGATGCCTAATTCTTAGTCCCGGGCAGAAGAGAAGGGGATCACACGATCATCTTTGGCCGAAAAGAAGGTCCTCAACCTTTCATGCCACAAGAGTTTGATCTCGAACCCGATACTAGAAGACTACCGCTCTACCTGTATAGTCCTCCGACCAATTACTTCATGCAAAAGTAGGGGAATGACATGGAGGCTACCCAGGTCTAAATTACGGCAACGATCGGCGATCGCCTCTGCAGCTGTCAACTCCGTCTGGGAAACCTCGAAATTATTACGGCAAGTCCAAATGCGGCCTCGGTTATGTTACACCAGCAACAACGCCTGAGAGCTCCGATGAGGAATACGAGTGGCATTCTCACTTATCTGAATCACCTACATACGATTCCGACGACAGCATTGGAGATATATTCAGGCAGACATTATTTGTCAATATGGCATCCGCTGACATTGAAGAGGAAGACGAAGATCTACTCGAACCTCTTGAATTGGAGCCATGGGTCCAACAACTGGATGCACAATGGAAGAAGCGCTTTGAACTACGTGACCCTCCCACTTAAGATGAGGTCATGCAAGTTAACCTCGGTGATGAATCCTCTCCAAAGTCAATCTTCGTCAGTAAAAGCCTGACAGACGACGAACGAGAGTCATTGTTGCAACTCGTCATAGAATACATCGACGTCTTTTCCTGGAGCTATGAAGACATGCCAGGGCTAAACCCCGAGATCGCACTTCATAAGCTCAATATTCATCCGGATGCAAAACCAGTCAAGCAACAACAACGGTGGTTCCGTCTAAACACCATGAACTCCATTAAAGTAGAAGTAAACAAGCTTATAGCTAGTGGTTTCATCCGCGAGGAGCAGCACCCAGACTGGATAGCTAATATAGTACCAGTCGTCAAGAAGAACGGGAAAATCTGAATCTGTATCGACTTTCGCAATCTGAATGCGGCATGTCCTAAGGATGAATTCCTTCTTCCCATTACCGACATAATGATCGATAATATGTATGGCTTCGAGCGCATGTCCTTTATGGATGGCTTTTCAGGATACAATCAAATCAAAATGTCTCCTGACGATGAAAAGCATACGTCATTCCGAACACCGATCGACGTGTATTGCTACACAGTCATGTCCTTCGGCTTGAAGAACGTCGATGCTACGTATCAAGGTGCTATAAGCGTCATCTTCAGAGATCACTTGCGCAAGACGGTGGAGTGCTACGTTGACGACATCGCCGTCAAAAGCCGCTCCAAGGATGACCACCTACACGATTTGAGAACAGTGTTCGATCTTATGCGAGCGCACAATTTGAAGATGAATCCCACCAAGTCCTTTCTGGGCGTGTCAAGCGTGAAGTTCCTGGGCTTTGTCATCACTTTCCAGGGCATTCACATAGACCCCGATAAGACAAAGGTAATCCTAGAGATGAGTCCGCCGAAGAACCTTCGTGAACTCTGCGACCTTCAGGGAAGACTAGCCTACATCAGGAGGTTCATATCTAACCTCTCAGGACGATGTCAACCCTTCACACAACTTATGAAGAAAGGCATCTCTTTCGTTTGGAACGAGGAATGCCAATGCGCCTTTGATGACATTAAGGAATACTTGACGAATCCGCCAGTTCTGGGAGTCCCGGTCGCCGGAAAGCCGTTCCTACTATATGTACGAGCAATGGAACACTCCCTCGGCGCCTTGCTAGCACAAAACAATAATGCAGGTCCATACATCATCAAGACCGTATTTTCCAACGACGCATACCGGCTCACAAAATAGAACGAGGACTTGCTCATGATGCCCATAAACGACAAATTCCTAAAGAAATACTATGTCTAAGGACATGCTAGTACTCCCTCAAACCATCAAATCTCCCAAACTATCGAGTTATGTACTCCAAGTACCTCTGAACTCACACTCTATCGCATTTCTCTGAGTGGTGAGTCATGTATGATGATACCTCTTAACTCCCACTCTAATGCTTTATCACACAGGAATCTGCCCAGCTTATCGTTATCACTAAGCAAATTTTCTGTTCCTGATTATCGTGTATCACGTTCATATTACCTCTGATACTGATAGTCTCTTGACTTAACACCTGTACCCAACCAGACATGGTGTTAAGACCATAAAACCTATCATGTTCATATTATCTCTGTTGGTTTTGTCTCAAAACTATTACTCGTACCACCAGTGCGCAGAAGAGTAATAGGTCCACCAAAGATTATTCTTGATTATCGTGTATCACGTCCATATTATCGCTGATACCGATAGTCTCTTGACTTGACACCTGTACCCAACCAGGGATAAAAGACATGGTGTTAAGACCACAAAATCTATCATGTCCATATTACCTCTATTGGTTTTGTCTCGAAATCTATTACTCGTACCACCAGTGAACAGAAGAGTAATAGGTCCACCAAAAAATTATTCTTGATTATCGTGTATCACGTCCATATTACCTCTGATATCGATAGTCTCTTGACTTAGCACCTGTACCCAACCCGAAATAAAAGACATAGTGTTAAGACCACAAAACCTATCACGTTCATATTACCTCTGTTAGATTTTGTTTCAAATCTATTACCCGTACCGCTAGTACGCAAAAGAGTAATAGGTCCACAGAAGTTATCCTAATCTATTACTCGCATCATCGGTGTACCAAAGAGTAGTAGGTACACAAAATATTATTCAAATATATTTGCTCGCATTTCCAGATGCACAAAAGGGAGATAGGTCCACAAAAAATCCCCCAGTGGGATATCCTTTATCCAAACACAAATGCTGTATTAGGTCCTCTAGTACAAGCACCCCTTCTCTCACAATCATATGCTTCTGGAGCCCAGTTGTTCCGTTGCATTCACTCCCTAGTAGTAGAACAACCATGTCCAAATCACCTCTGAGTTGTTTTCCTACCCTTTACAAAGCAGATGATGCTAAAAAATATTTACCATGTCCACCTTACCTATGAGTAAAATATTCCGTGCAACAACCCCTGTGTTGTGGCGCATCAATCATAGAACTTCCATGTCCATATCACCTCTGAGTTGTTCTGTGTATCCTCACCGAGTTCACTCCTACCATGTCCATATCACCTCTGAGTAGGAAAGCTCTACCACCAACCTCATATTTACCACGTCCATATCACTTCTGAGTAAATATGTTGGTTTCCTCTCTCAACTTATTATCTGTACCTAAAACCAAGGTACGCCAAGGATGATAAGTCCACATAAAATCCCCAGCGAAAATACCTAAACCTATCACGTCCATGCAACCTCTGATAGGATGGCCACACCTAAACAACTCTACTTTCCATGCTTCTTATTCAAAGTATTCCAAATTTTTAATTTGGAAACTTTGAAGGGAGTTTTGTAGAAGCATAGAAAAGAGGATATTGCTTTTAGTCCCATATCGGAAAGGAGATGAAAAAATGGCTCATTCCATTCTATATATAGAGCCCCCTTGCCTCCTTTGAAAAGGGCACCAAAATAAAAAAATAAAAAGAATCACTCAATTGAGTCACTCGCTGTCATGGCAAGGATGAGTTGGGTTCTAAGTACTATACATCTTCATGGGCTAGTATAAAAAAAATCTAAGGCGGCACGGGCCATACGCTTCAAACGTGCTATGCCAACAGTAAACCAGAGATGTGTGCACAAAATCATGCGCGCTACCGATGGTAAACTGTACAGAATCGTCTCGAGTGCGTTTGCACCAGATATGAGCCGACTCTTAAGGTCCCCCTTCCACTTGGATGCAATTCTTGCACTTGAACCAAGTCAGGGGGAAATCTCTTGCGGGCCAGACCCTATGCGGCCCATTGAGAATGTCGAAGCTTCCAACTTGGACTCTTCCTACTACGCACCTTCGGGTGCTAAGTTGAAGAAGTCTAGGGCCATATCGCATATTTTATACGCGGTGCTGTCATAGCTCGTCCTGTCTCGCAGTGCTTTACTAGACTCAGATCAGGAAGCCAATATAATGGTCCCAAAAGTCTTCATACAACGATCGAGAGCAAGTGCTTTACTAGCCTCAGATCAGGGAGCAAAGTGGACTCGAGCCGCAGAAACAAGTGGACTCATATGGCCAAGTGGACTCGAGCCGCAGAAGGAAGGCTCCTGGAGATCCCATGCGGCCAAGTGAAACCAAGCCGCAGAAGGAATGTTCCTGGAGATCCCATGTGGCTAAGTAGACTGGAGCCGCAGAAGTAAGGCTCTTGAAGATTTTATGCGGCCAGGTTGACTCGAGCCGCAGAAGCAAGGCTCTCGAAGAACCCATGCGGCCAAGTGAAACCGAGCCGCAGAAGCAAGGCTCTTGGAGACCCCATACGGCCAAGTGGACTTGAGCCGCAGGAGGAAGACTCTTGAGACTTCATGCGACCAAGATGATCCGAGCCGCAGAAGGAAGTCTCTTGAAGACCTCATGCAGCCAAGCCAATTTGAGCCACAGGAGGAAGACTCTTGAGACCTCATGCATGCGGCCAAGATGATCCGAGCCGCAGAAGGAAGGCTCTAGAGATTTCATGTGGCCAAGCCGATCCAGGCCGCAGAAGAAATTTTTTTGGTACCGCATGCGGCCAAGTTGATTCGGGCCGCAGAATATTGATTTTACTCTGTTGTGGGGGGGACACATGGCAGTTTGACCAAGTCTCAACCACCCAGATTTGCTACAAAAAAATCTCAACAACCCCTACCAGCTGGCAGCCCAAGATTGAGTCTTTGTGCCTTGTGACAGACACGTGGCCACGTGGCCCTTTATGCGGCCCAAAATCTGTTGTTGCAGGAATCACTATAAATAGCAGGGTACCACACCTATGCAAATGGTTGGCAATCCAAGGTTGGTAACTTACGAAGGACAATTTCTTCAAGAGCAAGGATCACGTCTGATAGTGCAAGGAGTAAGGCAGAGTTGCTACACTTTCCCGAGCCTCTATCGTCACCCCCATAATCAAAACTAAACAATTGTACTTAGATTGTTTCCTAGGATTTCTTTCTAGGCTTTCCTTTGTACAAGCGAGTTTGCAATCAAGTTCAATTCATTTGTAATTTTGTTGTGCTTGATATTTAATGGCAAACAGCAGTACTGAACAACTTGGATAGCAGAAATTTGCAGCAATATGAGTAGTAGAATAAGGCAACAATAATCTTCTGTATATAGCAGGTTGAGGGAAAAATATGCACAAACTGTGCACAGGTTGAATAAGTGTGTAAAAATTGGTAACCAACTCTATATGTGTTCAGATTTGTAGTGTCTAGGAGTTGATCAAAATAGAAGTGGGTAAGAGAAAATAATGCATGTGTATTATAAGTAGGTATTAGAGTATAGTAGATCTTGCCTATAGGGTATATGTGTGTTTATAGGTAGGAACCCTATGTATCCAGATTGTCTAGGTAGCAGTTGGAAAACCTGAAAACATTATTGTGTGTATATGGAGTGCTTGGGTGTATAGAAAAATATGCAGCAATTTGCAGAAGGCCAAACCTTTGTGTAGCCTGCAGAAGAGTGCATTGTTGTAGCAACCAGGATGCAACAACTGTAGCTGCAACAAAGATGTGTAGTTGCAAATCTGTACCTGGGCAGTGTAGGGGGCAGTTTGTGCAGGAATTGTAGGAGTTACACTATTGGTTAGATATTGGTAAAGGCAATAGATTTCAGTTTGGGGGCCAGGCAAGTGCAGCAAGTATATGCATGTATGTAATGGTAATGGGTTAATATGAGCCTCCTAGGTAATCAAAGGTTTGAGATAGTGTCGAAACATGGGGTATGTGTATCCTAATGTTTTATCTAAAGTATATGGTTAGGGTAGATATATATGGATATCTTCTATATAAAGGTAGTAAATGCAAGGTGTGTAAGTGTGGTTATATACATATTAACTAGGTACATATCACCAAATAGGATTAGCAAACTCAAATTTAATCTACCAATTTAAAATACAGTTAGAAATAGATTTGAACCTAGAAACTAAATAGGTAAGTAAGTATGATTGATTGTGATTTCAAATCCCTTATTGACATTGTAAGTGCATAACATCGGTTACTTGGACTTGGGTGTGGTACTAGACCTGTATCATCAGCTCAGGATGACATGCGAGTGCATTCTCATTTGTTTTCAGTTTTGATAATTACTGTACTATATGTTTAGTTATGGTAACTTTATTACACACTCCTTACACGGTTAGCACTACATGGATTCTCTTATCGTACTACAAGAAAATAGGGCTTTGCCAACGTTTTTTTTGGTTCGACGTTTGTCGAAACATCGATTCAGTCATTAAATACTGACATTTTGAACGAAATGTTGAGGATTACCTGCATTTATGTTGAACGTTGCGATGGTTACCGACGTTTGGCAAAAAATGTTGGCTATTTAGAAATTTTGTGACATTTTCTCTAGCAACTAACGACGTTCTGAGATTAATGTTGAAATTAATAGCTGCGTTTGTGTTTAAACGTCGAGTAATATCCAACATTTGGTAAAAAATGTCGAATTTTTGGATTTTTTTGACATTATTGTCTAGGCGTTTACATTTAAGTCAGCGTAGGCAAATTGAGGCAAATTGAGCCGACGTTTTGAACTAAACATTGGAAAACGCCTGCATAGTCCAAATTAAACCCAAACTAAAATTAAATTTGGCATATATATATATGGTAATGTCGGTCAACAGTTCAATATAAACCCAAATTTATATTGAAATTAAATTTGGCATATTATATATATGGTAATGTTGGTCAACAGTTCAATATAAACCCAAAATTCCTTTCAAAAAACTATAAATCCAAATTAAAGCTGGCATTTATATATATACTAGTGGATAACCCGTGCCATAATGGCACGAACACGAACATCAGATCCGACTGCCGAAGGTCGCTCTACCTCTGCTGCTTCTTCTTCCCAGAGACTGATCCGACTGGACCACTACCTGGAGAAGGGTCGAGTAACTTCTCTCCTGCCGAAGAATGCCTCCCGGAGATCCTCTTTGGTAACCTCACCGCCACCGGTTGCTTCGGTTCGTGCTGCAGGTCGAGGCTCACGGCGAAGTTGGAGTTCCGGTTCTCCGCGGCGGAGGGGAGGCCCCGCTGCCGCCGCCTCCGCCGCCGTTCGGAGGGACGTGAGGGAGAAGTTGGGATGCTGGAATGAACGTGAAGGAGAAGTTGGGACAACTTGTCATTTTATTTATGTGGTAGAACCAAAAACAGTAGGTTGTCTATAATCTAAAAACAAAATTGAGTTTTAGAGAGAGGGACAATTTAGTCCTTTCATCATCGTTGAACCAAAGCATATGGGTCGGACCAAAAACCCACTGTGCTTTATATTATAGACTAGTGGATAACCCGTGCCATAATGGCACGGACACGAACCTGACCTTCTCGACGTAGGCGTCCAGGCACTGGGCTAGCGCCAGGGACCCGGTCGGAATATGGGTATATGTATATGATGCTCCATCTATACATACATATAGCTGGCGGGTTTGGGAAAAAACTTTGATACAGTAGGGGGTATCAAAGTTTTGATACCCCCTATGTATTGACATGTGGGCCCTCTCAAAATTTATGCGTATATATATATATATATATATATATATATGTGTACGCGTTTTACAAAGCAAGAGGGGCTATATATATGTGTACGCGTTTTACAAAGTAAGAGGGGCCCACATGTCATACATAGGAGGTATAAAACTTTGATACCCCGTATTGTATCAAAGTTTCTCTCGGCGGGTTTGAGGGATAAATTTGCTCCCGATATTTTCTTTCCCTCCTAACACTGTGTTTGGGAACATTTGTGGGGAGGGAGAGAAAAATTTGAGGGGAAGGAAAATGGAGGAGAGTAAAATGAAAGGAAAGTTAATTTTTCCTTCCTTTGTTTGGATGGACAAAAAGTAGGGGAAGGAAAAGTTTAAAAACAATTTTTTATTTGTTTATGGATATAGGTATAATTACTATTTCTTCCTTGGTATTCTCAAATGATGCTTTAATATTAACTTTTTGAGGGGTGATGGGGTAAATTTATTCAAATTCCTCTCATCTCTCTCCATTTTCCTCCCACATTTGGGAGGAAAATTTTTTGGTGGGACCCACCTACTTTTTCTTCTCAAATTTTCCTCTTCCATGTTCTCTCCCCCTTTCCAAACACCATCATTTAAAATTTTTCTCTCACTTTTCCCTCAACTTTTTCTTTCCTCCCACTTTCCACCCTTCCCAAACAGTACCACCAAAACTATTTCCCTCCTAAAAAAAACCCTTACTCACCAATTTTTTGAGATGACTCTTGTCTCCAGACCTAGCCTCCTCTTCGAATAGAAGGCAGCCGCAATCAAAATCAAAGACGGCGGCCGTCCTCCTCGATGCCGGCCAGGTCCTCCTCTTTATCGCCCACTAGTAGTCGATCCCGGCCAGGTCCTCCTCTTTATCGCCCACTAGTAGTCTCTCTTTCGGCCAGGTATTGTTGCATTATTTCTTTATTTTCATCTATAGGTTCATATATACATGTCTTGTACATGTAAAAAATATTTCTTGAAGAATGAAGCATGACAAGAAGGGTTCTTAGTGACGTCCAATTGAGAAGTTATAATTAATATTTATTCACAAATACTAATGAACATATATGTTTATATTCCTATGCAATTTTCTGATTATAAAAATAGAAATCAAGAGACTAGAAATCGGAGACTATTTGTATTGATCGATATTTTTCAGATTTGTATTGATCGATACTCTTCAGATTAGGCCCAAAGCATTCTATTCTAGTTTTAAAGAAGATTAAGATGACTAAGAGTGCTATTTTTGCCCTGGCTAAATCTTTTCAACAGTCGGATACCTATGGTATCGACAACACTAAATGGTACATGTTCTTTAGGAGTATGAGTACTATTATAATACACAAATTTAGGTCATATTAATAGCAACATTGAAAAACTTTAGGTCATATTATGTTACAGATTTCCACTTTGGATAGTGTCATAATTAATTATATATGTGCGGCAAGGTTTTATCTTCTATGCTACTTGTCCCAACTCTAGATTAGGAAGTTTGTGCTTTGTAAATGAGAATCAGCCAACGTAAAACTTAGTCCGAGCTCTATAATATGATTCTTTGCAGAATATTGGAGTTGAATTAGGAAAATGAACCGGAGTTTTGGAATCAAATGCTTTATAGCAAATTGTCTTTGTGTTTTACTTCTTTATTGGTATAGTTCTTCTACTTATATATTTTTAACTGTAGAAATGAATATGCAAAGGACTTCCTGTGTACATGTAGAGTGTGTGAGTGTGTACTACTTACCTATGCATAGCTACATTGGTGTGGGCAGCAGTATGTAGGAAACAATGGCTAACCTGTGTGTCAAAATAGAGTGCAAGCCAGTGTGCCAGTTAATTTGATAGTGTGTGTGTCATAGAGTTCGGGATACCACTTCCTATGCCGGCAAGTTACTACTGTCAGTTGGAGGTTCTGTTTTGTGTGTGCACTTTCCTGCACACACAAAATTCGTTACTGTGCAACATAGGATCTAGATAATGCCTGCCCGTATATAAATATTTGAATATTGTGTGGTTTATATGATTATGACTGAAAACAATGCCAGTTTATATAAAGTATCTAAGGTCCTCACGAGGATTCTAATACGCGAGATGACTTATCACTAACTAAATGCTAAATTAAGAAACCATTAACAACCAACAGGTGTAAGTTCAATTGACTCATTGCTCCTTACATATATCAAATCTATAACATTCTGTTTATCCTTCTTTTGATCTCTAAGAATCCCAATATCATGACAGACGAACTCACAGAAACAGTATCCAAAGAGTAGTTGATCATTGCTCAGTAACCTATGCTCAGTCTTGGAAATTGTTATGGGCTCACAGGTTCCTCATATCAGTGAATTCAAAAAATAGGCTTAAGTCATAAAACAATAGGTAAAATAAGCATTCCTAATCAGAATTATCAGATCATAATCAAGTTTAACGAACTTATCCAAGAAGCTCATAGGGAACATCCATGCAAGATGAAGGCCGTATTTACATAGTAGATGTCCGTGTCGGGATAGGGTTATGCCAGGAGTGAAGGCTATAAAGTAGGATAAGACTGGAAATCTGGCAAGTATAGGCACATTTTCTCCTTTTTTTAATGGACATATTTACTACTATAAGACTTGCTGGAAACTAAGTTACTCTTTAGTGGTTCTTTAACATTTATACAATTTCTTTAATGAACAAATCCTGACATACTTGAGCACCTTTCCTCTAATCACTCTTCTCAATCTCAGGCAGCATATGCTCAAAATATCTTCCTGTTCCATGTGGACCGGGATCCTCAAAACTGGAGCAAAAAGAGAGTACATATTAAACAAAAAGAGAAATGCAAGCTAGTGGTTGTGAATATATTAGATCTTGGTATATGTTGCCAGAGTACAGTTTGCATTGACTAGTATAAAAGAGAGAATTCGTGTAATCAAACTATGTTTAGTTCAATAAATTTTACAGGCTTACCAGTCAATAAAGCTGATATTTGTTTCCATCAGATAACTATATACATAGAGTTTGGGATACCACTTCCTGTTCAAGCAAGTTACTGCCGTCAGTTGAGAGTTTTGTTTTGTGTGTGCACTTTACTTTGTGTACATGAAACGAATTTGATTCTGTGTATTAACAGTTGGACTAGGACCCTCCTATGTGTCAGTAACCTATGTTGCGTACTGCTATGTGCAGTGTGGTAACGGTGTGTGTGGTTATCACAAATTGTGAGAGTTAGTATATGCCAATATAGAGTGGGCATTCTCTATGTGCAGGTGTACACAGAGCCGGGTTTGCACTGGAATGCACAAGTTGTGCAGTGTGCAGGGACAAGGGAAATCAAGTGCAGTATGTGTATTTTTTGTAGATTAGGCATCAGTTTCATAGGGGTAACCTGTGTGTGTGCAACACTAGCACCAACAGCTGCACCCAGGTGGCCCTTTTCTAGTAAATCTAGTAATGAAGTTCAATTAATGCAGCTACACTGAATCAATGTTGAAATACACTTGAATCTTAATGTAAATAACTAGGACATCTCAAGTTTACTTCTGAGTTTCTTGTGTGGTCAATTGTTGCACCATTATCCTCATCCTATTAGAAGTCAAATAGAAACTGAACAGAACATGTCAACAAGATATCATGCATATTAGTAAGTTTGGGAGTTTGGAGTTAATATTGGAGTTCGATAGACAAAGTAGAAGGAATGAAGTTTTATAAAAAAATATGTAAGTTTGGACGTTTATGACTTTTTGTTACTCCATTTTCTGGAGTTGGAAATGGAATTGGTCCATCTGCAAAAGCACTCCCAAATGTACCACACCTTTTTTTGGGCTTTGGAGGCCTAACTCTACCAAACCCAAGTTTTGACTTGGAGATGGTATAATCTACATATCAAAGAAAAAATGAAAAAGTAATGGATAAAAGGGTGCTTGTTGTAAGAGGATTAGGATAAATTAAAAATCTTCATAAGTTGTTTAAAGATCAAATGCCCTTCCTGAGTTTGCTATCCTTTGATGTGTGTTCAATAATGACAATTGTTGTCAACACTGAAGTCCTATTAGTGTTGGTTTTGGTAGTTAATAAGGGCTGCTGCAAGAGGATTAGGTTGGGGTGCCAAGAAAAGTTTTGAATGAAATGTGCACTTCCTGAATTTGTTGTTCTTTGATGTGGGCTCAACCACAACAACCGATGAGTGGTGTTTCAAAAGGTGTGAAGCTGTAATGCTATTTTTTTCTTTTTGAGAAGGCCACAATGGTGTTTTGTTCTCTCTAAATACTACTGAAGAATCTTGTGGTTTCCCACTATTTCTCTATTGTCTGCTGCTTTATAGCTTGGTGATGCTTGACGATCGTTGCTGTCCTTGAAGGGAAATTTATTAAATTGAGTCCCCTTCTGGAGGGAAGAGATAAGGCTCTCCAAGCTCTGAAGCAGCTCTGCCCAATTTCATTCAGTGGATTATGTGGAGTTCTTGTATCGAATCTCACCATGATATACAACATATGTTTGCAATACAACATATGTTTGCAACTGATTTATCTAAGATGCTACAAGAAAATATAGTTGGTTCTGCACCCTATTTTAGATAGCTCCCTGAAATGCTGACACCTAAATGCATATCCATACACACTTAATTGCTGCACATTAACTGGATACTTGGTTCTGCATCCTATTTTAGATAGCTTCGTGAAATAATTAATGTCAATACACCAAGTAAACCCCCCAACTGCTGCATTTAAACACACATAAGACACACACACTCCTATATTGTATTGTGTTCTATATCACACTGGTATTTGCACACAAAATGTGGTGCAATTAACTAACTAAAATGCAGTGAAACCACTGATATATCGTTGTTTTCTCAGTTTGCTTACATACATTACTGGAATTGCTTCTACTAAACAATTACTCATTAAATACCATTGCATATAGCAGTAAAAGGACTGCACACACTGGAACAATAGTTGCAGTTTCTTTAGCACTGATACTGGAAGCGCTCCAAATACTGAACATTGTGTTCTTTATTTTATTTTTAAATTGTATCTTTTGGAATAGTTATTGCCAATATATAATTATTGTACCATCAAGTTCGATAGTCTTCATTTTTCCTTTTAACTTGTATGTTGATTTTAAATTGGATCTTTGAGCCTATTTGAAACTCCTTGAATTTTTTTATATATAGTTGTGTGACAATATCATTAGGTTGAATGTACTTATGGACAAGAGCTAGATTAGTATACAAAACAAAAGCCATCCTTTGTACGAGAAAAGAGTAGAGGATTTCCTGGAGTTTGCTTCTGCTAATAGACCGAATGCTGAAAGGATATTGTGCCCGTGTAAGAAATGTTGCAATATGATATATGTGAAGAAAGATGATGTGGTCGAACATATACTACTAAATCGATTTTTAGAGAGCTACACGTGTTGGACTTTTCACGGAGAGTCTTCAGCATCTTCAAATCCTTTTTGTGACTCTGTTGTCGGTGATGAAATGCGAGAGATGATACATGATGTCTTTGGAATTCCTACGACTGACCAAATAAACTTTATGAGCGAGTTGAGTATCATCCACATATGGAAGGTCCTGACGAAGAAACTAAGAAATTCTTTCATTTGATAAAAGAAGCTGAGCGAGAGTTATACCCAGCCTGCAAGAAGTATTCAACACTCTTGTTTCTCATCCGATTGTTGCATATCATGTGCCTTGGTGGAAGGAGCGATAAATATTTTACAATGTTGCTTGAGCTATTAAAAGATGCATTCCTTGAGGGTGTGACATTGCCGAAGTCCTTTTGAAGCGCGAAAATTGATTGCAAACTTAGGACTTGAGTATAAGAAGATACATGCATGCTCTAATGATTGTATGTTGTACTGGAATGAGATAGAACAAGAGATTGAATGCAACAGGTGCCATACCCCAAGGTATAAACAATTAAAGGTTGAGTCAGATGACGATGTTAATATAGATCGAAAAATTCCTGCGAAGGTGGTAAGATACTTCTCATTGATACCAAGACTTCAGAGGCTATTTATTTCATCAAAGACAGCGGCACAAATGAGATGGCATGCCGATGAACACATTAATGATGGAAATCTAAAGCGTCCTGCAGATTCCCCTTCATAGAAAACATTTGAAGAGAAATATCCAGATTTTGCCGAGGACCCACGAAATGTCAAGCTTGACTTATCTAGTGACGGATTTAACCCATGTAGGAGAATGAGTATTGCACGTAGCACGTGGCCTATAATTTTAATACCATATAATTTGCCACTATGGTTATATATGAAACAACCATCTATGATATTATCGATATTAGTAGATGGTCCTTATGGGCCAGGAAATAACATCGACGTTTATTTGTGTCCTCTAATTGATGAGTTGAAGAAACTGTGGGTTGGAGTAGACACTTATGATTCAATTAATAATCAGATGTTTAAAATGCGTGCATCATTGCTATGGACAATAAGTAATTTTCCTGCATATAAAATTTTGTCGGGGTAGAGCACAAAAGGTAAATTGGCATGCCCTTGTTGTCATAAATACACTCATTCTCGTTGGCTGCCCAACGGATGTAAGCAATGCTATATGGGCCATCGTTGATGGCTACCGGAAGGACATAAATTTCGCATGGATAAAGTCTCTTTTGATGGTACAATAAAGCTAGATACAGAACTCACTCGACTGTCAGGAGACGAAGTGTATGCTGAAATAAAAGACTTAAATAATGAGTTTGGAAAAGATCCATAGTTGGAACGTAAGAGGAGAAGGACGATTAGAGGAGACGAGGCCCTAACATATAATTGGAAGAAACGAAGTATATTATTTGAGTTAGATTATTGGAAGGACAATTTGCTTCGACACAATCTTGACATAATGCATAATAAAAAAATGTGTGTGACAATGTGCTTTGGACTATATTAAATGTTGATGGAAAGGAAAAGGATAATTTGAATTCTCATAATGATCTAAAAGAAATTGGTATTCGTAAGCCATTGCATCCTCAAAATGAGCAAACAACAAATATTATTTGCCACCTGCTTGTTTTACGTTGGACAATAAACGTAAAGATATAGTGTGCAAAATGTTGAAGGAGGTAAAAGTCCCGGATATTCTTCGAACATATCACGTCGTGTTAATCTTAAACAACGTGTCATTGTCAAGACTTAAGAGTCATGGCAATCATATCTTGATGCAAGATCTTCTCTTATTTTTCTGAGAAATGTTTTACCTAAGAATGTGCTTGGACCGTTGATTAAATTGAGTAGCTATTTTAGGACTGTGTACTCAAAATTAATGAATGTAAATGATTTGGAACATGCTCAGTCCCGCATTGAGCTCACGCTCTGCCATCTTGAGAGGATATTTTTGCCTGCATTTTTTGACGTCATGGAGCAGTTGGTCATTCATTTAGCAAAAGAAGCGATGATAGGAGGTCCACCACACTACCGAATGATGTACGCTATTGAGAGGTATGATATTATTTATTATTTTTGTATTTGTATTTTTTATTTCTTATGAAAAGCATTATTTGTAACTAGCCAAATTCCTACCATGGATACCTGCCCACATTGAAGAATTATGTGAGGACCCGCAGTCATCCAGATGGTTCAATTGCACAATGATATTGGGTAGAAGAGTGTCTGACATTTTGCTCAAGGTACCTAAATAATATTGAGACCAAGTCCAGTCGACCGGTAAGGAACAATGACGGTGTATGCCATAAATTAAGGAAGTTAGTGGGATTTGTACTTGATGACATAACATATGCACAAGCACATCGATATGTGCTAGTCAATACTGATGCAATTGCGCCATTTATAGAGTAAGTATGCTATATTATTAAGTTTCCTATTTTGTGGCCATTTAAGACATTAGATAATGATATGATGTTTTTTTTCTATTACAGGGTTCACCGTATGTCAATTAGGAGTAATTCTCAACTCAGATCACAGGATGTGGACCGTATTCATAATGAAACATTTCATTTATGGTTTAAGGATCATGTAAGCAAAAAATTAATATTTAAAATCTTTTACCGTTAAATAGATTACCTCCTAAGTGAATTGCATAATATTTTGTTTCCTTTGAAATATGTGACAAAGTTGATCGAGGCAGCTAATGTAGAGGTATCACAAGATATCTAAATATTAGCTTTGGGCCCCATTAAAAAAGCAAAAACATTCATAGGATATATTATAAATGGTGTTCGGTATCATGCACGGGCTCGTGAGCAAAAATTAACCACACAAAATAGTGGAGTCATGTTAAAGGCAATGACCGAAAGTTATGCAAGTGCAAAAGATAGAAATCCTACATCTAGAGATGTTAATTTCTATGGAATTTTGACAGACATTATTGAGCTCTATTATTCTAAAGAGTATAAGTTTGTTTTGTTTAAGTGTGACTGGGTTGACAATAGTAGAGGACTCATCGAGCGAACCGATTTTAGATTCACGCTAGTAAACTTTATCCGTTTGTTGTATACTCGGCAACAAGTAACAGATGAACCTTTTATACTAGCATCTAAGACAAAACAAGTATTTTACGTACAAGAACCCGTCGAAAATGACTGGCATTTAGTTGTTAAGGCAAAGCCTAGAGACTTTTTTGATGTATTTGGGGAGAAATTTACAACTCATAGATCTATGGCAGATGAAACAAAGTTATGGAGCGAGCAACATTTGGATGAGACACCATTCACACGTGATGATGATATTAGTTGGGTTCAACAAGGTGTCGATGGAGTTGAAGTTGACGAGGAACCAAGTGGGCGGGATGACAAAGATGATTAGAAAAATCCATATTTTATTTTTTTGTTATTGTTTCTTTGATTATTTGAACTTTGGAGTTTTAGTTTCAGTATAAGTTTTTTTTTTTCAAAATCCTGTAAACATGCATCTTAAATGATTTTTGGTTGTCTGCTCCATCAGTTATTATGATCACATTTTTGAATCACCTGGACATTTATTATGACAAGCCTGCCTTCTATTCATCTCTCTATGGTTAAGTTGCCTTTTGTATACTCTGTATTTACTTACACACAACGATGATGTTGTCAATAGTCACAAGTGGTAGAGTACTTTGGTATTGTCAATAGTCACAATATTCCTGCCATTGTTCTCAAAACTGCTAGATATTACTGCAGTTTACATATTGATATTGTCAATAGTCACAAGTGGTAGAGTACTTTGATATTGTCAATAGTCACAATATTCCTACCATTGTTCTTAAAACTGCTAGAAATAACTTTACAATCAAAACTATCTTGATATAGCCAGTGTTCATAGATAAAATTCTCTATATTATTTAACAGTTAGCATCAAAATTTTACAAGTTCACTAGCCATTTTCCTTTTCATGAAGAAGTTTATGTTATGATTACTGGAATTGAGAAAGCAAAACTCAAAGTGTAAGCAGTATTTTGTGACTTGCAAAAGAAGATCCAAATTTACGTGTGAAGGAAAGATAGTAAAGTCAGACACAAATTAAATTGGTTCGAGAAGATCACATAGGATTTCGGTTTTCCTGCAAGAGGTTACCACGAGCACTATCACGGAGGGGAAACGGAAAACTTATTTCTAGTGTTTCAACAGAAGAACTTCTGGAAAACAAATAATGAACTTTCTACTGAACAGATAGATCGATAACATGCTTTGAGTAAAACAACCTGAACATCTAGGTTTTCCGTCACGCACATGCAGACAATGTGGAAGGTGCAACTACATGTAACCACCTAGACCTTGTTTAGTCATCCAACTTTTTATTAGGTTTTTGTAATATTTTCTTCCAGCTCATTTTATAGTTACAATTTACAAATTGATTGTGATACATGCATAGTTATTTTTCCTGTGAGTACAAAATACAAGTGCAGGTATTTGATGAGAAGATAATGAAGGCTTTCTAGATAATCGAGTCTATGGCATGCTACCAAATAAAGACCTAAGCCTTTGTATTTTAGCGACCGAGAAACACATGTACACATGTACACGATGTGTAAGGTAGATCAACAAACAATTCCCTTAACATTATTTCTAATCTAAATGTCAATTACTTTTAATATTATATGGACATTTGCTTAAACTTGCTTCTATGCTAGTCCCATACAATCATACAGGATCTGCATACTAAGGTAACAGACACTGATTACAAATAGTTCATAAAAAAAAGTTAAGCCCATAAAACTTACAATAACCAAAGTAAATAACTATGCAATCATATAATAGAAGCCAATAACGTTATTCGGGACTTATGTTGACATCCGACCACTCAATAGTGAAGTCAGATCTATGCTAAGAAGCATGGGCATCACAAAAGTTGGTGTCATGTATTGTGTTCACACCGGACAGAAGATGGACACTCCAAAATGCACTAGGAAACACCAAAGTTGATTTTTTCTATATCATAGTGTTAAATTTATTCTCCATGTTACATAAGCAAAGAATGACCACTACTTAAGTATGCATGTTCAAAACTAACAAAATGATTGGATAATTATATTGCATCCTATACCTCACAAATGAGATCAGATCTATGCTAGGAAGCACGGATTCTCCAAAATTGGTGTCTTGTTCGGGTTATGTTGGTGTCTTGTTCAGGTTATGTTGGTGTCTGGACATATTTATTACTATAAGACTTGACTCAGTTACTCTTTAGTGGTTCTTTAACCTTTATACAATTTTTTTAACTAACAAATCTTGACATACCTGAGCACCTTTCCTCCAATCACTCTTCTCAATCTCAGGCAGCATATGCTCAGAATATCTTCCTGTTCCATGTGGACAGGGATCCTCAAATCTAGAAAAAAAGAGAGTACATATTCAACAAAACGAGAAATGCAAGCTAGTGGTTGCGAATATATTAGATCTTGGTATATATTGCCAGAGTACAGTTTGCATTGACTAGTATAAAAGAGATCATTCGTGTAAGCAAACTATGTTTAGTTCAATAAATTTACCAGGCTTACCAGTCAATAAAGCTAATATTTGTTTCCATCAGATAACTATATACATAGAGTTTGGGTTACCACTTCCTGTGTAGGCAAGTTACTGCTGTCAGTTGGGGTTTTTTTGTGTGCACAGGAAACAAATATGATTCTGTGCATTAGCAGTAGGAATAGGACCCTCATATGTGCCAGTAACTATATGTTCCCTACTGTTGTGTGTACAGGAAACGAATATGATTCTGTGCATTTACCTATATATGTTCCTTATTACCTCTATATGGCATATTGCTCTCTTGTAATACTCTAGTGTACAGGAAACGAATATGATTCTGTGCATTTACCTATGTTCCCTACTGCCTCTATATTGCTCTATATTGTAATACTCTACAAGAAACCCCCAATCTCCATTTTTTAATGAACAATGATCAGCATAAATCATAACAATCCTCCACTATACAGTGTTGTTTCAGAATTTTTATCACCACTCATCAACATGTATTCCAAGGATCACCGTCAATACATCCCACCTCTAGTGCTTGGCTAACAATCAACACGAGCAACTTTACTTCCATCTCAAAAAAATTGTACAAGTTTCAGAAGTTTTAAAAAATTGGCACGATTTCTAATGTTCAATCATGCCGCGTATCAAATCAATGTCACATATCTAAGAAAAACTCATAATGCACAGGTTTTTCCCAAATTAGGATACACAACTATGAATTGATCCTTATACATATTACTGCTATCGTCTTATGCTACATATTACTCCTACATATTACTGCTACATATTACTGTCAGTTTACCTATTGTCCTCAAAACTACTACATATTACTGGTATCATATTATGCTGCTGCCTGTTTATAAAAGAATTGGTGGCCGGCAAGGCACTGCGAGGGCTAAGGGAGGAGGAGTTTACCTATATAAACAGGTTCTCAAAACTACTACATTGTTTACTGCCTGTTTACTGCTATCACATTAACAAGTTCAGTATTTGGGAAAATTTAGCGACATTGGAAAGTTCGGAATTTGGGAAATGTTTGGAAATAGAAAGGAAGAAATATTTACAAATATATACCTACAAGAAGGTTTCTTTTTTTGCATGTATACCTTCTAGAATATGCAAAATTTTATGGATATCCTATTTTTTTATTACATGTATATTCCTTAAAATGTTACTTTTTTGTATTTCTGAAGTATATAGCAAGGTTGTAAAAATCGCTAGTCGGCCGCTAGTCGGTTCGTGGGGACTACGGATTAATCGGACTACTCGGGGACTATTCGGGGACTAGTCGGATTAGTCGGTTTAGAATTTTTAATGAATATATATATATATATATATATATATATATATATATATATATATATATATATAAAAAATATGTTATAAAAATATTTTAAAAAATAATATGTTAGTTGTTGAACTTTTAATTATCGCAGACTATAGTGCATTTTTTTATTTATTATTTTGCATAAATTTCTATTTCGATAAATATTTAAATAATATGTTAACAACTTACTATTTTGTACGGAGAGTTACAGCTGCAGTAGCAAGCAAAAGAAAAAAAAGTAACAAGCAAAAATTAAAAAAAGAACCACAACAACAGTAGCAAAGAGATAACATAGCAAAAGTAAAAAATAAAAAAAAGAGTAGACTAGTCACTTTTTTCAAAAATCGAAAAAAGCAGCAACAAAGTAAAGAGTCGACGACGGCTGCCTTGACGAAGTCGACGATAGTCTAGACTAGTACCAATTTATCTAATTTTTGGATGGACCAGCCCCTAATTGAGTCGACGGTGGCCGACAAGTGACTAGTCGGGGACTAGCTCCTAGTCGAGTCGGCGGCGGATGACTAGCGACTAGTCGGCCTCCTAGAGGAATTTTTACAACACTGGTATATAGAGGCGATGATGATTTGCCTGTGGCATTTTAAGATTTTGTGGATGTCTAGATGAATCCTTCTCTTCCGTTCATCTTTGTTAATGTCGTCTATTGTGTAACTACCATTTCTTTCATATTACCTGGGTCAATGTTCGCTCTGCTCTACCCACGTTGTTGCAATTTCATAACACGATATTACCAATAGTCACCATCAGATTTGTAATATTTTAAAGTCAGGTGGCCCTTTTCTTCTTCTGCAGTTCTTTTATAGTGGCGAGGCAATGATTGCAGTCATATACTAGCCTGTAGAGAAATAAGTGGTAGACACATGATTTGACTCCTGCGGTTGGCTTCACACAGAAGTTGATTGTTTTTAGCAGTTTGGGTTCATTTATTTTATAGTGAGCTTGTTGGGTTTGATTTGAAATTGGGTAACTATTCATTGGACAAAGTGATGCTTGCTTTGGCATTTCCTTCTTGAATATTTAATGGAAGGAGTATTTGAAGGGCTGATCTGAGCCTCTATTATATGGGTCCGACTATTGACACCCCATCTATTTCTAAGTTGACCCCAATTTCTAAGTACACCCCACCTAAAAATAAATTAACTTATAAAAATACTAAGTACACCCCAAATGTTGACAAAAATACCCTTATGACTTAAACCATAGTGTACAACCCCCACATCCCAATTTCTAAGTACACCCCATTCCTCTCTATATACAAAATTCTACATTCACCCCACTCTCCTCTCTCCCTACATACACCTCCACTCTACTCTCTTCCCCATCAAACCCTAACCCTAACCCTAACTACTCTCTTCCTCCATACTACTCTCTTCCCCATCTCTGTTGGACTTCTCTCCAACACCAGATTTGAGTCGGAGAAGTCCCCCATTGTTCACCCCACTCCGAGAAGTCTCTTCACCATGGATCGAGGTGAGTATCAAACATTTCAATCCAAACTACATTCTCTCCCATTGTTTTGTCGAGCATTTAGGGTTAGAACCCCATTGTTTTGTCGACCATTTAGGGTTAGAACGAAAGAATAGATCGAATTTTTCCCCAAAATTTACGGATCTGTTCGACTCTGGTCGGTCGGACACACAGCAATGTGTTCGACTCACGATAGTCGAACACCTTGCTTACTGTTCGACCTGTTTCGGTCGAACAGTACAGATTTGTTCGACCTGTTATGGTCGAACAGTGTGGGTTAGTTCGACTCTTCGAGACCGAACAATACAATTTAAAAAATATTTCTTTAAGCCATGTTATTTTGGTGGAACTTGTAGGAAAGCATTCTTTAAGCCATGGGAGTGTTCACCTGATTATATGGACTGGTACAAAAAGTTTTCACATCCTATTGTCCAGAATCCGAAGAACGTCTCTAGTGCTGCGGGGACTACATCTACACAGACAGGGCCACAACCATGGGACATGATTGGGAATGCTTTGGGATATCTGGAACCAGTCTATCAGACATGGATCTCAAACCGAGAGGCGCTAGACATTCCGACCTATGAGACGGCAATGGTCGGAGCATATCGAGCATTGAAGCTACAGTCTCCAGAGGAACCTGAATCTTCAACGAGGGCGACTGGTAGACGTAGGCGACGTAGATCGTAGATATCTTGTTATGTTTTGTGATATACTCGAATGCGTCATCGACGCTAGATATCTTGTTATGTTTTGTGATATTTTGTGATATACTCGAATGCGTCATCGACGCTAGATATCATGTTATGTTTTGTGATATACTCGAATGCGTCATCGACGCTAGATATCTTGTTATGTTTTGTGATATTTTGTGATATACTCGAATGCGTCATCGACGCTAGATATCATGTTATGTTTTGTGATATTTTGTGATATACTCGAATGCGTCATCGACGCTAGATATCTTGTTATGTTTTGTGATATTTTGTGATATACTCGAATGTGGACAAACGCCATGCAGATTAGCCGAGGGTTCGTCGGAACTTCTGTCACCATAGGAAGAAACGTAGCGCTCTCCAGCTCATGAATGTGGACAAACGCCATGTTGTACGCCGATGCCGCCAACAAATAATTATCGGGATATCTCCACCAGTAGTTACTGTCCATAACCGGAGCTGAGAAGTAATTCAAAGATTCAAGTAATTGTGCGGGAGAACCCTTACTCAAGTAACACTTGCCGTATAAATCGACCCTCGATGACAACTCTTGCATGAGGTCATTACGTACTTTTGCCCATGACTCCTCCCCCATAACCTTAAGTGACCATTGCCCAACATCATTGCATTGTACTCCTTTCAACTGAAACGGACAATCATATTTTTTCGTGCCCGTAAGCCGTTCAGGTCTTCGCTTCTTCGCAATATTAGCCAAATTTGCTTCATCAACTTTTACCTTCCGTCGCACATATTTACCCCCTCGCTCGCAACCCAGGATTACTCGAGCTCGTCTTCCTTCTTCTTTATCCGACCGTTTAACCAAAACTACTATATTATGAAGGTTTCCTATCGATCGTACCCAATTCACCAATGACTCTCGACTAACAAATAATTGATCAGTTTGAAATTCTTCAGAGAAATCAAGTTGTTGTTCGTACATCGGGTGCGTGACAATACTCATCTCAATGTTAACCGCAATGTCATCTGAAGTGTTTTCCTATGAAGATAAATACAAATATCGGATTAGGTTGGAAAATAAAATTTTTAAATTTAACTCAAAAAAAGTACTGTTCGACCGACATAATCCGGAGAAATCCACACTGTTCGACCAGTACAGGTCGGACAGTTCAAAAAACGTTCGACCTCCCCTCGTCGAACAGTGTAGATTTGTCCGACTTGTTATGGTCGAACAGTCCGCGAATTTTGTTTTCTTCTCAAAATCGAAACAGCCGAATCAATACTTGAAAAAAAACATTGGTAGGACTTACATTGGGTACGGGAGATCTTCTATCATTACTTTGGCCCTCCATTGTAATTTCTTCAAGCTTCAAATAATGTCTTCTAAGGTTTTTGGATTAGTTATTGAAGGGGTGGGGTTAGTGAAGGGGTGGGGTCCTATAACTGTTTGGGTTTGGGTAGAATTAGAAATAGGAAAAGGATAAAGCAGTCATTTCATAATACAACTTAAGTTATGAAAAGAAATTGGGATCAACTTAGAAATAGATGGGGTGTCAATAGTCGAACCCCTATTATATTTTCTATTTAGGTATTCTTTGATAACCAAATATATTTAGCTTATTTGCTTTTTCTTTCTATTTCCCTTTTAACTAAAAATGTGGGGATAATCTTGAAGATATCCAGACAATATAAAACTTTACTCAACTTTTTTTTTTCTCAATTGAATTGTTTTTGGGTGTAACACATAGGTTCTCAAAACCCATTCTCCTATGATTTTATTACATTCAGCATCACTTCTTTTAGTTTGTAATGTACTAATCAGAAGTTCAACTTTCTGCATTATATTCAATGGAAGAAGTATTTAGATTAGCTTAGTATGTAATGCTCCAGCCATGTTTTTTAGCTTTGAAGTTCAACAGTATGTATACTCATTTAATTTCATGCATTTTCAGTAATTGATTCTTTGATCAAAATCGAGCTACATTCCCATGACGACAAATAGAAGCAACCAAAATAATAGAGAAGTTATGCCTACCGTTACCGAGGAACAAGAGCAAGTAGGTGCCAACACTGTCATGGTCGATCGATTCTCCATTGAATTGGCCACCTCCTACTATTACTGAGGAGCAGGAGCAAAGAGGAGCATTGTTCGCCAATAACAAGCAATTAGAAGATCAAGTTACAGGTAATAATAATCTTAACATTAAGCATATTTGTGATATTAATATCATTGAAGTTAAACTTCATGGGTTTTAATATTATAGTGCATTGATTATTTTCTGTTGACCTATTTGATACTTAGACCCGAATACTAGCCAGGAGGAGCAAAGACGAGTCCGTGGTCCCACTTTAATGCATAGAGGATGGGCTGAAGATGGTGGTATTCTAGAGATTCAAGTGAGTAATTTTGGCCAACCAATTGAGAAAACCTGTTCTAAACTTGTTTCAAATTTAGGGGTTCTAGCACGAAACGGCCACCTAGTATCTTTAACTTATCTTGATTGGAGACATGTACCAGACATTGGGAAGGACATAATTTGGACTCATATTAAGGTGAAGTATATGAATAGCCACCTAGCAATATTAATACCTTCTTTCACAATTTACATATGTGAATAAGTATATGACTTTTGTTCTTAACATTTTATTTAAATTGGAAAATACAAATGCCACAGATTAGATGAGAAAATTTATGATGGCGTCAGAAAAAAATGGAAGGAGTGGAAAGCTGAATTAAAGCGCCATGGTTATACTAAGTATAAGATGAATGAGGAACGGTTGAAGCATTGTCCCCCAAGGGTCGAGGAAAGTCAGTGGCCAAGACTCTACTATTGGGATTTTGACAAGGTAAAGGTATATTTGTATTTATGAAAGCATTGGTTTTCAGTTTATCATAGTATTTGATTTTATATTTGTATTTCCCCTGTACTAGGCTAAAAGTGCAAAGAATAAAGCCATTCGTGAAAAGTGTTGTTGGGGGTCTGATCCAACTGGTTTTTTTTTGGCCAGATCTGATAGAGGAGCTCGGAGGATCTTCCGTACCATCTACTCGACGGTGACTACCCGGAGCACTAGAGTACCTTAGTGGATTTTCTATTTTATTCTTCCACTAATTATGTATATTATTCTTTTATGACGTTTAGGCTCCTAGCACGTGTTTAGCTCGTGTTTTGGATCTTGACATTTAGCCTACGGGCCTAAACATGATTTGCCTATTCTAGACTATAGCTAGAGCTTATCACGTATGACTATTACTCTTGTTAGTTCTTCACTTTGTATTATTAGCTTCATGATCATTCATGTATATATAGTTTGAGACGCTTTACTATTTTATGTTTGATGATTATACTTATTGTACTTATATTTTTGCCTGTGATTGAGATACCTATGATCGTTCGACCTAGGATTAATTGTTGGCTTGTAGTAGTAACTACCATGTTTTGACAGATTATATGTTATTTTAGAGTACTGGGGTACTTTAGTATTACGTAGCTGGCCTGGTCCGTTCCCACCCGCTAGTATTCTGGCTCTGGGACGTGATACGTATGACTTTGGAGAAAAGAACACTTGCACAAGTAGAAAAGATTATGCTGTTTAATACTGTTCGTGCTATGCAAGTTACTTCGTACATATTAACTATTCATACATTCGCATGGTCATGGACGACTTGTGCACAATGTAAGCTTTCCTCGAAACGGTACCCGGGGCGCTGGGACCGAATCGGCCTAGGAGAAAATTATGGAATCATGCTTCGGCGCGAGACATTACGAGACCTTCCGTTAGGCTCGCAACCTGGACTGGTAGGGCGCGTCGCAATACTACGTAATCGTCCTTCATGATGTCGATATCACCAATGACCACATATAAGATAGATTGCATGCTTATTTATTGTCTTGTGCAGGTGGTAAGTATTATATCTATTTTATGCAGGAAAGGAACACGGCCATGGTAAGATAAGTTGAAATTGGTTATGTTGTTTTCTGCTTAAAATGTTGCCTTTGATATGAACTGTAAATCATATAGTTCTAAATTGCAAGATCACTTTGTATGCAAAAATCCTTAATAAGCAGTATCAATTTAGACGAGTGGGTCCGTCCTGTTCAGTTGCAAGTGTGCTAACCCGCAACTCCCCAGGTGCCGAGCATGCTGCGGGAGCTCAAGACTAGACCTGAAGCTGAAGAACAGGAGGCCGCACAAAGCTCTTATATTTTGAAGTATTTTGAAGCCCAATTCAGATCGAAGGCCCTTTGTTCAAATGTATAAATGGGCATGAATGTATGGAACGACAAGGATTATTTCATGGCAGCTTGTCGAGAGTTTTTCTTTTGTGTTTCAAAGATGTAGCTGTAATGACATATGAAATGTAAAAATGACCTTGCACATATTTTGCAAGTTTTATGAATGAAAAGCTAAATTTTTTCTTATTTTGCGTCTTCAACTCTCAGTACTGTTTAGTTTCAACTAGTTGTCTCAAAAGAATAATCAAACTCACATTCTTGTCTTGTACAAGTCTAATATAGACTTGTATGACATAACTTTCCGACTCGTGGGATCAATTTATCTCGAGTCAAGACGAGGACGACCGATTTGGCGAGTCAGGACGTGACAAGTTGGTATCAGAGCACGGTTCACACCTCAGACCTTCAAAAATATTTTCTTTTGGATGCTGTTGCGATTTTTCAAATTATGCTTTTCGACATATGTGGCATGACATAATCGTTTCATACAGATAAGCCCATAGATATTTTGGGAATACTAACGATTTTGTTCAATTTTGTAGGAATGACAGAGAAGATGGGTGTCCCTGCTGTCAATGCCACGTTAAATAGCACGGATAGTACCGAAGAGGCAGCTCCTAGCGAATCTACTATGGAGCGATTGATGCGTCTCATTGAAACCCAACAGCGCCAGGCACAGATGCAACAACAAGAGCTGTAGGTGCAGATTCAGGCTCAGTTCCGCGTCCAACAGAAACAGATTGACGCACTGTCTCGGATCGTGAGCACTATGGCATCCCAACAGAACTCGACGATAGTGACATCCGGAGCAGAAGAGGAAGAAGTACAACCAGAAACGATGAAGCCTCTGTCCTTTTCTTTTCTGTTTAAGGCAACAGAGTTCAAGAAAATGAACCCGCCTGATTTTAGCGGCCGAGCAGAGCCTGGCAAAACCATAGGGTGGCTAGCGAAGATTGTGGGCCGATTCAATCTCCTCAACATCAAGGGGTCCATGAGATTTGGGTGTGCAACCTTGCAGCTAAACTTGAGGGCCTACGGCTGGTGGAAGCGAAGAAACAAGAGCTCTATGAAGCCGACCCCAATACGAAGATCTCATGGGAGATGTTCAAGGAGGCCATCCTCGAGCAATACATTTCCCGTGTCGTTCGTTGACGGAAAGAAGATGAATTCATGTCCTTGAAGCAAGAAAATATATCAGTCGATGATTACGATACGAAGTTCGCAAAGATTGCGAAGTTTGCCAGGACCTTCCTGCCAAACAAGGAAGCATGGTGCGAGCGCTTCCAACAAGGCCTGAATGATGATCTTCGTAGGGACGTTATGAACCAAAGATGTCAGACATGCAGAGAATCTTATAATGCTGCCCTTGATAGCGAGCGGATCTTTGGTTGGGCTTCGCAGAGGGCCAGGTCAGGCGTCCGCAACAACTTCAACAAGCGTCCTCATGACGCGGGAAGATCTGGTATGCCAAAGTGCCAAAATACGTTCGAGTACCGGGGGCCTCATCCCGGAGTTCAGTGGCGTCGATGCGGCAAGATAGGACATATGGCAATCGATTGCCAAGAGGGATGCTTCAAGTGTGGCCAGCTAGGCCACAAGGTGGCGGAATGTCGAATGGGGAGGGCGAACCAATATCCACCAAGGAATGTACAAAACCAGAATAGGGTGCCTCCCGTCCATGGCGCAAACGCAGTGCCCGTGAACCCATAAAATCGCCAGGGAGCGCAAGGCCGAGTCTATGCACTGACTCTGGATGAAGCGTTCGCGTTCGACACTGTTGTGACCGGTATATTACTCTATAAAAATTAGCCTGCTAGAGTATTGTTCGATTCGGGTGCTACGCATAGTTTCATATCTACCAACTTTGTAGAAAAAAATAAATTACCCATGCAATTATTAGATATGAATCTTAGCGTTAGCACTCCATCAGGAGTCGATATGTCCACCACTAAAATATGTGGAGATGGTTACATCTGCATCGGTAGGTGGAATCTATCCTTGGAAGTTATTGTTCTCGACATCAAAGAGTACGATATCATTCTCGGTATGGATTGTTTAGATGCATGTCACGCAACCATCGAGTGTGAGGAGAAGAGTCATATTCCGTCTTTTTGGCGAAACCGAGTTCTTTTATGCGTGCGGGGCCGCGTCGAAGATGTCAATGGTGATATCAGCGATTTCGACAAAGCGCATGTTGCATTTTGGTTGCAGCAGGTACCTAGCATCAGTTCGAGACACGAGAACGAAGATTGCAGGCACGACACAGACTGAAATCGTGGCAAAATTTCCCGATGTATTTCCAGACGAGTTGCCAGGGATGCCGCTGGATCGAGAGATAGAATTCAATACACCTTTTCGGACACTCGACCTATATCAAAGCACCCTATCGAATGGTACCGGCTGAGATGAAGGAACTGAAAGCACAACTACAAGAGTTGCTAGATCGCAGATATATTCGCCCTAGCATCTGCCAGTGGGGTGCTCCAGTGTTGTTTGTAAGGAAAAAGGATGGATCGATGCGGATGTGCATCGACTATCGAGAACTTAACAAAGCTAGGGTACAAAACAAGTATTCGTTGCCAAGGACAGACGATTTGTTTGACCGGTTGCAAGGGGCAACGGTATTTTCCAAGATTGATCTTCTCTCAGGCTACCATCAATTGAAGATAAAGTCCGGAGACGTACCAAAGTCCTCTTTCCGAACTCAATACGGTCACTACGAATTCCTAGTCATGTCGTTCGGTCTGACAAACGCACATGCCACTTTCATGGATCTGATGAACCGGGTATTTCGACCGTTCATAGACAAATTCGTCATCGTATTCATCGACAACATCCTTATATATTCAAAAAGTAAGGACGAGCACGTAGAGCATTTGAAGACGGTGCTACAGACTTTGCGTGAACATCAACTTTATGCCAAATTGAGCAAATGTGAGTTTTGGATGAGTAGTGTGACGTTCCTTGGGTTCAGCTGAATGCGTCACGGTAGACCCAAAGAAAATTAAGACGATAGTTGAGTGGAAATGGCCTACCTCGGTAGGCGACATCCGAAGTTTTCTCGGCTTGGCAGGCTACTATCGAAGATTTGTGAAAGACTTTGCCAGGATTGTATCACCTCTGACTCGCCTCACCCAGAAGGGAGTTGCATTCGAGTGGAACGATGACTGTGAATCTAGCTTCCAGGAGTTAAAGAAACGGTTCGTCTCATCGGATGGTCCAGAAGGGTTTCAGATATTCAGCGATGCATCAAGAACTGGCTTAGGGTCCGTGCTCATGCAAAGGGATAAGGTGATTTCGTTTTCTTCGAGACAATTGAAGCAACACGAGAAGAATTACCCTACGCATGATCTTAAGCTAGCGGCAATTGTGTTCGCGTTGAAGCTATGGCGGCACTATCTTTATGGTGTGGCTTGCAGCACCTATATGGATCACAAAAGCCTCAAATACATTTTTACCCAACGAGACTTGAACTTACGACAGCATCGTTGGCTCGAACTCATCAAAGGCTATGATTTGACTATCGAGTACACGCCGAGTAAGGAAAATGTTGTAGCGGATGCTCTGAGCAGAATGTTCGTAAGGTGCATGACTATCAACCGTGACATACAGCAAGACTTTGCAGAAATGGGCATCGAACTCCAAATTCGATATAGAGGAGCACAATTGGCCCAATTGCACCTTGAGTCGAGCTTGCACAACAAGATAAAGACCGCACAAAAGGGAGACCCATTCCTGAAGTAGATACGCAAGATAATTTCGACAGGGAAGGCGACCGACTTTGTGGTGGATGAAGGCAGAATGACATATATGAAAGGAAGAATATGCGTGCCAGACCATGCCGAACTTGGAAAAGAAATTCTGACGGAGGCTCACTATAAAAAGTGCTCGTTGCATCCTAGAAGCACCAAGATGAACAAGGACTTGCGTATGACTTTTTGGTGGCACAATATGAAGAAAGACGTGGCAACTTTTGTGTCACAGTGCATGGCCTATCAACAGGTGAAGGTTGAGCACCAAAGACCAGGCGGGGAGCTACATAACCTCGACATTCCGGTATGGAAGTGGAAAGACATCTCTATAGATTTTATCGTGGGCCTTCCGAAGACTCCGCGGGAGAATGATGCGATTTGGGTCATTGTTGATCGATTAACCAAATCCGCTCATTTCATCGCTATCAAAGTATCTTGGAGCGTTGATCAGTTATCTCAGATTTATATCGATGAGATTGTCCGACTCCACGAGGTACTTGCCACAATCATTTCTGACAGAGATGGGCGATTCTTGTCACATTTTTGGACGAGTTTACAGGCGGCAATGGGCACTAAGTTGAATTTTACCTCCTCGTACCACCGTAAACCGATGGCAAGACAGAAAAGGTAAATCAGATCCTCGAAGATATGTTGCGTCTGTGTGCAATTGATGTAAAGACTAGTTGGGACATGCATTTGTCGCTTGCGGAGTTTGCGTACAATAACAATAATCAATCAAGCATTCAGATGGCTCCCTATGAGGCACTTTATGGGAGGAAGTGTCGATCTTCGATTTGCTGGGACAAAGTCAGGGAGCGACAGGTGCTCGGGCCAGGTGAAGAGCCGATGGCGCAACATGTGTACATGATCAATAATACAAAGACAGTGGAGTTGAAGAAGCAAATTAATGAATTTCTAGATAAATAAATCATCAGATCGAGTTCTTCACCATGGGGAGCCCAGGTGTTATTTATGCTGAAGAAGGATATGACGGTACGGATGCATCAACTGTAGGGCCTTGAACAACCTCACAATCAAGAATAAGTATCCATTGTCGAGAATTGATGATTTTTTCGATCATTTGAGCGGCACGAGGGTATTTTCAAAAATTGACTTAAGTTCTGGCTACCATCAGGTGAAAGTGAAGAAGGAGGATATTCCGAAGATTGATTTTCGGACTATATATAGCCAGTATGAATTCATGGTGATATCATTTGGGTTGATTAATGTCCGACGGTCTTCATGAACTTGATGAGCAAGGTATTCCATCAATACCTTGACAAGTTCGTGGTGGTGTTTATCGACGACATACTTATTTATTTCAAGACACCAGAGGAGCATGATGATTATCTGAGAATCATGCTGGAGACTCTCAGGAAGGAGAAGCTCTATGAAAAGCTCTCAAAATCTGAGTTTTTCTTGGACAAGGTGGAGTTTATCGGACACGTGGTGACTGGAGACAGGATATCCCTAAATTCAAAAGATTATTGCCGTAGAATCTTGGATTACTCCGAGTACCATGGCAGAGATCAGAAGCTTCTTAAGATTTGCGAGATATTACAAGAAGTTCATGAAGGACTTTGCTCGGATCGTAGAGCCGATGACTAGGCTTACTTGGAAGGTCGTAGAGTTCGTGTGGATGAAAGATGCTAGGCTGCGTTTGTCACGCCCCGCTCCCGTAGGAGCGATCATCCTCGCTAAGGCGTGATGCCGCACGAGCCTAGGTTGCGCTCGTGCAAGGCGGGTTCCATAACGACCGATTTCAGCGGCTGCGACGGGGTCGTCGCACAGAAGTCCCAAGCAGAGACATTGAATAATAGCAGCGGAATTTGAATCAAAACACAAGTCATTGCAAAACACTCTTTTATTGATATTGAAACAAAGGTTACAATGGGGTGCAAGGCCAAGATTACAAGTCTCTCAAGCTCACTCAAGCTCACATTACAAGTCACTCATCTCTCTGTCATCTCTCAATACATGCTTGAGCCAGCGGATGCTTTGGAAGGCGACGTCCATACATTATGTCCTGTATAAGTCTTGAATACATACGGCCGCACGCTTCGAATCGCCAAGGAACTCCGTGCCTCGACGCATCCAAGCGAGCTCCGCGCCACGAGCTTCTACCTGTGGCTGCACATGAAAACTATATGGGTGTCAGTACTCAACTGTACTGGTGGAATGAGCTCCTCGCCCACCCATACAAAACCAACACGTTAATTTACTTTGTGTGTAACATAGTCCCTTTTTATGATTGTCTTTCTACTCTTTCCTTAGGATCGGTTTTAGGACAGACGCCTTGGCCTATTTTGTGTCTCAAGACCATTTCGTGCTTGCAACGCAACATCAACTCAACAACGTTAACCTATCAAGTCGTGCTTGCCTTACGGCTTAAAATCAGAGAAGCAACTACGCGATAAGACTCCATTCCCGGGTGGCCGTGCTATAAGTCCTTGTTGAGGCCGTGCCTCGCAACTCAAATGAGACTCAATCATATCGCCGCCTCGCGGCCCTTCGCTACTAAATCATCAACTGACCCATCCAACTTGTGAACTAAGTGTCACTCGACCAACTTTGCCTTGCGGCGTTTCCTGACTTAAACTCAAGACAACTCAAACCAACTTATGCAACTTATATGCCGACAACTCAAGACTCGACGCCACATCTCGTGCCGAAGTACGGTGTCTTCGTTGTAGCCAAATCTTAGGTCCAACATTTTGTATTCCAACTGTACACACACATTCAACTCGACTCCTTGATATACTGCACTCAATACTCGACTCAATCCAAAGGCATACACGCGGATCGCCGCCCATGCCGACTCATCTATATGAACTAGTCACTAGCGCCCAGCGCTATAATGGACTCCCTTTGAGCTTTTGATTAGACAGACGCTCCTTGCCAGCGCGAGTAGCTAGCTCCGCTGCAAGTCCCCGCTAACCCGTGTGGTCATCCAGCACAGCTACGAATGTCTCCATCGCAACAGTTCCCATGGGCCGCCTGGGTCGCCGTTCGAGAAACAGATTTATTTTACCTTGTACAAGTTGTCCAATGACCATGCAAGACTCGTTCAAACTGACGTCTCACACAGTCAATCTACTTCTAGTGTTACCATCTCTTTCAGGGCCAAGTTCAATACTTCTCACATCTGAGACCTTGCCTCGACGACCCAGTCGCGAGCATTCTTCTCTCTTGTCTCGACGACCCAGTCGCGAGCATTCTTCTTTCTTGCCCTATCATTTCACTCAACTCAAGGACAACTATTTGAAACACTTTCCAAACTCAATAAATCAACCGTGGTCCGTGCCTTAAAACACTAAATCTGTGACATCGTGTCTTAAATCAACTTGAAACTCTATGTGACACCACCGCCCAAGTCATACTCTATATGACGGGTCTTACGATCGTGGGACTATGTGGTTATACCCAGCCGTAGAACTCATAGGACCGTGCTCTACTACTCATGATAGCTTAACATAACTTGCCTAACTTACTTTGCAACAACTTGACGAGCAAAGGCTGCGTTAAGCTTTGCGTCGTGGGAACGTGCCGTGCACGCGTTCGACTTTGAACAACCAAGTTATTTGGGGTGCCTAGACTTATGCCATAAGCCGTGCAATACAGCTAAATCCGTCGGCGAGCAGAGGCTATGCCACGCCTTGGGCGAAGAGACCGTGCATGCTTTACGAAGCATTTATGCGGACGACGCCTATGAATTTGGCTAACTCTTAGCTTGTGGCGAAGGCCAAATTTTTCTTCTCCCAAGCCACGGGACGAAGGATCGAGTGTCATTTTCAAAGCACGCCGTGCACCAACTCTAAGCCGGCCATTGGACCTTTCCATGTTCTAACTCAATTCGACCTGTCGGGATTATTTCCTTTAGCTATGTGGATTCTTCTCTTTTATTATCAAGCCTACTTGTGCGAGTTGAAAACATGCGATTTATTATGTGAAGGCTAAGATGAGGCAAGTTCACCGAAACTACCCCACCTGAGCGAGCGGTCGCCTCAACCGAGCGATGTCTTCAAGCAGCAATTGCAAGGCTAAGTTCGAACGCCGTTGGCATTCCTATTCCTCCGATTGACTGAGCGGGACGGGACACTACATCATACACCACTCAGAAAAAGTTTCGTCCTCGAAACTAACTGAGTACACTTATCGACTTATTACTCTACTCAACGTTCAAGGTTCCTCGCACACACTACGCCTATGCGTTTCCTCAATCCGAGCCACGCTCGTGCTACCCACACTCTTTTCTTCAAAACTCATGATCTTAAAATCCTCGACACTTTCCCGTTCCTCAAGTCTCACTTGATTCAACGTATCACTTAGTTGGATCGTGCACACATTCCAGGCGTCATCGAAATACATGCATTTCAACCAAGCCTCGTGATAGTGAATTCCGCCGTCACCACTCGAGTCGGATCGTGCACATATTCAAGCGTCCCTGATATACATGCATGTCAACCGAGCCTCGTGAGTGGTGCCTCCACAAATCCTACCACTTCACACTCGGACGTCTGCCTAACCGCTAGGCTATGTCTTTCCGTCAGTATTGGAATCATAGTTCCCAAACAACGATATCAACACTGACCCCATCCTAAGGTCAAACCAAGTTGTTAGTACGGGATTTTCTACCCAAGCTCGCATCATTCCAATTTCTAAACATCGAGCATAGATTTTCTACACACATCCCAACATTGGTCGTACGGGGTCCGAGTCATTCAGCAAAGCCATCCTACGACAACTCGCGTTCAACCAATCCTTGACATGAACATATCGCTCGTCCAACAAGCAACTTGCATAGTCTATCTCTTCAAACACGTTCGGCGTAATCCACCTATCAATCCTTCTCAAGTTAAGCACGCTACGACACAATTTATTACTAAACCATAATTCACATTTCACATTTCCTAAGTCGTTCAGCACAATTCACGTATTCGATCATAAGGTCGTCTAGCTTAAAAATATGTTGCGCCCCGATCTCACGCGATTCAGATTATCCACGGTGGGCATGAATCACCATGCACGCTCCCGCGGGATAGTCATTCTCATCGGGGCGTAGCTCTTGTTTTGAGTCTAGACAAATTCATTCTCGATGCGCGGATTGGACCTACTCAATCCTCAAGTTTATTCAATCATCAATCGTAAGTCCAAACATACTCGAATTTTCCTTCGCATCAAACCAACAAGTCGAGACAATCAAAGTTGCCACGTCCTGATTTTCCAAGTTTGATCATTCCCGCGACATGAATCACCATGTCAGCGCTCACGCGGAACGATCACCCCAAATCCGACGCGACGCATGTGCGAGGCTAGAGTTGTGCTCGCGCAAGACAAGACCGTCGACGTGGTGGTTATCAATGTAACCATCAAGACACAATCATTTTCATCCAACATTCATCTTGATCAAAATCCTAAGTATAGCATCCAACCGAACAATAACCCTTGCACGATTGTCATTCACCGAGTCAGAGTACCCCCGAGTTATCGTATATCGATCTTTGATACTCCTCAATACCATCGATGACATGCGTAACCTGACGATCTTCCTTTGCAACAAATTCTGAGTCGTACGAATGGTGCTATCGTCCGACTGGATAATCTCCTCAACATTTAAACTCAAGTTCGATCATTATCCCTCGAATCCTTCACAACATCAATTTCCTCAAACCCAAATTCACGTATCGTTCATCCGTCCATCTTAAGTCATCGACCAACGTATTTCCTCAATTCGCATCATTCCTTGCTAACTCAAATCATCGAGCAACATTCAATCCAATCCTTAGAGTCATTGCGTAACTTCGAAATTCAACTTTTCATGCACGCTATCGTCCCATCGTACTAACTTTTTCTATACGATCCGTATCAATTCCCTCGATCAAGTCATCCATTTGTACACCCTAACTTTTCCTCGATTCGATTTCACCTACTCAATCATTTTTGCATTTCATACTCGCACAATCCTCAATCCCGTGCACGCGTGCGCGTCAATTGCTAGGTTGTTCGAATCGACTCGTCAAAATCTTCAAGACTACATTTTGCTCAATCATATTCAATCTAAGGCTTTGCATACACGCGACGCTTGCTGATAGACTCATCGACACCCCACATCCTCAATCGATCGATCGACATCCCTGAGGCTATCGCATACACCACTCAGGGATGAAGTCATTCAACAAATTCTCAAAACTATCATTCGAATCAAAATCGACTTCTTCGGATCCCGTTCGAACCATTCCTCAAAATCCAAGCACGCTCATCTATATCGCATTGACGTTGTCGTCGCTCGATAGCACCCCTATCGATAGTCATCTCACTTTACTCAGTCGAGTTCAACTCATTCTTGCTTGATACTATTCAACTCCCGTACTCGACTTTTCTAAGACCGACGCAACTTTGCTGTATATGCCCAACCCGACTTAGCCAATCGTGCTTATGCGAACCATCTTTTTGTTTTGTCGAAAACTGTTCTCCTACGTTTTGCAAAATAGATAGACTTATTGTATGGACATCCCGTGGGACATTTGAGAGAGCGCACCAACGATATCAACTTTGCGGAAGCAACAATTCAGAGTTTGCGGAAACAACAGAGTTAAAGAATTCAATCGATAGTCCAAGGACGTAAAGCCGTGCTCTGATACCATTATGTCACGCCCCGCTCCCGTAGGAGCGATCGTTCTCGCTAAGGCGTGATGCCGCACGAGCCTAGGTTGCGCTCGAGCAAGGCGGGTTCCATAACGGCCGATTTCGGCGGCTGCGACGGGGTCGTCGCACAGAAGTCCCAAGCAGAGACATTGAATAATAGCAGCAAAATTTGAAGCCAAACACAAGTCATTGCAAAACACTCTTTTATTGATATTGAAACAAAGGTTACAATGGGGCGATCCGAACGGCTTGAAAAACACAAGTCATTGCAAAACACAAGTCATTGCAAAACACTCTTGGCGATCCGAACGGCTTGAAAAATGTCACCGTATGCTAGTTTGCTCCAGTTAGACAGGGCTTTCCTCGTTGCCTTGAGTTTGTTGCTCACCCTGGAGAGGGGGTTGGGTGAATCCTCGCTATTCCATGCTTCTGCGACGATCCCCAAAAATTGGGGGTGCTCGGTCCAGAATTCAAGGAATTGGAAGTTCTTTTTTGATGGATTGGTGTTGTTTTAATTTCCACCAGCAGAGGGGCGTGGTCGGATTTAGAGGAGTTGAGATGCGACAGGTTGGTTGAGATCACCATGCCGTGCCATAGGTCGTTCGTGAGGGCTCTGTCTAGGCGTGAATATTGACGACGGTTACCTTCTTGCATGTTGCACCAAGTGAAAGTGTTACCAGTGAATTGGAGTGATGCTAGGTGGGCGTTGAAGATGAAGTTGTTGAAGTCTTGCATGGCCGTGGTAGGAGGGGGACGGCCCCCAGTTTTCTCTTCTCTACAAGTTATCGCATTAAAGTCCCCAATGCAAAGCCAAGGAGAATTGATGTGGTTTAGGTGGATGTCAAGGAGATTGTTCCATAGGTGTTTCCGCTCTGTAATATCACAGCTGCCATGGACAGCAGAGATGATGGTGTTCTCTGGGAGCATGGGATGTTCCAACCAGCAGGAGAGGGCCTGCTTGGTGTCCTGGATGCTACCGATGTTGACGTCTTTTGTGCAGAGGATCCAAATGTCGTGTCTGCTGGCAATGGCCGTGGGTAGGCCTAGCTGCAGTTGGATATATTTTAATCTTTTTTTTTTGGGGGGGGGGGGGGGGGGGGGGGATTTTGGGCTCAAGAATAATAAGGATGTCAATTTTGTGGATTTTCCTAAGGCTGGTGATTCTCCTTAATGTAGGTTTGTTCCCCAGTCCGCGGATATTCCAGGATAGGATGTTAAGCATTAAAGAGGTTGTTGGGGTTTTTTTTGCTCCGCTTGGTGGCGGATCTGGTTTGGATGGATGTGGTTTCAGCGGGTCCTATCTTGACAATGACCTCTTTCGAGGTTGTAGCTTCTGCCTCTGTCGATACGGGAGGGTCTCGAGTTGATTCCTGGAGTAGGTTCAGGGGGGGTGATCGATTCCCCAGCGGAGTCCAGTATAGGGTCCTCTGGGGGAATAACTAAGAAATCGCTGGCGCTACCAATCAGAAATATTGTTTGCTGGAGGGAGAAGCCAGCGGCTTGAATCTGTTGTCCTCTCCGAACTAGGTATGGACCTAGAATAGAAAGAGCTTCGACAACAGGGTCTTCGTTGGTGTGGTGTTGAACCGTGTCGATAGTGGCGATGGTCGCCTCTACGTCCTCCGATTCGGGGATCTCGGTGATGGCTTGATCGACTTGGAGGGGTGCTGTTTCCGTTGGGGGTTCCGTCTCCCCCGAAATAAGAGCGTCGAATTGGTTGGAGAGAGCAAGATCTTGGGAGTTGAAAAGGGTCAAAGCTCTGCTAGGGGACTCGCTCTTGTCTGATTTGCCGTCGCTAGAGCTGAATCGTGTGTGTGAGTTTGGAAGAGGTAGAAGGGGCGTCTTGGGTGTCCTCCCCTCTGTTGGCACTTTGTCGTTACTTGTTGGTTTCTTCTTGAGTTCTGGGTGGAGACGATGGCAATGTTTTGGGATATGACCTCTTAAATGGCAGTGGTTGCAGAACATAATGTGGTTGTCGTAAAGGATTTGTTGAGTGTGGATCTGCTTACCCAACTCGATGGTGATAAAATTTGGAGGTTCGGATGAGAGGTCGAGTTCCACACAGATTTTGGCATAGTGAGCCTTGGTGAGGTTGCTGGTCTCAGGGGCTGTGGCCACATACGTTCAGAAGGAGTTGGCAATACGCCTAAGTGCCGCTGGGACAAAGCAGATGAGGGGTAGATTAAGCAGGGTAACCCATGCGGCAACCTTTGCTGAGTCTTCTTTGGTGTTAAAACCTGCTGACCACTTGATGATCTTCATCTGGTGGGAGTCAATCCTGCACGTGCCTTTGGCCCACACGGTGCTGTGGTCGAGGTCAGAGGATAGGTGGAGAAGGATGAGTCTGGGATCGAGTGGGGCTACCCGGTAGATAGCTGATAGTCTCCAGCTGGCTATCGCCTCCTGCACCCTAGAGAGTTTGGGGCAACCGGTGGAGAATTTGAGGACGAAGGTGTGGGGGAAAGAGGATGACAGAGAAGTCAATTCCAAGTCGGAGAAGGGTACGAATGGCACAGGGGAGTCCCGAGAGAATTCGATATCCGGTAGATTGACATCAGGTACCAGCCATGTCACGCCCCAGAACCAGAATACTGGAGAGCGGGGGATAGACATAGCCAGCTACGTATATGAAATGGATTCCATCTCGCTATACGGTCACGGCTGTCTAGATATATGAGGGTTTAACTACAAGCCAACAGTCTCCTAAGGTCATGAACAAGCCTAGTGTCTCAATCACAAGCAAGTAAATGTTACAAGATGTTAGATCACCAAATATACAATAGTAAGGCGTCCCAAACATTACATATTCGGTTGATCATGAAGCTAGTCGTTACAAAATGTTAGGACTAGCAAGAGTTTAGTCATACATGATCAACCCTAGGATCTGTTAATCATGTTACAGCCCGTAGGCAGACAGTAAGTAAGTGCAATCGAGCTAAACAGGTGCTCGTCGGCTAAACGCCTCAAAAGAATATTTTTACAACAAAGTGGGAGATCAAAAATAAACCCACTCGTTGCCCGGGTTACGTCTAGTCGCCACCATCGGGCTGGAAGGTTGGTAGATCCTCTGGAGCTGCTCCAAAATCTGGCCATACAAAACTAGCTGGGTCAGATCCCAGAAAGAGCAAGTGCCACAAATGAGGCTTCACTTAGGAACTAAAACCAGCAATTAGCACAGTAGTAATAAAGTAGTAAATAAGACATGGTTAAGAAAAGCATCACAGGGTGATATACGATGAGATAACCATGGAACTATTCAGATAGCCAGGTTACAACCCGTAAACCAAACAAGGACCGGGGTTGTAACCCTTCGTCTGAACCGAACTTGGAATTCTCACCATTTATCGGTAAAATAAATACAGGCATTCAGGTTATGCAGTAATCTGGAACAGAATCAGGACAAGACTAGACTGGTTAGACTCCATCCAATCATTTCACGGCCAAGCAAGAATTACGGCTTGATACTTTAACTAACTAGGGTTATCACAGGCCTAGTTACTAGCAAGATGCAGTGAGATTATTCCACAGCCACAAGCCCTGCAGACCATCCAGGTTACCCGGGTTGAAAGATTATGGTTGAATTCAGGTGGGTACATCGTCCAGGAAACGCATGTACCCTTAGGTAGCTTGAAGGGTGCAACACATGACAGTGTGCTGAAAATGTGCCCTACTCGACGGTAGGCTACAGATCCCAAGGCGCGCCCAGGTAACGGGATTGCCTGTAGCTGGAAGATCTCTTTATGACTAATGTATTAATCTAGTTATTTAGCCTTAGTCCATTTCAGTAGGTGTAAAACCCCTCAAAATATTTGATTTTTTTATTTATTATTATTTATATTTTGTTACAAAATTTTGTTATTCGTTAAATAAAATGCTTTTACCCTAATTGTTAAATTGAATATATATAGTTTAGAAAAATATGTTATATATGTATATATATGCAAAGTTTGTGTGTGCATTGTATTATAACCCTCACCCTTAACCCTAAGACTAAACTTAGGTTAACTCTAACCTTAGACTCATTTAGATTTTTTTCTAGATTATTTATATATATATACTTATATATATAAAGTATTACTATTCATCAGTTTTTATTATTGGAGTATATGTATTATATCTATACTTTTAGTTATGGCATTACAACTTGAGCAAAACCCAAATCCATTTCATTTATTCCAAACCCAACCTTAGCTCAGCCCATGGGCAAACTAACTAACCCTAACCTAGGCCCAACCCATTAGGAATTCCTAAGCCTTTGGATCTCATCCCTGCATATATATCTAAGCAACTTCTCTCAAACCTAACCCTAATAATTTCCTCCACAAGCCTCAACCTCTTCCCATCCTCACCGCCACCCTATCCCCCTCTCTCTCCAATCCCGACCCCCCCCCCCTTCGGACTAAGCCCCGCCATCGGGCGACGGAAGCGCGCGCCCCGGCCTTCCGCGCGTGCAGCCGGCCCTCCCGCGCTCGCTGCAGCCGACCGGCCCCGATCCGGCGACCCCCCTCGTCGGCGCGACCCCCTCGTCGGCGAGCCACCCCCCTGTGGCGTGGCGAGGTATTGCCCCGACCACCCACGTGTCCTCTGACACGTGTGATTAGGTTGCAATAATTAGGTTATTTGCATTGTTGAATATTCTGTGTAATTATATGGCTGTTTAATTATTTAATTAATGATTAAGTGATGCTAATTATGACCTAAATTATTAGCCTAATGATTAGAGTCATTAGTGTAGATTCTATATTAATTATGTCAGATTTTTATATAATTTATTCGTAATTATTAAGCATTTAACTGGTGGCATTAATGCAGTTTTTTGTGTAAATTTCACAGTATTATATATTCTGTTTTTGATTTTTAGAATTTAATTCATTAGGAATTACTTGCTATGATCTATACATAATTTGTAGGTAATTATGTAATCTAATTACTGTTAAATTTTCAGGATTTAATAAATAGTTTAGATATTTTAATTAAATTTTAAACTGTGGGTTAAGGTATTCAAATGACTGTTTAATTTCACTGTTTCGGATTTTTATTAATTAATTCACTAAGAATTAATTAATGGTCTCTATACAAGACTTGTAAATAATATTTATATCTATTTACTGTAAAATTTTCAGAATAAAATAATTATATTAGTTATTTATTTATATTTAATCAGTGTTAAATTATATTGTATATATAATTGGTTCATTACTAAGTTTTAATTTTTATTAAATATAAATTATTATGGTAATGTTCATAAATGTATAGTCACGGTTGGAGAAATGTTATTTTCTGTGAATTATGAATTTTCACAATTTATTAGTAAATTTTTAATATTTAATTCTAATTTCAATAGCTAAAATAGTAATTTTATATATTGAGTAGTTAAATGTTTTTAATTACTTATAATTAGGTAAATAATATTAAAAATATTATTTACAGTAGGTTTTCCTGGAAAAGTATTTTATAACCCAATTTAGATCTTTTTACTATTTATTAACTAGTATTTATAATTATTAGCACTAATCTAGTTATTAGATAGATATATATTAAATAAAGAAAATCCTATCTATGGTTTCTTTACAAATAATATATATCTATTATTTCTGTCATTATTTAGCTTATTAGACTAAAAATGATTTTTATGGATTTTTACAAATTTTGTTGGTATTATTAGGAATTTGTGAAGGCATGTGTTATTTAATTGATTAATTAATTATTTATAAGTAATTAATTAATTATTAAATATATATTAGTTGTATTAATAATTTCAGAATATAAAATTATAATAATAAGTACTTCATACTTATTATTGTATATTATTATTATTCATAATTATTGGTACTTATTAGCTAGTAATAATGGTTTGATATTAATTATTGATTAAATAGAAATTAAATGTATTGTTTAATTTGGCTAATTAGTAATTAATTATAGTTAATGCTTATATAGGGTTATTTGCTTCGCGGGACTCGGACTCTATTTTGGACCGGATACTCAGTTGCTGGACACAGGCAAGTACACCTTGCTTGACATTTACTATGCAGTATTTACATTTGACCAGTTATTGCTATTGTGTGCACTCGTCTCCATTGATGACTACCTTGTATAGAGTTAGTATAAACTTGACACTGTCTCAGTCACGTATCACATATTAGTGAGTTGAGTGCAGAGGATCTGTGTTGACTGGCCATTAGCATGTGATCTTGATTCTGTTAGAAGTTTGGTTAGTCTTACTATATATATGACGTCTTGCATATTGTTCGTACCGCGTATACGGTACGAGTACATTGGGTGGGGAGAGTCTACTAGTGGTGTATGAGAATTTCTGTTTCCAATGGACGCTGGATGCTCGTAGCCCCTCGTTCCTCAAACCGTAGGACGCTTGGTGGCAGTTTCTTCTTCTTCTCCCCCTCTCATGTGCCACTAGAGATGTCTCGAGTGCATTTTCACATAGATGGTTAGAACACCTTATTGTCTCCTTGTATTTCCTGTCCTTGTTTGGTTAGGGAAATACTGGGTGGCATTCTTACTAGTTACTTTTACATTACTGCTTAGTTTATTCTTGCATGTCCTTTTTTGTGTATTTGTTATGTCCCTCTGAGGACCTGGTATCTTTTCCAGAGCTCGACGAGTACTCGTTCCCGGCTGATTACGGAGTAGAGGGACTTGTTGACGACGACTTTGAGGTGGAGCCGCAGCCTTGATCCTCTGGAGGCTAGCTACATCTTCAGACGTGGGTTCCATTTCCAGTATTCTGTTTATTTCTTTTGCTACTTCATTTCATTCCAGTTGTACTCATTTACTTTTAGTGGATTGTTCTCCTCTAGCCATAGTTGACATTTGGATTCTGTGGCACTGATGATTTTCCATTCAGTTATCTATTACATTATTTCATGGATGAGACTAGTTTACCTGCCTGTGATGTTACTTATTAGTTATACTTCAGCGTACTACAATCGAATCATAGTCCATTAAATTGGGTTTAGCTATGCTAGATTGTACAGCTGGCATGCCACGTGTTCCCAATCCGATTATTTGGAACTGGGGCGTGACAGTAGGTACTCCTGACCGTGGTACTCAGGAGTCCCCTCCTAGACATGATGCAAGACAGGACTGGATTATTTATACAAGCACAATCGCCCACAGTGTCTGGGTTAATTATACAGGTCATGCCATGTCAGGTAGCCGTCGCAACAGCTTATCAAGATATATCATGTCAGGTTATCATGTCAAGTTCACTAGTCAAGAGTGCGCCACGACGGGCCACTATCAGGTCATGTCATGCTAGTTCCTTGTCACACCATGTCATGTACAATTGTCATTTCAATCATGCCAATCAAATCGTGATTTATCAAATTCAGGACAAAAGGCGTAAGGATATAAAATAGGCATAAAAATATACAATAAAGGGGTTACAAGACATGGTCAAATAATAAAACACAGGGCTATAGGGAGCCATGCGGCTCAGGCACATGCGGCCAGGAATGATCTCATGCGGCTGGGAGGAGAACAGCCCATGCGGCTCAATAGGGTCAGACGCATGCGACCAAGGAGAGAATCCATACGGCAGCAGCTCATGCGACTGAGGGTCCAAAGCTCATGCGGCTGAGGAGAAGGAGGCATATGCGGCTAGCGGGAAGAGTGGAGTATTATGCGGCTGCAGGGGGAAGGGTTCCTGCGGCTGAGAGCAAGTGGCTTGCATGCGGCTCAGGAAGAAGTTCTCATGCGGCTGGGTCAAGTAAAGTCCCATGCGGCCAGCGGGAAGAGAGGGCGCATGAGACTAAGTCAGAGCATTCATGCGGCTGGAAGAAGCGGGGTCCTCATGCGGCCAAGGAGGGCGCATGCGGCTAAACGGGTAACGTCTCATGCGGCTGAAGAAGTGCAGAGTATATGCGGCTGGAGATTGAGCGAGTTATGCGGCTAGATGAATTCGGCCCTCATGCGACTCAAGTACTTCCAGCCATGCGGCTGAAGAGAACACTTGCCGCATGAATTATTCATGCGGTCAAGTCAAGCACAGTTCATCTTCTCCAAAATCCCGAGAAGAAGAACACCATGAGAGCCAAGTTCTCAAGCTCCATAACTCCATCATCCGGAGCCAAAATCCGAACTTCCATAGGTCAAAACGGGGCAGAACAAGATTCTCTACAACATGAAACCATAAAAACTCAGAAATAACAAGATCAAGTAGATCAAAACCCAAAATTTCGAAAATGAACTTAGATCTACAAGAATCTAGCCATGGAAAGTGGAAATGCCAAGTATTAAAGTAAGTTAAAATGCTGTAAGGAAGAGAATAAAGCAATAAAATAGGAGTTCCTCCATAAAGCAAGTTGCACTTGCCTAGACCTCTCTCCCTCTCTCTGGTAGGTGAAGAAGTAAATGGAAGAAAAGTAATGAAGAGAGAGAAGGAAGAATGGGTAATAAATGGTAGTGGTGGTGGTAGGTAGGGGTTCACCCCTTGGTTCATAATGAACCAATAGCAATCCCACACCGAACTAAGCCAACCCGAACCAAGAATAAACGAAGCCAGGGAGGAAACTAAGCAAGAAAATCACGCAATACAAGATAAAATACGTACACGTATTCCAAAATACGTAATACGAAACACAGACATTACAAGGCATCTCTGCTCAATAGATAAATTCGGGGAAGCTTGGCGGCGTAGGACGCCGGAGCTGCTCATGATGAGGAAGGATCCGGTAGCTCCCCCTGGGAAGGCAGAGAGGAGATCAAGGATGGACTATGCTGGGTGCGAGGGAAGGGGGCAACGGAACCTGCCGGGAGCACCCGAGCTGGGGGGGGGTATGGGAGGCGGACCAGCCGCGAGGACGGGGCAAGGCGGGGTGGTGGCAATACAGCAGGCGGGAGGAGCCACCGCTACCAAGCCAGGCGCCGTCGGGGGTGGCGAAGGACTAGCCGAGGGAGGCGGGGACCCCCGAGGACTGGGCGCCGGCCAAGGCGAGCGGAGCCACCGGGAGGGAGGGGATCGGAGCCACCGAGAGGGAGGGGTGGTGAGTCGCGGGAACAAGGGGACCGGAGGACGCCGGGCCCGAAGACGCGGGGGCCGAGCCGGTGACCAAGGGGGGCCAAAGGGGGGAGGGGAGCCAACGGAGGAGATGTGAGGGTGGCAGGGGAGCAGGAGAGGTATGCTGCGAGGAAACCTGAAGAGAGGGGGAGGCGGAGAGCTCTGGGGGACAAACGGAGGTGGGATATGCGGAAGAGGCATGGGGTGGTAGGGGCCCACCCTGGGGTGCAGGGTTAGATGAGGGAAAATACGCAGGGGAGGGAGAATACGCTGGGGAATGGGTGGGAGGGTTACGCAGATGGAAAGGGGAGGGAAAATACACAAGGCTGGAGGAGGTTGAATACACGGGGGGGCCACGCGTAAAGGGAGGGGAAAAGCTGAGCGTAAATGCTAGGGAGCCTCTCTCCGCTAGGATTTGCAGAGAAATACGGGTGGGACCCACCAAAGAGGGAAGTGGAGATACCATCTGCACACGCTAGATGTGACAAAATTTGTGGGGCCCTCGCGTGTGGGGAATTGCCATCAGCAAACACGGAAGGCCAGTAGTTGGGAGACCCAATGCCTGCACCGCAGGAGGGCTCCCAACCCGAGGGGACAGCAGTCCCATTTGAAATTTGAAGAATTGGAAGATGTGCCAACCGGTGATCGTACACCCGGTCGTTCCCAACCCATGGAGGGGCAGCCAGGCTACCTCCTGAGACACCGCCCGCGAGAGGGTGGCTGCCAAGCTGGGAAGAACAAAGGGGGTTAAACCAGAGAGGAAGAGAAGGAGAGGAGGGAACAGAGCGACCAAGCTGGAACGAGAGGGGGGGGGGGGAAGGCAGGATGACGGGGGCGGAAGATGAACAATAGGGGAGAGGGAGGAGGAGGATAAGAGACGATGAACCAGGGCCGACCGCTCGTCAGGCCATGAAAGGTCCATCGGGCCCCGACGAGGGAATGAGAGGATGACTGTGAGGGCAAGAATGACCGGGAGGAGACCCTAGGGCCTCCCCGGAGGGGGGAGCAGGGAACCACAGCAGCTGCTAGGAAACATGAAGTATATATATATATATATATATATATATATATATATATATATATATATATATATATATATATATATATATATATATATATATATATATATATATGATGGAGAAAAAAAAATATATATATATATATGATGGAGATGTTAGCATCCGACCTTTCTCATTGATACCTTCAAACCCTAAGTTCTTCCTTCTTCTTCCTCTCCATTGCAGAACAGATCAAGAATCGTAGAGGGGTCTCGACTTTGTGCAAAGACAATAGTTTTTCTCTTTGACAAGTTCATTAGAACTACATCGAGTTCATCTCCCACAGGTAACCCTTATCCTTTATTCACTTGTAGAGTTCTGTTTTGATAGGGAATGTAAGGCCACCAAGTATTCATGTTTATGCCTAAGACTTTAATTCATTCTAGGTTTGTTAACGAGCAAAATATTAAGGGTGTGTAAGACCTTGGGTTCAAAATAGAGGTATCAGGTTCTGGGTTTATGGGAGTAGTTGTTTTTGCAAGTGGTCTAGAGTCCAATATAGCAGCAGCGCACAAGATTTCTTGGTGAGGAAAACAATATGTATATGTTAGATAGCAGTAACTTTGGAGAATGCAAGAACTGATGTAATGTGTATGCAGGCTTGTGTTCCTGCAATGGGCAGTATACATAGCAGCAAGGGGAGTATTAGTATCATGTGTCAAGGATTCCATAAGCATATGTGTTCAGATTATGTGGGTCGAAACACAACTCCAAAAATTTGAGTCAATGCACAGAAGTGTATGCATAGGGTGTGTTTTGGTATCAGAAATTAAGTACAAGAATTTAGGATTCCTAAAAAGTTTAATACAGAATCATATAGCATTGGTATAGCAACACTGTACAGACTAGGATAGCAGTTCCTAGTATCAATCTTATGTGCAGGATACCCCTATGTGTATCTTGCAGTAGGGTGAACTACAGTAACAAATGGGCATAATTGTATGTGTAGGTATGCACGGTGCATAAAGAGTTATATAGCAACTGCAGAATGCAAACTAAAAAAATTCAAGAGCAGCAATATACTGTAGTACTGAACAACTTGGATAGCAAAAATTTGTAGCAATATGAGTAGTATAATAAGGCAGCAACAATCATTAGTAGCAGCTTGAGAGAAAAAATGCAAAAACTATGCACATATTGAGTAAGTTTGTAGAAATTGGTAACCAACTTTATATGTGTTCAGATTTGTGTATCTAGGAGTTGATCAAAACAGCAGTGGGTAAGAGGAAATAATGTGTGTATATCTTTTGTATTGCAAGTAGGTATCAAAGTATAGCAGATCTTGCCTATAGGGTATATGTATGTTCATAGGTAGGAACCCTATGTATCCAAATTGTCTAGGTAGCAGTTGGGAAACCTGAAAACAATAGTGTGTATATGGAGTGTTTGGGTGCATAAGAAAATATGCAGCAGTTTGTAGAAGGCTAAACCTCTGTGCAGCATGCAAACGAGTGCATTGTTGTAGTAACCAGGATGCAACAGCTGTAGCTGCAACAGAGAGGTGTAGTTGCAAATCTGTAGCCTAAGCAGTATAGGGGATAGTTTATGTTGGAACTATAGGAGTTACACTACAGGTTAGATGTGAGTAAAGGCAATATATTTCAGTTTGGGGGCCAGGCAAGTGTAGCAGGTATGTGCTTGTCTGTAATTATAATGGGTTAATGTGAGTATCCTAGGTAACCAAAGGTTTGCGATAGTGTTAAAACATGGGATTTATGTATCCTAATATAGAATCTAAAGTATATAGTTAGGGTAGATATATGTGGATATCTATAATTCTATATAAAGATAGTAAATGCAAAGGTGTATAAGTGTGGTTTTATACATATTAACTAGTTACATATCACCAAATACTTCAACACACACTTTGATAGTTATGGTTCCCTTGTTTCATGCTTTACTTGTCTTTCTAACTCATGTTAATTGTTCCATTTTCCTTCAACGCCATATTTTATAGTTTATTGATTTCATCATATATCTTATGACTAATCACTATTTTATAGTCGTTATCATATATTTGGAACTGCATTTACTGAATTGTACTCGTTCCATCCTTACTGGATAAACATTTTAGGTGACTACGATGAGAACGGATGCCCTACTCATTATGATCCATATAAAGAGACTATAGCTGAACCTGACCTGGCACTCCAGGAAGATTAAGGGAAATTAGCAGCACATAATCCAGTTGTGATTGCTTAGTTAGATTGGATATAGTTTGGATCGGATTTGTCTCCAGATTTTTTTGACTAATTAATATTTGACATTTCACTCTACATTTAGTTTATGTAGTTTATTTATTTCTATAAATTGGTGATTATTATTATTTTTATTATATTCCATCGTGCGATTATCTGCTTAGAGCCGTGATTTAGAATTATTTTTTATAGATTATTATCCTCTATAGTGGAGTTGAGATTAGTGTTTGGGTTGTTCAACATATTGATATTATACAACGTTCTACCACCGATACTGCGGAGTAGGCTTAGTGTGCGCACGATTCATGCTCAAATTTTGGGTGCAGGTCGTGACATTGACCCTCTTCTCTCCAATCAATCGATAACATCAATATGAATCAATTGTGTTAGATGTGGCCGCAATAACACACATCTTATGTTAAATGAACTATTGTATGATTCCTCACATACATTGGCTATAGAACTGTATTATCATAAAACTATTATGTTCTTACATATATCATGCTTATATAGAATTGTGACAAGCAAAGATCGAATCGATTAAATGAATGTTACAATGATACTATGGTACGTGCCTCGATTAACTAGTTTATCTTAGCACGATCATGGTTGTGCACAAGGGCGATGTTTATTCAGATGGTATCTCGGGACCACGGGACCAATCGGACCTATGAGAAAACACGAATAGCTATGTTGGATGCATGCCACAGTACACATGAGCTTTCAACAGGGATTGCTACCCGTGCCGAAGGACCTCTGTCTTACTAAGCTATATGTCCAGGATGACTTGTCATGCTAGTAACCTCCACAAAATCCACATTATTGTATTTGTTCTTATCAATATGTCAGAGAAGAACATGGTAAGCTTTATATTACAACGACAGGCTGTGCCATGGGTAACATTTATCGTAGTTATGTTATTTGTGCTTAGCAAATGCTTGCATAAAATTGATTAGGATGGCTAGAAAGATCACCAATTATACATGCATGTTTCACATAACTTCTTGTACCAAATGAAAGAATGAAATTTAATTAGCCACCCACCAGTATACGACAATATGCTGATCCTCGCTATCACAGGTGCCCCGAACCAATAAAGCGTGCCAAATAACTGAAGGTGATGCTTGGAATATTTTGAAGTCTTGCTAGCCTGCAAAGGTGATCTCTAATATTATGAAGACTCTGTTCAAGATTGTGTCTTATCTCATCAACTCTCTCCAACAAGGTCCAAGAGAGTGTTTTTTAACTTATGTATAAGGGGATGTAAATGTATGGAACGACTATCTCATCTGAGTCAATTTGTAAACCCCAGCGGCACCTTTTGTAATCAAGTCTTGTAAACAAGTTATTATTAATTAAAGACAAGTTTCCTTCTATACGAAACTGTTCTGTTAAATTTCTCTGTGTACTCTCTTGCAACATCGCATTGAGTTGTCACTTTCTCGTCAGAGGAGAAAGTCGTCCCCAGTAGAGTCGTCATTTTGTTTGCAAAAACAAAAAGTTTGATTTACAAACTGAGAAGAGTATAAGAGTACAATTTGATTTCTGGGAAAGTACAATTATAGGAATCTGATCAGAAGATGATCACTTTATCCCTTGGACGATACGATGTCAAAAATGAAGCCTTTGGAGAGTGCTACAGCAAGTGCTCAGGAGATTATGATCATTAGTGATGTTTTGAAAGTGATTTGAAACTCTATTTATAGAGTTTAGAGATAACTGTTAAGTAGTTATCCTGATTGGCTCACACTGCAATTGGCGCACCATTTACCCAGTCGTGCGAACGGTTGGTTTAACTGTTTGGACGCGTGGCATGACATTGCCTTATGTGGGCACAACTTAGGCTCGTACGACATCACGCTCGGGGGGAGGGAGGACGACTATCGATTCTACGGAATTGGGACGTGACATTAGGAGTGGGCTCTAAGGAAAGAAGAAGAAGAAAATTGTGATTAATTTCAGCCCATGTGTACAAGTAAATATTTTAGATTTTTAAATTTAGCTTTATGGTAACTATTGGAGCCTGGTAATTGGCTAGAAGAAATGTTAGATATTGACTAATGATTTGGGGCTTTAGGTTAATGGTTTAACTATTAGGGCTTTAATCATAATATTGGGCTATTGTCCCTTTTGGGCTATTGATGAAAATATAAATTATGAGTGTTTGGAGTCTAATTATAAACTCTAGCATTATTTTTGGTTCTGGACAAGGAGCCAGTTCAACAAAAAGGAGCCAGGTCAGCAAATTGGACCAAGATAAGTACTCTTTTACATGATATTTTTCTAATATTATAAATGTTATATTTATTTCTTAATTTGTCATGGTTCATATTGCAACAAAATTTCTGACATGTGATTTTGTATCATGACCCGTGATTCTGCATCAAATGATATCAAGTCCGAATCTTGCTTGATATGAAATTGTGCTTAGACACGATTCTAACATGTGACTCCGTATCATTGATATGTAACTCTTGATTTTGCATCAAATGATTTCGAATCTTGCTTGATATTGATTTTTGAATCTCGAGAAAAGGGAACTACCAAGTAGATATATGGTCAACCCCTTACTGTCCAAATCATAGCTTGACATACATGACACGTATGCTCGAGCTTGACCAGTCAGAATCTAAATCTTAGCTGGCTACATATCGAAACAATATTTCAAAATACGTAAATTGTTAGTCGTACCTTGTTCATTGTTTGTTATTGTGGCTCAACCCATTACTGTCCAAATCATAGCTTGACTCCGTATTTCAAAACACGTGTATATTATGCTCCATTATGATTCTCATAGTTTCTTATGCTACAGGTTTTATGATCTTGATAGCATTTCGTGTCGTATTGTCTAGTTTTCTTTTCTATATTTATTTTCTATTACGACATGTTGTTTGGATGTACTTTCCTTCCGTCCTAACAAGACTGTTGACATATTATCATGGAGATAGCACGTGGATCGAGAAGCTTCTTAAAGACTCTAGAAGATTAGAATAGATCATTTGGATGCAGATGTTTTGATATTACAGATGTATAATATTGATGATGATGATTACCGAAATTGTCTCTGAAAATTAAACATGTATAATGTATTGAAAACCAGATGACAGTAGACTGGTGATCGTGTGAGCATGCTAGGTTCATTTTTTGTTTACTATTTTTGTGTTCAAGAAAAGATTGATATCATGATCATTTGATGGCTATCAAGGTGTAGGCAGCTAACTATCGTCGATACTGTGGCTTAGGCTGGACGAATCCACACACTCTTATCCGATCATACGGACGCGGGTCATGATACACACACACACACACACACACACACACACACACACAAGGTCCGGATCCGGAGCCCTTTCGCCCTTGACCATTGGATCGAGCGGGCATGCGCACGGCCCTAAGCGGGCCCCCCCTATCCGATGGTGCAATGGGGGGGAGGGGCTTTGGCGGGACTCCCCCCATGGGGTTTTTGATTCGAGCCATATATATATATATATATATATATATATATATATATATATGTTCCTCTGAGTACCTATTTCCTTCTAGGTTGGTTAATTTTGTTTTGCAGAGTTCATTTGATGGAGTATGGAAGCTGTCCTTCTGCTACAAGTATTGTGCTTTAGTTGTATATATTTCTTCCTGTTGTTTGTATTTGCTATATAGCCTAGTGTTTGTAGACTCATATTGTTTTTTTGAGTCTATTTCAGCAGGTAATTATATTAGGCTGCAGACTAGTATTCATATTATCCATTCTTTTTGTTCTTATTATGTGATTGAGTTATAGAGATGCTATGATTTAGAGATAGTTACATCATTCTTGGACAATGTATACGTATTCTTGCACAAGTGGTTATCTTTCTTCCATTTTTTTTGTTTGGTAATAGCCTTTGCCAACTTCTGTGCATCACATGTTTTGAGAAGAGTTAGTTATGGATCTGTCAACACGTAAGCGAAATTTACGAGTTGAATATTGAGACTGATTTTTCTCTTTCGTATATTCTAGAGACTTTGTCAAACTACTCAAAATTTTGAAAACTTGTGTTGAAATGGTTTGCATGGTTTTCCATCTTTGTTGTTCGGGAAATCTTGCTTTGAGATTGTTGGTATTGGGTTTACGAAGATGGACTAAAAAACTTTAAAAAATCGATGATCACAGATGATTGGTGCAACTCTTGTCTTGCATAAGCAAAAGATGATTTGGATTTGACTACAACTAGAAAGAAAAAATAATGATGCTTACAAACTTACTCAAGAATAGAAACTTGCCAGAAGGAAATAAATGGAACAAAATGTTGCTCTTCTCTTTGCAATCGTATTTGTTAAACGAGATATAACAGTTTCAAAACTAGAAGAAAAACCACAAAAGATTCTCTTTGCTAGGCTAATGATGACCATCGTTAAAAGAAAGATTTATCCCTTATCGATTATCTACTCCCAGGAACCAGCAAGTTCAATGGATAAACTACTTGAATGTTTTCTGTCACCTTTGTGATGAACTTGAACAGGACGAACTCCTTAAACAGTATTTGTGGACGTATGGTGGCCGTTGTGAAAACCCTCACGTAGTAATATCTCTCTCTCATGAACAAAGAATAACATATATAAGAGACAAACATGAATCCCTAATCAATCGCTGCTCCCTTAATCCGTAATGATAAGGAGAAGTTTAAATCATATCTCAAGATATAATGAGTGGTTTAAACTGAATATACACAAAATCTGCCAATCAACACAATCTGTGCGTGGAAAAGCAGTGCTTGCATGCAGAGCTGTAGCTCTTCCTTCGTGCACATAGAACATCAACTCTACTTGCGCATAGCACCCATGCTTACGCACAACATTCGTACAAAGAGCCTACGCATAGCATCTGTGCGGAGCGGTTACACGTAGCATTCGCGCAAAAAGCTTACGTGTCTACGCGCAACTACGCAAGCGGGTAAACTTGTAACCGCTGCGCTGCTCCACGCGACTGCTGCACTGCTCTATGCAACCGCTGCACCCATTTCTCCCTGCAACCACGTGTACTTTTAAAGTGCCACTTTGCATCCTTCGTCCGAGTTCGAGTTGCTAAGTGTAAAACCCACAGTTCTGATTTTAATTAACAGTGGATTTTAATAATAATTATTGGCTAATAAATATGGTATAATGTGTATTATTATTATTATTATTTAGTATTATTATGGAAATAACTATAATTGTAAAGTTTATGGATATTGATTGTATTGTTAGATTAATATTTTTGACCTTAGTGGGTTTTAGCCCATAACTCGAGCCCATTAATTATTGGTTTACTAATTAGACTAATTCCTACCCACTCCTCGGCCTCTCCAGAACCACTACACCCACCGAGAAACCCCCCACGTAGCCTTTCTTCCCCTTTCACGTAAAACCTCTCAGGAACCCTCAGAAACACACAGAACTCCAGAAACAATTCTTCCTTCCCAAAACCTTTACAAGCCCCTTCTATCTTCACCTACACTCCTCCTCTTCCAAAACCGACCATGTCCCGGCGATCCATGCGACACCCCAGACGCATCAACACCCCTCTTGGGGGCATTTTCAAAGCGCTGGTCGACCGACCCCCGTGCCCAACCGTCGACCCCCGCCTTCCGCCAACGTATGTACGACCTCACCATCGGCCGCCAGCGCATCCCGCGCGTATTTCCAGTTCCCCGTACCGCCCCGCGTGCGCCGTGTAGTCCCATTCTGCGTGTCCCCGTGCACGTCCGTATCCCGTCGTTTCGTACAACCCGAGTCCGAGGCTTCCCCTCGGTATTCCTTCCACAACCTTCCTGTAAGCCCGTGGACCTTTTATTTAATTTCCAGAATGTGAAACTCATTTCTGTTCCGACCGGAATTGACAGGATAAGGCTCTGTCAATTCCGGGATAGCTAGTTTCCTATTTTTGACCGTATAAGATTAATAATTAATCAGTGGTTAAGAGTTAGATTAATGTTAATAATATTATGCCGTTATATAGATCGTTAGATTAATTAGTAATTTGTTAGATTAACGGTTAGCGTAGATATCACGTTATTCTAGACTTAAGAGTATTTTTAAGTAAGTTACCATTAATTTTACGTTAATATAATATTAAATTAATTTCAAAGCCATGTTAGTAATATTGCCTCTCTTGCGCTAATCCTATTGCACATGGGGTGAAGCCATATCGTATACTAGCATTTGTCGTATCGTATACTAGCATTTGTCCAAAATGTTAGTATACACATTGAATCTACCTGCCGGACACAGATCTGCTATACGCTCAAATTACTTTTGAATTATTGTATATTGTATCATTGTGGCTCTTGAGATTTTATTGTCCTGCTGGTTCTTTATTATTATTTAGAAAAGTATAACAATACTTAAAAACTGCCCTTGCATCATTTATTATTATTTAAAATGCTGGATATGGATATATATTTTTGCTCCCCTCCTGACTGGAGACCAATATTTTAGATGATTGCGAAGCGAGGAGCTTGTCTTAAGTTTCTACTACGAATCCGATCCGAGTTCTGAAGAGGTAGCCGAACCTGACCAGGGAGCCCAAGATTTCTAGTTATGTCCGTTACTTAGCTTTTCTTTTTTCTAGTTGTAATAAAGAACAGTTGTAATAACTAAATGTTTTACTTGCTTGTGTGTTTGTTTCATCTAGACATTTAGCTTTAATTCCAAAGTTCAAATAAATGTGTTTATTCTCGGATTTTAGAATTATCTGCTTGTGTTACTACTGCTTGATACAGCTTACTGCCACCGCCTCACAACGATACAGGCTGGACATGATCCGACTGGACCGAGTGTATTAAGATCGGATCGTGACATATTTTTAGTGGTGGTCCATGCATGCAGTTCTGTAATATTGGTCTAGTCAACTTAGTCTAGACCAATATGTAGTCCTGCAATCTGACCTCAGATTTGAGAACGATTTTAGGAAAAAAGACTCTAGAAATAACTAGAACACTTAAACTATTTTCACTCTGTCACAACATAAGGCTGAAATTATCTATTTTATGAAATCTATTTTTGCTTGCTTATAGTTTCGTAGGTTATCTTGCTTATAAATCATCATAGCATAGGCCGATTATATGATGGTATATTTTACTGTCTATATTATTTTCTAGATTTTATGTATCTTTAGTGTCCCATGGCTTTCGGGGGTTATTTTTCTCCATATCTTTATCAGAATCTAGCATCCCTTAGGATCTATACTCTTTCGCTATTTATGAATTAAGATTAGGTTTTTCAACTCTGCTTTAAAAAACCTAATAAACTCTTATCTACCGAAATATTTCTACGACTAGTGTATCCAACCATTTGCCTTGACCTTATTTCTAATTGACTTTCTCGAAACCAATCCCGAACCAAATTCTTCTGAAACCATAAAGCCTAAGGTTAAATATTACCAAAAGAATTGATTCAACTTAGCTAGTTCACGAATCTTCCAAAGGAATTATTTTCCAAAATAATTCCAATATTGATTCTTATTTCCTAAGTTATTCTAAGGACCGAGAATATTTTCATTTGTTAATTTTCTCCACTCAACTTGAAACCTTACTCTCTCTAGGTAAATTCTTGATCAACTCAAGGCCTAGAAAGCTTCTAAACTAAATCCTTGAGTATTATGAAGCAGGAACGGTTAGAGAATTGATTCCATTCTATTATTGAATTTCCTTTAGTCATTGGAAAACTTTCGAATTGTTGAGCTATCCCTTTGAAATTCCCATGGACAAAGTTGATAAAATATTCAGTGATCTAATATGGCTTCGCATATATACATCGCATCCATTTATCTAAATTATGGAAACTTTGAGTTTAGTGCAGCCAGATGCGCACTAGCGAGGCATAGAATCTAAGTTGAAGTGATTTCAGATGTTCATAGGTTTTCAGATATTATTTAGACTATCCTAAATGCATCATGTTTGTCTCCTATGTTGTTCAGCCAAAAAATGGATAAAGTTGATAGACTACTCGGTAACCTATCATTATTCAAGTTATAGAGCCAAATGTTTTTTACTGCAGTCAAATGCACTCTGGCGAGGCATGAATTTGAGGCAAAGTAATTTTGGATATATTTGGTTTTCAGATATTATTAAGACTATATCCATACCATGGTTGTTTTTTTAGCACTATCAAATTATTCTGACTTTTGCCCGATTAGAGGATTTGTATTTCTAACGATTGTCTCCATTTTTAGAAATCTCTTATTACAGCCAGAAAAATAGATTTACTATGAAATTATACTTAATTTTCCTAGAACTTATTAGGACCAAATTCTTCTGAAACCATAAAGCCCAAGGTTAAATATTACCAAAAGAATTGATTCAACTTAGCTAGTTCACGAATATTCCAAAGGAATTATTTTCCAAAAATAATTCCAATATTGATTCTTATTTCCTAAGTTATTCCAAGGACCGAGAATATTTTCATTTGTTGATTTCCTCCTCTCAACTTGAAACCTTACTCTCTCTAGGCAACTTCTTGATCAACTCAAGGCCTAGAAAGCTTCTAAACTAAATCCTTGAGTATCATGAAGCATGAACGGTTAGAGAATTGATTCCATTATATTATTGAATTTTTTTTAGTCATTGAAAAACTTTTGAATTGTTGAGCTATCCCTTTGAAATTTCCATGGCAAAGTTGATAAAATATTCAGTGACATAATATGGCTTTGCATATATACGTCGCAGCCATTTATCTAAATTATGGAAACTTCGAGTTTACTGCAGCCAGATGTGCACTAGCGAGGCATAGACTCTAAGTTGAAGTGATTTCAGATGTTCATAGGTCTTCAGATATTATTTAGATTGTCCTAAATGCATCATGTTTGTCTCCTATGTTGTTCAGCCAGAAAATGGATAAAATTGATAGACTACTCGGTAACCTATCATTATTCAAGTTATAGAGCCAATTTTTTTTCTGCAGCCAGGTGCACTCTGGCGAGGCATGAATTTGAGGCAAAGTGATTTCGGATATATTTGGTTTTCGGATATTATTAAGACTATATCCATACCATGGTTGTTTTTTTAGCACCATCAAATTATTCTGACTTTTGCCCGATTAGAGGATTTGCATTTCTAGCAGTTGTCTCCATTTTCAGAAATCTTTTATCACAGCCAGAAAGAATAGATTTCCTATGAAATTCTACTTGATTTTTCTAGAACTTAGTAGGACCATATCAATCTCTATTGGCTTAATCTCTTTCATGGTTCAATTTTAGTATGTTGTATATATTTTGTGGATAGTTATATATATTTTTGTATCTATATATATAGTTAGTGATAGTTATATACGGGAAAAATCTAGGTAGTTACCTAGCAACCTTATTATATTATTCTGGTAAGAGCATCCTTAGAGGATCGATATTTTTCCAATGAGATTAGATAGCTAAGGGTAGAAAAGGGTATTATAACAAGGCACATGGTAAGAAAGTTAGTCTGGAAAGAATTATAAATGGTGGTTCATTTAGGATAGAATCATTAGTGGTACTTACTAGTGCTTGGTATTGGAGTTGAACCAATGAAGGAATGTGATGATTTTGAATTTTATGATTAAAAAAAGAAGTTATATGGCAGGATGGGAGAAGCCGTAGGTAATCAAAGGCTGGTGATGGAAGCCTAGGATTTGATAAGGTTTTTTTACATAAAGGAGTAAGCGTGTGATTATAAGGATCAAGTTGAGAAATACTCAAAGGAATTAATTTTTGAAGATTATTCTACATAAAGGATGGATATAATCCATAGAGGGTTTATTCAGGAGCGAAAAGAAGGAAGGATTCCAAGGAAAGATAGTAGTATCAAGTAGTAGTAAGGAATTGAGACAAAAGCATTGACATGCAAGTAAATGAGCAATTGGGTTTGAAAATTTTGTTGAAAGACTATCAAATGTTGGAGACTCGTATTAGTTATAGTGCATTGGCAGCTGTTTTAGTTCTTTGTAGATATTGAGAGTTTATCTAGTTTAGCAAGTTAGAGATTGGTTCTGCACGGGATGTTAAGGAGATGATTATCTTGTAAGTTATTTCCTTTATATCCTATCTTAAAACTCCATTTGACCCTTAAAATTGTGATTCGATATCCTTTTTACCACCATTTGATCATCACTCAGTCCTCAATGGAAGCATCTTATCCAATTATATTTCTACCATAACTATATTATTCTAATTATCTTCACCATCCTATTATCATACAATTGTTGATTTTTTCCGAGTCGCAAATCCTTATACTCTTCTTCCAATTTGATTTGGTATTTATTTTATATAGTCCCTCATTTTAGTAGATTCTATTATTTTATGCCTTCTCAACAAACCATTGATGTTCTTTTCTTTCTTTCTTCCTCTATTTACAGAACATCATTTGATTTTCATTCTATTTTTGTGTGATCGTTTAATTATATTTTAATCGTGCCTATATTCGCTACCAAAATTTTACATATTAGCGACGCAAAGAAACGTCGCTAAAACAGCTCAACGACGTTCTTACGCTTGTCGCATTTACGCAAGTCGCTGTCAAGGAAAACGCCGTAAAATGTTGCTGTTGTGACGTTTTGCAGCGACGTTTCTACGTCGCTTAGACTGTCGACATTGACCGACTCCACGGCGACAAATTAGCGACGTACGTGTAGTCGATAAATGTCGGCTAATTAAGCGACGTATAAACGTCGGCTGATTAAGCGACATATAAACGTCACTGTATAACGTCAGCGTATTAAGCGACATATATGCAGTCGGTAAACGTCGGTAGACATAAGCAGATGTTAGCGACGTTTAGTGACTACTTTCTGTAATAAATTTCTTCAGATTTTAGCGATGTTTAGCGACGTCTTTATAGTCTCTATTCAGCGTGGCTAAATGTCGCTAAATTCTGCAAAAAAAGGAAACAGAATAACATATTATGCTAGTGTAGTATCCATGCAGTTTAATGATGAACATTTAATATGAATAGACCCAGAGCAACCCTCCATTGAATTCCCTGGGTTCGCCGACCCCTTCGACGGAACACTCAACATCGGTAATGGCACAAACAGTTGAAACGAACAATAAAATAGAATATGATAAAAATTAATAGTACATTACACAACCAATATCTAATGACTACACAACCAAGTCTAATGTATACACATAAATATCCACGGAGATAGTCTACACAGCCAGTCAAATAATGAGATAAGTCTATACAAACCCAATATCGTGGGTCAACAAACACTCTACACAAACAAGAAATAAACAGTCCTAACTAGGACTACTGAGGATCTGGATCAGGAGGGGCACCACCGCGCCTAAGGGATAAGAACAGTTCATACTCCTCCCGTGAAATCGATATCGATGCAGGTGGAGTCGATGACGATGAAGGAGACAGTGACGTCTGTGATGATGAAGGAGCACCCAGAGGACGTATCTGCTCCAACGCTGCTAGTCGCTGGTTGTATGAATCCATGGTAGATAACAGCCTTGTACTGCTATCAACCATCGAATCCTGCATCAACGTCAGCCTCTTGTCCATGGACAGCTGTGATGCCTCCATCAGTGACGCCACGATCTGTCCTCTTAGTCATATCCCTGAGGTCCATGATGCTGCGGTCGAGTGCATCCAATCGTGCTAGGAGCGTAGCATCGTCCGTAAGCTGCTGCTGCTGGATTCGTCGTAGCTTCTCATCACGGATATGAGTGTGCATTTCATATAAGAATGTTATCAATTGAAGAGTCATTTTCGTGTCCGTATACATATATGGTTGGTAAGGTTGAGTTAGTATCATATATGGGTAGCATGGACACATGCTCTGTCCTGCATTGCATGCATTAGACTCGAGTGTGAGTGTGAGTACTACTATCACACATTTTTCACTTGAATTCCTATATGTTCAGTCTTGATACTGACCTCGTATCAGACATTTGGCATTAGTGGTATCAGAGTTCCTAAATTTATTGTGTGTTTAGATCTTGTATGCATATTAGTTCATGCTACCTTTCTTTTTAGTTCAGATTCATTAACATGATGATGTTAGTCTTCATTTTGAACTGTCCAATGCCTCCCTTGTCCAATCTTCCTGTAACATGTTCAATCTAATGCCATTTAGTAACAGTAAGTTGGTGGAATGGTTTAAAGGCATGTTAGTTAAAGAAGGGGGGGGGGGGTTTAATTGATATTGTGTGTAGCATTGGTATCAGGTACTACCTAGGATGGGTATAAATTAGTCAGATGAGGAGGGGGTCTAGCCTCACTATAGGAAGTTGAGAGAGCTCCTGCAGAGAACATATTGGGTTAAGGACAGGGGATGCCCTGTACTAGAGTACAGGGCACTTGCAACATGCCTTAGCATTTGGCTTGCCTTGTGCAGCAACTAGGGGTGAGCGTCGGTATAATCGGTCGGTATTTGGTCGATTTTTTCGGTATTTTTTAAAATCGGTATTTGAAAAATCAATACCAATTTCGTACCATTTAGAATCGGTTTTTTTCGGTTTCGATTAAATCGGTAATCGGTCGGTTTTTGTTCAGTATCGGTATTTTACCAATTAATATTTGATCAATTAACACACGTAAAATTATAGAACCTCTTAACCTATAATATTTTTTTAAACTTTTTTGGAAGCATTAATTTTAAAGCTAAGCCTCTACCAACCAAACAATTAATCAAAATTATTAGAACAATATGTAACAAGTCGCAAACACCTAAAAATGAGCTTAAAATATCAAACACGGTCACTAAGTTTAATCTTTAGTATAAGTTTAAGTAACCAAAATTCACTTCAAAATTCTATGAGAACACAAAAACATAAGCTCAAAAGATCAAAAACTCAATTCTTAGAATTCTTAACATAAATTCAAGTCCCCTAAAATCCATTCCAAGTTCTAGGAAACCAACCAAAACAAAGATAAAATTAAAAATGAGTAGTGTAAAATTAATCATGAACAACATTAAAAAATGTGCGCACACGCGTGTGTGTGTATATATATGTGTGTGTTTGTGTGTGAATCGGTTCGGTATTTTTGGTATGTTATTACACTCAAGCCGTTACCATTACCATTATACCGTAATTTAGTCGGTTCGGCAATTCGGTATCGGTACATAATTTCGGTTCAGTTTTTCGGTATATTTTTAATCGGTATTCGGTCGATTTTTCGGTATCGGTCGGTATTTGCTCACCCCTAGCAGCAACAACAAGTGCAAGCAGCCACTACCAAAATACAGTGAATTGGCGACGGATGTTTAGCGACGGATTATTGGTCTAATCATCCGTCGCTACTTGGTCGGGGGGGGGGGAGGGGGTGGGGTTGCTGGGGGTAGAAATCACCCGAATAAAACTTGTATTATACGCAAATTTTTTCGTATCTTTCATTAACGTATAATACTTGTGTACTTTTGACAGATCTAAATCAGTACATAAATTTTATGCATGCAAAGTTTTAAACGTGTTCCATATAAATTATTGATAATTTTGGCACAGAAAACGTGCTGGGAACCTGTTTAATCGGACTATTTTTATGAGTATCGGTATGGGACTATTTCTATGAGTATCGGTATCGGCATCAGACTATTTCTATGAGTATCGGTATCGGTATCAGACTATTTCTATGAGTATCGTTATCGGTATCGAACTAGTTCATAGTAGCAGTATCGATATCGGTATCGGTATCGTACTATTTCTAAGAGTATCGGGATCAGATCGGTATCGGACTATTTCTATGAGTATCCGTATTAGATCGGTACCGGACTATTTCTATGAGTACGGTATCGGATCGGTATCGGACTATTTCTATCAGACTATTTCTATGAGTATCGGTATCGGTATCAGACTATTTCTATGAGTATCGATATCAGTATCGAACTAATTCTATTTAGTTTGTCTTATGATACAGATTTTCACATCCAATCTGCGATGGATCGTTACTTCGTTGATCGTACATGGATGTACAAATGACAACACGAGAGCAGAATAGGTGTGAGTGACGATTTTCAGGCAGGCATGGAAGTATTTCTTAAGTATGCCATGAGCAAAGCTCAGTACATGGATGGTAACAAAATCAAGTATTCATGTGGTAATTATCGCAATAGACGTTACGAAGAAGTGGTGACTGTGAGAGATCATTTGACCCTTAAGGGTTTCGTATGTGATTACGGTCTGTGGTCATCGTAAGGTGAACTATATGCGAAAAGACAGGTTGTGAATGCTTCTACTTATGCTTTTAATGATAATGCTGCAACAGATTTTGTCATTGAAGATGACGGATGCTCTGTTGATTATGGAGACCTGCAGAACCTTGCACGAGATATGGTGTACGATACGGCATGGCCTAATTTTGATTCGAAGAATCCTAATCTCGATACGAAGGAGTTTTATAATATGTTTCAGGATACAGATACTCCTCTATGTCCTGGTTGTGAGACTCATTCCGTACTGTCAGTAATGATACGGTTGTTGAACATAAAGTCTGAGGATACAGTTGAGGAAAATAGAGGGGAGGAAGAGGTTTATACACAAGACTTAGCTGTGAACCAGGGGAGAAAGAGACGTCTTGTCCCAAGTATTGAGGCTGAAGAAGAAGAAGAAGAAGAAGAAGAAGAAGAAGAAGAAGAACTTGATGAGGATACAGATGAATTCGATGATGAGGATGAGGATGATGATGAGAATGAGGATGAGGATGAGGATGAGGATGAGGATGAAGGCGAGGCCGAGGACGATGACGATGATTAGATTAAATAATGGTATATACTACAAACACTTTCAATTACGTGAATTTAGTTTGACCTCATAAAAGCACTTACAACTAACTTAGTGAATTCAGTTTAAACTTCTGCATTCTTGTTTTAGTTCATGCTTTTGTCATTCGATCATCTACTTATTGTATATTTTCTTTTTGCAGATGGCACTCCTAGTCCTTTTCGTCGTTCGGTACTCGTCGCCCTGCTGGTGGTATATATATTTTAGTTTAGTTTTATATTCATTTATACTTTTATATTTTTAATTACGTTTATGTGTTCTATTTACAGGTCATGGTGGCTAGCACTTGTCGTGGTGGTGGTGCTGGTGGTGCTGGAGGTGGTGCTGGTGGTTGTGCTGGTGGTCCTGGTTGTGGGTGTGGCCGTGGTGGTGGTGCTGGTGGTAGTGGTCGTGGTCGCCTTCAGTATTTCTGGGATATGACCCCATCTAGCGATCCCGACCCGGAGAGTACCCCAGGCACAGACTCATCCCATCGTCGATCTACTACGAGGCTATCGTCACCTTCGTCGAGGCGTACGTCTCCATCCACTGACGGATCCGTTCCACCAGCGGATCCACCAGTTACTACATAGTAGGCCCCCGAGTACCCCCGGACTCAGTTACATCCAGTTACAGGTGAGTACATGAGCGGAGCCGCGGATCCTCCGACGCCATCAGAGAGGCCGATGGGCGAGTTCCGACGAGAGCTATGGCCCGCGGGTGAATCTTAAGTAAATTTAAGTTAATTTATTAAATTTGTTTCATTTATTCAAGTTAATAATCAAGTCGTTGCTTCTTTGTAGGTTTTTTCCGTGAGATGCGGCCAGGCTTCTAGGGCAGATTATCCGGGCTAACTACCATGGCCCCTACCTCAATTTTTTTGAGGTGTCCCTAGCCTTTCAGTACATCTGGCTCGACGAGATGAGGATATATATATATATATATATATATATATATATATATATATATATATATATATATATCTATCTATCTTGTGGTTAATTATTAATTACTCTTTAATTAATCTTTTCTTAATTACGTGATAATTGGATTTGTATGTCAGAGGACGTTCTGGTGGCCCCTCCATCGCGAGGAGGCGATCTGCAAGACCTACAAAAGTGCCGCCGGAAAGAAGATACGGGACGCGGTACATGACCTTCGAACGGCGCATTCAAAGGAGTGGATCCGGCAGGAGTATTATGAGTAGATCTTCGAGAAGATGGATACTCTTGCGTACAAGCTGAAATAGGAGAAAGCGAAGGCGAATCGACGGACCGCGGGTCTGTATACGGGAGGATCAAGGCCCCACGCAGCGACGCGTACAGATCTGGTGAGATACCGCAAATTCATTCCGCTATCTAATTCGGTACTATTAATATACATAGTTAATTAAATTCTACGAATATTTTGTATGCAGTCCCAACAGATGGTAAAGGAGGAAAAAGAGACGAAATCGGTCACCATGCACAATATATTCCAGTATACGCACAAGAGATGGAAGGACAAGAGCTTTGTCGACGAGAGGGCCAAGGAGACTGATGTAAGTACTTACGTTTATGAGATTCATGTTAGAATTATAAGTATTTAGACTATAACTTAGGTAAACTCAGGATTCAGACTATAACTTAGGTAAACTTAGGATTCAGACTATAACTTAGAAAAACATAGGAATTAGACTATAACTTAGGAAAACTCACAGTATAAACACATTCATTTGATAGGCTGCAAATTATGAGGCCCTTAGACGGGTTCAACCATATGCTGCCGAGGATGTCGACGAAACGACGCCCGCCCAGGCGTCCTCTTCTATGGCCGCTCGCTACGACGATATGTTCGTAGATACCGTCGACGGCTTCAGGAAAGGGCGCCTCTACGGATGCGGCTCCCTGGCGTCGATTCCGAGATTTCTACCACCTCTGCCTCCTTCTGCGACCCCGGCAGGCGATTATGTGATGACACAGCTTACAAATCTGACCAAGGCGGTGTCGTCCTTGCGGGAGCATATAACCACGTACTATCCGCGTCCTTCTACCGCTCCCGGTTCTTCTGTTCCTGATCCATTTCCTACTGGTTCATCTGCTCTCGGTCCGTCTGCTCCCGATTTTTCTGCTCCCGGTCCATCTACTTCTGCTCCCGGTCCTTCTTCCGTCGGGTATCTTTCTTTTGACCCTTCTGCCCCTCTGGTATCGCCTCCTGCTGTGACGACACTCCTTGACATGATGTCGCCAGAACAGCTACGCCAACTTCCAGACCATGTCTTTGATACCCTGCCGGCATACATGGTGGAGGAGTATTATCGTCGGGCGCAGCAGGGAGTACCACCAGCGGACGATCCAACTCCTCATTCTCATTGATGTATTGTATTTGAATGGTTTGAAATGTTTTTAAATGTTGAATATTTGTGAATTTTGGATATTATCACTTGGATATTAGTTTTGGATGAATGTTTTGATGAATGTTTGGATATTGGCTAAATAATGGTGGTAAGTTTTGGATAATGGTTTTAAAATGATGGATATTTGTAAATTGGTGTGTTGTATGTTGGTTTGTGTGATGTATTTGTGATGGATATTTGTATATTGGTGTGTGATGTATATTGGTTTGTTGGTTTGTGTGATGTGTGATGCATATTGTGATGTTCCGATGTTTCGGATGTTGTGTGAACTGGGAATGCTCTGTTTTATGTAAAAAAAAATCAAAAAATTTCCATGTAGCGACGAACTAGCGACTACAAAGCGACGGAAAGCGATGGCAAAGCGACGGAATATTCGTCGCTAACTGGAGAATTTCCAATTAGCGATGGATGTCGACTACTAAGCGACGGAATATCCGTCGCTAACTGGAGAATTTCTAGTTTGCGACGGATGGCGACTACCAAGCGACGAATTATCCGTCGACAAGGTTCTGGAAATATGAAAGATTTTCAGAACCGAAGCGACGGATACCCCGCCGCTAATCCGTCGCAAATCAGTTGACCATTAGCGACTATTCACGATAGATTAGTGACATATTTTGCATATCAGAAACTCTCTGATACGCGTTTACCGACACATTGTCGACGTATTTCCTAGGGACATGTCCGTCGGTAAAGTAGTCGTACCACTAACTTCCTGATACTTGATTTGACGAAAAACCGTCGGCTAGTCGTCGCTGATTGTACGAATCTAGCTAACGGTAATCCGTCGCTGAGTCGTCGAATGACGACAACTTAGCGACGGATATTTTTAGCGACGGGTTGTCTCCCGACAGATTTTTTCGGCCAAAATCCGTCGGCAGCCCGTCGCTAAATCCAATTACCGACGGATTAGCGATGGATATGGACGTCGCTAAACCATTAGATTTTGGTAGTGAGCATTAGCAGCTGCAGTAGCTTGCTTTACTGCTATTTGGGACATGGGATATCCTCTGGTCAGTTGTGAGGGAACTGTAAATGTGTACCCTTAGCAGGATGTTATCAGTTGAAGAGTCAATTTCGTGTCCGTGTTTACGACTCTCCTTGATAGCTTTTTATTTGGTAGTAGACTACATTTAAGTATGCTAGTGTTTTTTTTACCTTCAAAATAATTACTTAATTGACAATATTGTGTACGAATATAATTGGTATTAACTTTGGTAAATATGATTAAGGAATAACAAAAATGTATCGTGTCAGTGTCAGTGTACGAATATAATATAGTGTATCGTGTCAGTGTATCATGTCATATTCGTGTCTGTGTCGTATCTAAACTCAGATAGAATATTGGGTTAGGGTTTACCAATTCTTGGGGTTTGTCGAGAGGAGGTCGGCGTAGGTGGTTGAGGAGGAGCTCGCGGAGGGGGGTCGGTGGAGGAGGATCCCAGAGAGGAGGGGGAGCTCGCGGTGAAGGAGGAGCTCGCGGTGGAGGAGGATCCCTGAGGAGGGGGAGCTCGTAGAGGGGGGGATCGGTCGAGGGGGAGAGACGGTCGAGGGAGGAGCGACAGTCGAGAGGGGGAGTGGCGGTCGAGGGGGGAGTGACGGTCGAAAGGAGGAAAAAATTTTGGGGTAAATTTTTTGGATTTGGGATAGGACAGGTCCCGTGTATATTAAACAGTTAGCAACGTCAATTGATTGACATCGCTAAACGTCGCAAATATTAAAAAGTATGGCGACGTTCAGCGACGTTTAGTGACTTCTTAGCACCAATAAGTTAACTGTAGTCAATAAACGTCGCGAAACGTCGCTATTTTTTTTCGATCAGCGACGTTTAGCGACATATAAATTTTACGTCGCTAATATCAGGAATATTAGCGACGTCTTGACAACACTTCGTTAATTGCGTCGTAGATTTGACTTATTTTGGTAGTGAATGACCTAAAATTTGCTCGACATCTCACATATATCCTAACAATTTTTTTTAACACTAATTTAATAAGCAAGAAGGCAATCTATGATTATCCAAAGAGGGGTTTATATAGTCCACTTTATTGTTGGCTGCAAAACAACGTAAAAAAAAATACCAACCCACTTGATGAAGGTAACAAGCTCATGTCTCATGCATACACCAACACAGATCAAAACGCAGTGTATATTGGATGAATAAGTCACTTAGATAATTATATCTCGTCACAAATTTGACATATTTTGGTAGTGATTTTACTCCTTCCTAAAAGACTTTTGATCGCAACAATATTTTGATTATATGTCTGATCATGTCCAGATAATTCTGATTTTGCTCATATTTTGAATGTATTCTTAAACATGCTTAGGTTTGATCACTACCAAAATTCATCGCTTTAGCGACGGCCTATTAGCGACAGATTAAGTCCGTCGCTACTCGTGACGGACCCCCGACTATATACTGACGGTTTACCGTCTAATCACAGGCAATATTTTTTTTAATTTTAATGGAAAAAAGTTATTGCATACCCGTCGGTAAGGCATCGGCGAAATAGCGACAGACTATGTAGCCGTCGCTAGGTAGTCACTCCTTAGTCAATCTTTGTGTTGAAAAATATTAAAAAAATTGCGAGAAATTGGGCTACTACGTAGCGACGGATCGTCCGTCGCCCAGCTGATGAGTTTTAGCGACGAAAACTGTAGCCGTCGCTACGTAGTCACTCAGCTGGCGGGAAAATATATAAAAATTCCTGGAAAATTTTACGACTACATAACGACGAATATATCCGTCGACAGTCCGTCCACTACCAAAATACAGTCAATTAGCGACGGATGGTTAGCGACGGATACTTTTCGTCGTAATTAGCGACGGATTTGCGACAAATAGCCGACTGCATACCGACGATAAGCCGATATCAATTTTTTTTTGTTTTAAGGGTGAGAGAAGGTCGATAGTCCGTTTCCAGGGCGTCGGTGATATGGCGACGGATTTTCATCTGTCGCTATGCTGTCGACGATTTGGCGGAAAATGTTAGGAGAAGTGGCGGGATAAATTGCCGACTACGTAGCGACGGAAAGGTCGTCGCCAGGTTTACAATATAGCGTCGGCGTAGCGACGGATGTGGTCCGTCGCTAGTCGGTCGCTAAATATACGCCCCAGACTTAAATTGAAACGACGGGGGGAACTTTTCATTCCCCCCAAATTTCACTCCCTATCCTCTCTCTCTCTCTCCCGCGGCGGTGATCGGCGACCTCCCTCTCCTCTCTCTCTCTCCCGCGACGGTGATCGGCGACCTCTCCTCTCTCTCTCTCAAAGGTAATCCCTTTCTCTCTCTCTCGCGGTGGTCGTGGGTGCAGCGGGCCGGGGGCGTCGGGGGCTGCGGGGACGGCGGGGACTGCGGGGGCGGCGGGGGCGACGGGTGCGTCGGGGGGTGGGGGCGGCGGAGGAGGTGGGGGGGGGGGTGGGAGGGGTGGCGAAGTGTTGAGGGTGGCGCGCGCGGGGCTGCGGGGGGCGGCGGTGGCGGCGGGGCCGGCTTGGGGGGGGGGTAAACATGCGTTTGTTTTGCTATGCGATACATGAAAATTCGAACAATAATTAGGTGAATACATCAGATTCCACATACTTCCTACCTGGTACTGACATAATGTGGGGAATCCGGGACTGCAAGGTTCGGAGTATCGGAATGGAATCGGTATCGAACCCTTTTCGTGAGTACTGATTTCGGCGGTATCAGTGGTTTCGGATCGGAGTATCCATCTTTTTGTATCGGAAAACAAATAATTATTAAAAAATATTAAAAAGTGTATATTATACATTTAGGCATAGTTTAAGTATTTCTTTTGTGTTGTTTCTTAGTAGTTTTGAGACTGAATGAAATAATAGTCATCCTTGCCGATTGATTTACCTGCGATAAATAAGCTTTCTTTATTTTGCATGTTTTTACAACCCTAATATGCTTTTACATCATTGTTGATTGGTCTTTTTCGTTCAATTTTCTTGCCAAATTGATGAGAAATATACCTCAACGTCAGTATCGGTAGCGATTGGTATTGGATCGGGACATACCAAATCGTATCGGTATCGGTCGTATCATATTGATACGGCCGATAGTGCAAGTTTTCTCCTAGACAATGTTTGGGAGCTAGAAAGGAAATATGAGGGCATATCCAAGGTATATAGACGATACAAGTGCAATCCCTTTGATTCTAAGGGTAATTGCTTATGATATATCTTGTTTCCAGTTAAGATGATTGTTTATTTACCTATAATGACCCTAAAACTTGATTTGCTGCTGCAAGCATACAACACCACAAAAATATTTACTGACTCGTCAAGTTCAACCGTGTATAACATGCTCGACGCTTAAGAGGAATCATTTGGGCTTAGTGGACTATCGAGCTATCGGTATCGGACTATCGGTATCGGTATCGGTATCGAACTATCGGTATCGGTATCGCTAGCGGACTATCGGACTATCGGTATTGGTATCGCACTATCGGTATCGGACTATCGGTATCGGTATCGCACTATCGGTATCGGTATCGAACTATCGGTATCGGTATCAAACTATCGGTATCCGTATCGGTATCCGTATCGGTATCCGTATGTACTTAGTATCGATCGTAGCAGATTAGTATCGGTATATCAGTTTGGTATAGGTCATATCGTATGGTATTGACCTTAGCGAATTGGTATCGTCCTATCCGATATGTATCGACCGTATAGCTAGGATTCGTACCGGTCTTATCGATTCGGTATCGGCCATATCCGATAGGTATCGGCCGTATCGGATATATATCGGCGTATCAGATTAGCATGGTGGAAGGTTTAGTAACAACTATACTTAGATTTTTCTCTTCTCGAGCTAGAATACCATTGCAAGAGAGTCACCAGAGAGTAAAAAAAATCTCATACATATTGATGTTTACGAGAGTGATTGGCCAATTACAGTAACACACATGCTGCATTTTCCATCAGGGAAGGAGTGATTGAAGGCAATAACATATAGAGTTATATTTCGGAAGAAGACGAACTCCTATAAACTCTTTGTTCACGAAACAAGCTATAGACGAACTACGATAAAGTCTTTGTTCTCTATTCTCTATAGCTTGTTTTGTGAACAAAGAGTTTGTACGAGTTTGTCTTCTTTCGAAATACAACTCTATATGTTATTGCTTTCAATCTCTCATTCCCTGATGGAAAATGCAGCATGTGTGTTACTGTAATTGGCCAATCACTCTCGTAAACATCAATATGTAAGAGATTTTTTTTACTCTCTCGTGACGCTCTTGTAATGGTATTCTAGCTCGAGAAGAGAAAAATCTAAGTACAGTTGTTACTAAACCTTCCACCATGCTAATCTGATACGGCCGATACATATCCGATACGGACGATACCTATCGGATATGGCCGATACAGAATCGATAAGGCCAATACGAATCCTAGCTATACGGCCGATACATATCGGATAGGACGATACCAATTCACTTAGCCAATACCAATTTGATACGGTCTATACCAAACCTATAGACCGATACTAATATGATGCGGTCGATACTAAGTACATCCGGCCTATATACCAGCGGATCCACCTGTTACATGATTATATACTAATTCTGTTTAGTTTGTCTTACGATACAGATTTTCACATCCAATCTGTGATGGATCGTTATTTCATTGATCGTACATGGATGTACAAACGACAACACGAGAGCAAAATAGGTGTGAGTGACAATTTTCAAGCAGGCGTGGAAGTGTTTCTTAAGTATGCCATGAGCAAAGCTCAGTATATGGATGGTAACAAAATCAAGTGTCCATGTCGTAATTGTCGCAATAGACGTTACGAAGAAGTGGTTAGTGTAAGAGATCATTTGACCCGTAAGGATTTCGTACGTGATTACGGCCTGTTGTCATCGCAAGTTAACTATATACGGAAAGACATGTTGCGAATGCTGCTACTTATGCTTTTGATGATAATGCTGCAACGGATTTTGTCGTCGAAGACGACGAATGCTCTGTTGATTATGGAGACCTGTAGAACCTTGTACGAGATATGGTGTACGACGCGGCAGGGCCTAATTTTGATCTGGAGGATCCTAATCCTGAGGCGAAAGAGTTCTATGATATGTTTCAGGATGCTGAAACTTTTTTATATCCTGGTTGTGAGCCACATTCCGTACTGTCAGTGACGATGCGGTTGTTGAACATAAAGTTCGATTTTAACTTGCCACAAACTTGCTATGATTGGATTATACAACTAATCAAGGAGGTGTTACCGAAGGAATCAAAAGAGCTTCCAAAAAACTTCTACAAGTCGAAGATGATGGTCCGACAACTGGGACTGGGGTGCGAGAAGATAGATTGTTGTTGCAACGGATGCATGTTGTACTACAAGGAGAACGAGGATATAGAAAGTTGCAGCTTTTGTAATGCGGATCGTTACAAGCCAGTCAGGGAAAAAGGAAAGTCAACTAGAAAATGACGTCCTTACAAGTATATGCATTACTTGTCGATCACGAAGCGCTTGCAGAGGATGTATATGTCTCAGAATACAGCAGAACACATGACGTGGCACAACGAAGAACATACAAAGGACGATAGAAAATTGTCACATCCTTCGGATGGAGAGGCGTGGAAATATTTCGATTTGCTTCATCCAGATTTTGCTGCAGAGCCTAGAAATGTACATCTGGGGCTATATTCTGATGGCTTCGCCCTTTTCGGGCAGTCGGTATCTCAATACTCCTGTTGGTCGGTCATTCTGACTCCTTACAATCTGCCACCATGGATGTGTATGGAGACTTATTATATGTTCTTTACAGCTATCATACCGGGTCCCAAAAATCCGACGAAGAATATCGATATATATTTACAGCCGTTGGTGGATGATGCTAAAACAGCTGTGGGTGTAGCTCCCCTTCCCGAATTTTTTTTTAAAATATTTATTTATTTATTTAATTGATTTAAATGGGAATTTTAAAATTTTTATAAATATTTATTTAGTTAATTATTACGGTAGATGAAAATAAACAAATATATCCATACTATATTGATGTTCACAGGGGATCACCAGGGTTGCTTGCTGGCAATTTCAGGAAGATCTCATCATTGGGCTACATGATCAGATATGATTACAATCAGTTCATACATAGTTGCATTTGTGGCTGGATGAAGATAATCATGAGTTTGCCGAATAACCCTTTGCATTGTGATTGTTGCTAAAATAGAGAAGTCTTCCTATATTTTTAAGTAACAGTAAAATTATTATTTTAATTTAGCAATTTTAAACATAAATTGATGACACCCCTGTTTAAGTTCCAGTTTTAAGAAAGTTGTCAACTTTTTGTTGTCTACTATTACAAACTGTCCCTGAACCATCTAAATATAGAAGTCTTTATATACATAACAACTTGTAAAGCTTTTCTGGAGTTTTTACTACTAAAATTAACGGGTGATACATCTGATCATTTGAGAAAACGAATAGATAGGAGTAATTGATTTATTTGCTAGAGCAGCGGAGGAAAGATTGCTGATGACAGACATGGGATATGATGTCTATGTTGTGTAGCACTTGCACTTATTTACCTTTTCTAGTGTTCTCACTTAATGTTACATTGTGCCATAATGAAGTAGTAAAAGCAAATGATAAAACAAAAGCCATTTCGAAAATCCCAGCCGACCTAAGCCCCACACCCCAGCCCAACAACCCCAAAGCTCCCGAGCCCATATTCCTGTGCTAAACGAGCGGATTCCCTTCACAGCAAAGGTAAATAACCGATACAGGTAGATAGAGAAACGCGAGTATATAAACTCACGTATAGATCGAAAAACCCTAGCCGCCCCTTTATTCTCCTCCTGTTACGACTCGCACCCTCTTTTCGGATACGAGACGTGTCCAAGCCAGCCTACGCCGCAGAGTCGGCGGTAGAACGCTGTCAAGCCCGCAAGAAAATAAATGCTCAAAAATAAACATTTGCTGCTCATTCACATTTCTAATTTATTACAACATTTACAACATTTATATTTAAAGAAAAAATAAAGTTTTACAATTGAAGAAATATAAAACTACTGCTATCTATTTCTAGGTTGTCATCAGCATACCCAAGCCTTCTCCAGTGTTAAGAGTGATCGCGGCTAAACCTGAAAAATGATGGTTTCCAGTCAGGAATGGAACAAGTACACAAACCGACGACAATGCAAAACACAATAGAATTAACAAGACATGAAAATAGCATAAGGAATATGAAAGCTAGTAAGAAACTGATGACATAGCACGTTAGAGAAGTAAACAAGAAAAAACTAATAAAAGACATCTATCTAGGTGGCGTGAAATATCATTTTCGACATGTGAACGGCTAGGGGGTAAATCCGGCACCTGCACGTATCGTGTACAGATGCTATTGTTCACGAATAGACATCATGGGATAGTTCTGGGTAATCCACATGTCTACTAAGATATTTTCCCTCCCGACTACTCCGTGTGACGAGCGTGTCAACAAGCAGCAAGATATATGTATAGACATGAAATGAAAAGTCTACTATGATCGAAAAACAATCAGAAAGTGCACTTGCCTGAGGTCCTTAGCTGGTGAAACCGATAGTACCATTGTGTCCAGAATAGTCCGGGTAACTAGGATGAATACGTAGGAATTCGAAACCATAAGAAAATGGGAAACACGATTAGTCACGGTCAATGACTTACAATCGAAATAATTTACGTAGATAAATATTTACTCTATTTCAAAAATTACTATATGGTTTGAAAACTATATATATTTATTTATAAAATTCATCTAGAAAATATATAAAAGCCCAAAAAGTATTTAGTTATAAGCCCAATATATAATATGCCCAAAGAATTTACTTATACCTACATAGTAGCCCAATGATTATATAAGTAAATTCTACAACCTAATAATATATAATCATTATAGGAACAAGAAATATATAATGTTGTTTACAAAATAAATTTCTAGAAATATTTAATATATATCCTTTTCTTAAAAAACAATATAAACAATACTACTTTTAAATCGGCCAGTAATAGTACATTATTAATATATGGTTTTTCGAAATATAAATATATACGAATATTGGCAGTTTAGACAATACTAATGATAGTAAAATGGTGTACCTATACATGTATCCTAGCAGTATTTAAATATTAATAATAATAAAATCATAATAATAATTAATAATAATACTAGTCATACAAGCCCAAGGCCCAAAATAGTCTATATAAAACTTATATAAGAAAATCGAATATATATATTTGTAATAGAGCACAATAATTATATAAGCCTATTCCCAAAATATGTATATATATCACAAGTCCAATACTAAAATATAAATAAGCCCATTAGGCATAGCCCAATAAATCTTTTAAAAAAATTTAAGCAACATTTACTATGGTCCAAAATTAGTAGTATAATTCCACAAATATAAACCATATTGAAATCCAAGAGCCATGATATCCGAACCAGTTTAAATCCCCAAACTTATCTTTATTGGGCTTTAGCCCATATCCCACTAGACCAAAATCTATACCCACACAATTAATACTAATGACAGAAGTAGTAATAGTAATTAATAATAATAATTTATAATTTATAATAATGACGATGATTAGTAAAATCATAAAGTTAACTAAGTATACTAGCCCAAGACCCAGTTGAAAAATCCAGCTATGAGCTGTCAGCCCACACAAAAACTTTAACCCACATTAAAACTCATTCCTTTCTCTTAGAGAGAGAAAAACATAGGGTAGAGTCAACCAAGATGAAGGGCGCGGAGGAGAGGAGACTTACCGGCGGTCCGGCGCGTCGGCGATTGGAGGAAAGGTGAGAGGGAGAGGTCGTCCCGCCGGGGCCGCGCTGGGATCTCGAGTGGGGCGCCGATATGGCGTCGGCCAGACCCGACTTGAGGGCCTCGTTGGTGGAGTCCAGGGCGAGCCCCTTCCCGTAGGCGGAGACCGCGATGAACGCGGCACGGTGACGGCGAAGGCTTCGCGCGGCACTCGACGAAGGAAAGCAGCCGTGGGGCGGGATCCGGCGCCAGCGGTCCGTGGTGGCAGGGGCGACGCGGCCATGGCGCGGTCGAGGGGACGAGCTGCCGGAGTTGGCACGGGTTGGGGCGTGAGACGCAGGGCCGGTCGGTCAGACGACAGGTCGGGCGGTGTTCCAGTTGGACGGGGAGGCCACTGAAGGCTCGACGCTGGAGACGCACTGGAATTGGTATGTCGGTTTTGGGATCGGTGGATCGTGTCCGTGTCGGACACATGGATCTGTAATTTGTAAGGTAAAATAGTAGAATAAGATAGACACGGACACACGGGTCCGGACACGGTGATTCTGTGGTGGTGGTTATTGCTGTTTGTGGCGGTGGTTATACTTCTGTGTGGTGGGAGGCATAGACGGTGACAGGGGCTGCGGTTGTTGGTGTGTGGTTGGGATATGGAGGAGATGCCGTCGGTGGTTACGGATGTGGAAGGATCAGGTGAGCGGGGAAGTCGGTACGACGATGGCAGCAGGGGTTGGCGAGGAGCAATGGCGAGACGAAGTGTTCTGACGTATGTAATATTGTTCCACCGAGGGAGATGCGATCACGTGTGTATATATATGTAGCAGGATGATATGGAGGAATCTATTATAGATGGGAGGGAAAAATTACATAATTATTAGGTTCTATCCATATATGCATGTTTATATATATAGTAGAGGTCGGTTTCCACTAGTAGATAGTATTAAATTAAACCGAAAATGATTGAGTATCATAAAATATATAAATTCGATACTATCAATAAATTAAATTAGATACATTAAATCTGAAATTAGACAAGTAATTACTTACTACTACAATTTAAATTTAAGGGCATCTAGCATTATCTAATTCAAAAATGAATCATTCTAGTAATTTTAACTATAATAATATTATGAAAACAATATCAAATATGTTAATCAAAACCCATTAGTGATATTAATATCAATCGAGATCTAATATTATCAAAAGTTTAATTATTATAAATAACGTTTAAGCAAAATCGATCTAGTCGCAATCTAAAATTTATATAAAAGTCGGTTGCATAAATTCAAATCACCTTTTATAAATAAAATATACCAATGAAGATACCAATAAATATTTCTACGAAAATAAATGGTAATCATAAATTTTATAAGTAGTTTGAAGCGCAATATTAATGGAAAATATCTTATACTAAATTTTTAGGACAAATTCATTTAAAATCACACGAAGCAAAATAAACTAAATTTAGGAAATCACTTTCAACATAATATTTGAAAATAACTTAGCAAATCCTTTTGTCTATAAAATATTTACCATTCTAAAATCTATTTTCGCAATTAAATCATTTGGACGTCAAAAATAATGATCAAAACATCCCTTATAATTTCAAGACTAAAATACGAAAATTATTAAAATAAATTAGTTCCTTAAAACCATAATTTTTAAACAGTTTTGGAAAGCCGACAAACCACACAATATCTTTTAGAAATCTCAACGAACATCACTTAAAAATCTCAAAATATTTTTTTAAAAAAAAAATCGAGAAGGGGAGTTACACCTCCTTCTTCCTCCTCCTTCACGTTATGGAGCCGGGATGCCGCCAATTAATCGTGCGACCATGGAAGTCCTGCGGCACAAACCAGTTTCGTCCCCAGTACACTCGACTCCGCGATCGCAATCCCACCTTCGTAGCCGACGGGCGGAGGATCCTTTGTGGTTATGGCTTGAGCAACTGAGATCGGCACTTGAGTCGACGACGGTGGACGAGCCACATCCGACTGGTCCCCGTTCTTGTCGACGTATGGTCGAACACCTGCTTCCCGGAGCCCCAACGGTCGGTACAGTTCGGGCAGCGGATGTCCTTCGACAACTACGAGTGAGTGCTCGCTAACAACACTCCATCCTCTCGGCATCTCCTTGCCGATGCTGTGCCAACCGACCTCTCTTGGAAACTGATGGCATGAAGGGTCGAACGTACAGTAGGTAGGAGGAGCCTTGAGCATGGTAAGTAAAATATGGAAGGTACTACTTCCTCATATATATTGCTTTACTGATATTTGCATGGAATCTAAGTTAATTCTAGCCTTGTCTAAAGAATACAAAGGATATAATAATAATTCATAGCTAAGTATCAGAGAGGCTCCCTGTAGCTCTATTGATTAGCCTTTACCATAGATGCGCAATTTGCATGGAAATAATCTTTGGTGTATAAGAAAGAGAATCTTTTCTCTTTAGATATTTTTAGTTGCACATTTTCAGTGAACCCTCAATCACTTCGTGTACGTTTGCCAAGTTGAGATAAAACTTGCGCCAACAGGACCGTGATATTTTTCTGGTCCTGTATGCCAAGTTTGGTCCAATTCTGAGACAGTTGAATCGTACGTCGTTTTGCGGGCCCCACGGTCCCACTCAACGGGCGATTTTGTGCACGGCCCGCCGGAATCCAACTTTGGACATACGGTTGGGTTCGTATCGGAAAACTGGATCCATAGACATGTAGTTTGACGACTTTAGAGACCTTTGACTCTGGCACGCTTTTCGGTACAAAGCGGGTCCAACGGCGGACATCGTTTTTGTCCGAAATTATCGTTTTGTCCCTGTATCCAGAATTGGACTTAAGGACAGGCAATCCTAGCTAATTTGACTATTCTGAGTATGTTGGTAATGTTTGTTTCAGCTTTCGGAGACAGTTGTGATGACTTGGACTGTATGGCTTACTAGTTGACGGTATTTTATTGGTTCTTCGCGCTGCCACCAGGCAAGTATACCTTGCCTCCCTCTACAGTTTATTTACATGCATATTTCTATTAGTATACAGTTTTACCAGTTGGTTATTTACTTGTGATTTGTATATCGTGCTTGCTAGTATAGCTATAGTTCTTGTACATGGTTAGCCTTGTTAGTTCATATTGGATTGGTTCTCTCGTGTATCGTGATTGGGTCGTGTCGTGTCTTCACCCGTGTCTTGACTGAGTCGTGTCTGTAAGTATGAGTGAGTGAACTGCTATTCCTTTGTCTTTTCCACAACCTGCGAGTCCACACACGGGGCGAGGGTTGCCTTTGCACCTGCGAGTCCACAATCGGGACGAGGGTGACTTGTCTTGAAACTGACCTGCGAGTCCACAATCGGGGCGAGGGTTGGTTATCCATTGATCTACCAGCAGTTCATTTATGCGTACTTGATCCCGTATCCGAGTTCATAGTTATCTGTCAGTAGCCATATGTCAGTTTCTTGTCTAGTTCCTGTTTATACCCAGTATATATTATTGCATGATTAAACTGTTAGATAGGCATGTTTTATGTATCTTGCTAGTCCTCTGAGGACCTGATGATCTCTTCAGGTTTAGCGACTGCATGGAGTTAGTTAGCAGAGCGGGATGGTAGAGGATTGCAATGTATGGCACAGGTATCTGCTTGTGATATTTCTTTATTATCTTTTCGTGCTTTATATTCAGTACCATGATATACTCTGTTTATTTATAGACTCATATCGTTCTTGGAGGCTAATCGAACAATATGCTAATGGGCTGCAGACCATGATCCATACTTGTTCATTCTTGTTTTATATGATTCATGTGGATTGAGATACAGTTTAGACTAGGTATGATACCTTGACCTTGACAGCTTATACGTACTCGAGTTGGGCTGGAGTCCGCTCGATACGTAGCTGGCTTGCTCACGAGCTCGCGTCCGACAACCGGGTACGGGTCGTGACAAGTTTTTTTTGGTGGCCCATACAGGTCAGAGCATATCGTATCGGTTACATAACTGTACTGATACGAGCCTGCGACTTTGACTAAACCATAGAAATCTCAATCCACTCTGCTTTGAAAATTCTCCTAGAAATTCTCTACGTCTTTGAAAACTTCATAATTGCTCTCGATTATACTTCCTTGCTTTCCGTACCATTGATTCCCGTCCCTTCCTATTACGAGGTGACGAATGATCGTGCTGTCTAGGATTCGATAGAAATTCTTAAATTATAGTATAATATTGCTTGATATTTGGATTTTGGTTGCTTGATAGATATGAGAGTATTAGAGGTAGCATATGCTATAAATATCTAGGGATAGTGATGTTAGCAACTAGTTGGATGTAATAAGATTTTAGTGACCATATTTGGAGGAGTAGTATGACCAAAGGTGGGTAGCAGTCCTCAATTATTCGGAATTATAAAATGGCTAAGGTAACAGTAGACTTTAAGGAGGAATTAAAATTTCGGAGAGAGACGATTATAAAATGTTTTGAGGAATTAAAATTTCGGAGATTAAGGTAACAGTAGACTTTAATTTTTAAGGAATAGTTATGAATTGGAATTTCGAGGACGAAATTATTTTAAGGTGGGTAGATTTGTAGCTCCCCTTCCCGAATTTTTTTTTGAAATATTTATTTATTTATTTAATTGATTTAAATGAGAATTTTAAATTTTTTATAAATATTTATTTAGTTAATTATTACGGTAGATGAAAATAAACAAATATATCCATACTATATTGATGTTCACAGGGGATCACCAGGGTTGCTTGCTGGCAATTTCAGGGAGATCTCATCATTGGGCTACATGATCAGATATGATTACAATCAGTTCATACATAGTTGCATTTGTGGCTGGATGAAGATAATCCTGAGTTTGCCGAATAACCCTTTGCATTGTGATTGTTGCTAAAATAGAGAAGTCTTTCTATATTTTTAAGTAACAGTAAAATTATTATTTTAATTTAGCAATTTTAAACATAAATTGATGACACCCCTATTTAAGTTCCAGTTTTAAGAAAGTTGTCAACTTTTTGTTGTCTACTATTACAAACTGTCCCTGAACCATCTAAATATAGAAGTCTTTATATACATAACAACTTGCAAAGCTTTTCTGGAGTTTTTACTACTAAAATTAACGGATGATACATCTGATCAATTGAGAAAACGAATAGATAAGAGTAATTGATTTATTTGCTAGAGCAGCGGAGGAAAGATTGCTGATTACGGACATGGGATATGATGTCTATGTTGTGTAGCACTTGCATTTATTTACCTTTTCTAGTGTTCTCACTTAATGTTACATTGTGCCATAATGAAGTAGTGAAAGCAAATGATAAAACAAAAGCCATTTCGAAAATCCCAGTCGACCTAAGCCCCACACCCCGGCCCAACAACCCCAAAGCTCCCGAGCCCATATTCCTGTGCTAAACGAGCAGATTCCCTTCACAGCAAACGTAAATAACCGATACAGGTAGATAGAGAAACGCGAGTATATAAACTCACGTATAGATCGAAAAACCCTAGCCGCCCCTTTATTCTCCTCCTTCTTCCTCCTCCTTCACGTTATGGAGCCGGGATGCCGCCAATTAATCGTGCGACCATGGAAGTCCTGCGGCACAAACTAGTTTCGTCCCCAGTACACTCGACTCCGCGATCGCAATCCCACCTTCGTAGCCGACGGGCGGAGGATCCTTCGTGGTTATGGCTCGAGCAACTGAGATCGGCACTTGAGTCGACGACGGTGGACGAGCCACATCCGACTGGTCCCCGTTCTTGTCGACGTATGGTCGAACACCTGTTTTCTGGAGCCCCAACGGTCGGTACAGTTCGGGCAGCGGAGGTCCGTCGACAACTACGAGTGAGTGCTCGCTAACAACACTCCATCCTCTCGGCATCTCCTTGCCGACGCTGTGCCAACCGACCTCTCTTGGAAACTGATGGCATGAAGGGTCGAACGTATAGTAGGTAGGAGGAGCCTTGAGCATGGTAAGTAAAATATTGAAGGTACTACTTCCTCATATATATTGCTTTACTGATATTTGCATGGAATCTAAGTTAATTCTAGCCTTGTCTAAAGAATACAAAGGATATAATAATAATTCATAGCTAAAGTATCAGAGAGGCTTCCTGTAGCTCTATTGATTAGCCTTTACCATAGATGCACAATTTGCATAAAAGCCCTTAGGAAACAATCTTTGGTGTATAAGAAAGAGAATCTTTTCTCTTTAGATATTTTTAGTTGCACATTTTCAGTGAACCCTCAATCACTTCGTGTACGTTCGCCAAGTCGAGATAAAACTTGTGCCAACAGGACCGTGATATTTTTCTGGTCCTGTGTGCCAAGTTTGGTCCAATTCTGAGACAGGTGAATCGTACGTCGTTTTGCGGGCCCACGGTCCCACTCAACGGGCGATTTTGTGCACGGCCCGCCAGAATTCAACTTTGGACATACGGTTGGGTTCGTATCGGAAAACTGGATCCGTAGACATATAGTTTGACGACTTTAGAGACTTTTGACTCTGGCACGCTTTTCGGTGCAAAGCGGGTCCAACGACGGACATCGTTTTTGCCCAAAATTACCGTTTTGTCCCTGTGTCCAGAATTGGACTTAAGGACAGGCAATCCTAGCTAATTTGAGTATTCTGAGTATGTTGGTAATGTTTGTTTCAGCTTTCGGAGACAGTTGTGATGACTTGGACTGTATGGCTTACTAGTTGACGGTATTTTTTTGGTTCTTCGCGCTGCCACCAGGCAAGTATACCTTGCCTCCCTCTACAGTTTATTTACATGCATATTTCTATTAGTATACAGTTTTACCAGTTGGTTATTTACTTGTGATTTGTATATCGTGCTTGCTAGTATAGCTATAGTTCTTGTACATGGTTAGCCTTGTTAGTTCATATTGGATTGGTTCTCTCGTGTATCGTAATTGGGTTGTGTCGTGTCTTCACCCGTGTCTTGACTGAGTCGTGTCTGTAAGTATGAGTGAGTGAACTGCTATTCCTTTGTCTTTCCCACAACCTGCGAGGCCACACACGCGGCGAGGGTTGCCTTTGCACCTGTGAGTCCACAATCGGGACGAGGGTGACTTGTCTTGAAACTGACCTGCGAGTCCACAATCGGGGCGAGGGTTGGTTATCCATTGATCTACCAGCAGTTCATTTATGCGTACTTGATCCCGTATCCGAGTTCATAGTTACATGTCAATAGCCATATGTCAGTTTCCTGTCTAGTTCATGTTTATATCCAGTATATATTATTGCATGATTAAACTGTCAGATAGGCATGTTTTATGTATCTTGCTAGTCCTCTGAGGACCTGATGATCTCTTCAGGTTTAGCGACTGCATGGAGTTATTTAGCAGAGCGGGATGGTAGAGGATTGCGATGTATGACACAGGTATCTGCTTGTTATATTTCTTTATTATCTTTTCGTGTTTATATTCAGTACCATGATATACTCTGTTTATTTATAGACTCATATCGTTTTTGGAGTCTAATCGAACAATATGCTAATGGGCTGCAGACCATGACCCATACTTGTTCATTCTTGTTTTATATGATTCATGTGGATTGAGATACAGTTTAGACTAGATATGATACCTTGACCTTGACAGCTTATACGTACTCGAGTCGGGCTGGAGTCCGCTCGATACGTAGCTGGCTTGCTCACGAGCTCGCGTCCGACAACCGGGTGCGGGTCGTGACAGTGGGAGATCGACGTCGTGACCTATGATATTTCCAGGAAATAGAACATTCAGATGAGAGCTTCACTGATGTGGACAATCAATGATTTTCCCGTATACGGTATGCTGTCGGGATGGAGTACTCACGGCACCATGTCTTGTCCGATATGCATAGAAAATAGTAAGGCGTTCCGCCTTAAGCATGGAGAAAAAACTTCTTTCTTTGATTGTCATCGTCAATTTCTGCTCGGGGGTCATCCTTGGAGAAAGAACAAGGATGCGTTCAGAGCTGGAAAATAAGAATTTTCTCATCCGCCTGCCAGATTGTCGGGATACGATATTTGTGAACATGTAAAGGACTTACCTACTGTAATGGAAGATCCATCGAACAATCGTGTCTATGGGTTCGGACAAAGCCATAACTGGACCAAACGTAGTATCTTCTGGGACTTGCCTTATTGGAAAGATAATCTTATAAGGCATAATCTTGATGTTATGCATATCGAAAAGAATGTGTTCGATAATGTCTTCAATACCGTCATGGATATTAAAGGAAAGATGAAGGACTATCCAAAAGCAAGACAAGATATTGCCGAGATATGCAAGCGTCCTTATCTGAACTTGATACAAAGGGGAGCTGGTGGACAATTAAGTAGCCCGATAGCACAATACACATTGAGCAAGGAAGATAGATTAATACTCTGCAAGTGGGTATCTACTTTAAGATTTCCCGACGGCTATGTGTCGAATTTGTCTAGATGCGTTGATCTCAATGAACGCAAGCTAACGGGAATGAAGAGTCATGACTGCCACGTGTTTATGGAAAGATTACTACCCATTGCTTTGAAAGTGTTGTTGCCTTCTGCTATATGGGTTCCGTTGGCCGAACTATCTATATTCTTTAGGGATATTTGTTCAACTAAGTTGACTGTACAACACATTGTTGAACTTGATGAGAAGATTATCTTAACAATTTGCAAGTTAGAGAAAATATTTCCTCCTGGCTTCTTCGACAGCATGGAGCATCTACCGATTCATCTAGCATACGAAGCCCGTGTCGGTGCATCTGTTCATTATCGATGGATGTACCCATTTGAAAGGTACATAAAAATCGATATAATTTAAGTTGAATTTCAGTGGGTTTTAAAATTCATTCTTAAATCTCAAGATAATTTGTCTTTCTAGATACCTACACCATCTAAAGAAGAAAGTTGGCAACAAAGCTCATATAGAGGCTTCGATATGCGAAGCATATTTTATCGAAGAGGTGTCAAATTTCTGCTCCATTTATTTCGATACTCATGTTAAGACAAATCGAAATAGACCTCAAAGGAATGACGAGGACGTTGAGGATGGAGGTATATTCAATGTGAGGGGCAAGCCTGTTGGGGCTAGTAAAAAACGGTGGTTGACTGACGACGAGTATGATGCCGCTCACCGATATGTCTTGTTAAACTGTGACATACAAGAAGTGAGAGATTTGGAGAAGTTAGTCTGTACACTTGCACTCGTTATAATCTCTAATTTGATGAAGTAAGTGACTACACTTATATATTCTTATTTTCTCTAATAGTGTATTTAGAGATGAAGTCAAAATGTGGACACCCGATATTACCGATGAAGGACTTCAAAGAGAGGTTGATTGTACATTTCCGTCATGGTTTCGCAAATACGTAAGTAACTGAGATTATAATTGAGATTATAAATATATAATCTAAAACATTTAAATTATAAATATTTGTTTACAGTTTTTATTGCCTGAAACAACACTCACTAGTGAGAGTGTTCGTTATCTGGCATTGGGACCGAAGAAGCAAACAAAGACTTGGCCAAGCTATGTCGTTAATGGCTTCAGGTTTAAGGCAACTCAGAATGCTATAAATGTCAAATTTATCAATGACGACATCAGTAGCAAGGATTCCGGTGTTTTGCATAAGAGGCACCATCTATGACAACGAGCCAGACTTTGACTATTATGGAGTGCTTCGGAATATTGTAGATTTACAATATACTGGTCCATATGATATAGATGTTGTGATGTTCAAATGTTAGTGGTTCGATACGACACCAAATATCGGTTGGAGAATCGATAAATAATTTGGATTTGTCGATATAAATCATCGCAGGAGGTATAGAGGGTCCGATACATTTGCGATACCAAATCAGGCTGTTGAAGTCTACTATACAAGCTACCCAAGGCGTCGTAGAGATCAATTTGACGGGTGGGCAGTATGCAAGATTAAATCTAGCAATACATTCAACGTTGGAGACCCAGCATACCAAGAGGACCAGATCAAAAAGTCCTAATACTTGGGACAACACTCGGATACAATGGATGTTGAAGATATTGTTGAGAAAAATAGAGGGGAGGAAGAGGTTGATACACAAGACTTAGCTGTCAACCAGGGGAGAAAGAGGCGTCTTGTCCCAAATATTGAGGCAGAAGAAGAAGAAGAAGACGAAGAAGAAGAAGAAGAAGAAGAAGAAGACGAATTTGATAGGGATGAGGATACAGATAAAATCGACGATGAAGATAAGGATGAGGATGAGGAGGAGGATGATGATGAAGACGAGGCCGAGGATGAGAACGAAGACGATGATTAGGTTAAATATTATTGTATATTAAAAACACTTCCAATTACGTGAATTAAGTTTGACCTAATAAAAGCAATTACGTGAATTCGTATTTTTTTCGTTCGATTATTTACTTATTGCAGATGACACTCCTAGTCTTTTTCGTCGCGGCGGCACTCGTCTCCCTACTGGTGGTATGTATATTTTAGTTTAGAATTTTATATTCATTTACACTTTTATATTGTTAATTATGTTTATGTGTTCTATTTACAGGTCATGATGGCTGGCCGTGGTCGTGGTGGGGGTGGTCGTGGTCGTGGTGGTGCTGGTGGTCGTGGTCGTGGTCGTGGTGGTGCTGGTGGTCGTGGTCGCATTCAATCTTTCCGGGATGTGACCCCATCCAGCGAGCCCGACCCGGAGAGTACCCCGGGCACAGATGCAACTCGCCGTCGATCGACAACTTCATCGAGGCATGAGTCCGGATCTGCTAGCGGATCCGTTCCGCTATCGGACCCACCAGCGGATCCACCAGTGGATCCACCAGTGGATCCCCCCGTTACTGTACAGTGGGCCCCGGAGTACCCCCATACTCGGTTCCATCCGGTTACTGGGGAGTACATGTGCGGACCCGCGGATCCTCCAACTGTACCAGAGAGGCCGAGAGGCGAGTTCCGACGAGAGCTATGGCCCGCGGGGACCTCGTAAGTAAATTTAAGATAATTTATTAAATTTCTTTCATTTATTCAAGTTAATAATCCAGTCGTTTCTTCTTTGTAGGTTTTTTCCGTTTAATGTTGCCAGGGCTCTTGGAGAAATTATCAGGGCTAACTTCCATGGTCCCTACCTTAACTTTTCGTTGGTGCCCCCAAACTTGAAGTACATCTGGCTCGACGAGTTGAGGGTATATATCTATATCTTCTGGTTAGTTATTAGTTACTCTTTAATCAACCATTTTTAAAATTACGTGATAATTGAATTTGTATGTTAGACGACGTACTGCTGGCCCCCATCGTGAGGACGTGATCCGCAGGACCTACAGAAATGCTGCCTTGAAGAAGATACGGGATATGATTCATGACCTGAAAATGGGGCAGACGAGGCCGAATTGGATCCGGCAGGACTATTATGAGGACCTCTTAGATATGATGAATACTCCTGCGTACAAGAAGAAATCGGAGAAGGCGAAGGTGAACCGACGGGCCGTGGGGCTTCATACGGGGGGATCAAGGCCCCACGCAGCGACACTTGCAGATCTGGTGAGATACCGTAAATTTATTTCACTATCGAATTAGGTATTTTTAATATACATAGTTAATTAAGTTCTACGGAAATTTCGTATGCAGACCCAACGGACGGTGAAGGAGGAAAGGGCGCCAGAATCGGTCACCATGCATGACGTGTTCCAGCATACGCACAAGAGACGGAAGGACGGGAGCTTCGTCGATGAGAGGACCAAGGAGACTGATGTATGTACTTATGTTTATGAGATTTACGTTAGAATTAAAAGTATTCGGACTATAACTTAGGTAAACTTAGGATTCACACTTAACTTAGTGAAACATAGAATTTAGATTACAACTTAGGTAAATCTTATAATATAAACACATTCATTTGATAGGTTGCGTATCGTGAGGCCCTTAGTCGGGCTCAGTTAACTGACACCGAAGATGTCGGTGAAACGACGCCTGTCCGGATGCCCTCTTCTTTGGCCGCTCGCAACGACTTGTTCGTAGATACCGTCGGCGGCTTTAAGAAATGGCACCTGTACGGAGTTGGCTCCCTAGGGCCATTGCACATGGCGACTCAGAGATTTCCACCGACACTGCCTCCTCCCGCGGCCCCGGCAGACGATGATGTTCGGTCACAGCTTATGCAGCTGCACGAGGCGGTATCGTCCTTGCGGGAGCAAATTGCCACGTACTTTCTGCCTCCGTCTGCTGCTGCCGGTCCGTCTGCTGCTGGTGTCGGTCCGTCTTCTACTGGTGCCGGTCTGTCGACTGCTGCTCCCGGTCCTTCTTTCGTCGGTTATCTTTCTTTCAACCATGCTGCCCCTCTGGTACCGCCTTCGACTGTGATGGCACTCCTTGATCTCATGTCGCCAGAGCAGCTACGCCGACTTTCGAGCAGTGTCTTCGAAGGCTTGCCGTCGTACCTAGTGGAGCAGTATTTTCGTCGGACGCAGGAGGGATTACCACCACCGGACAATCGAACTCCTCCTCCTCCTTGAAGTATTATATAAGAATATTTAGAATATTTGTGGGAATTTTGGAATATTCGTGTGAATTTAGTATTATAATGACGGATATTAAGTTTATAATTTTAGGATAATTGGTGTATATTTTATATTGGTTTTGGTTATGCATATTTGTGATTATATATTGGTCTATGTGATTCTTGGATAATTGGTGTGCATTAAATTCGTATGTGATTTATAATGGATTATATATTGGTCTCTGTGATTGTATATTATGATTATATATTGGTTCGATGTTCGGATGTTGTGTGAACAGGGAAAGCTCTGAATTTTTTTAAAAATATCTCTGTTAGCGACGGAATAGTGACGGGTTAGCGACGGATAATCTCAGTTTCCGACTACTTGTCGACGGAATATCCGTCGCTATCGTAGAATTGAAAATATTTCCAGTTTGCGATGGATTTTCGACGGCCAGTCGACGGCATATCTAGCACGGCGACGACCTGCCGACGGATTATCCGTCGGGAAGGTACTGATGGCATGAAGATATACAGAATGTTAGCGACGGATATTCTGTCAAAGATCCGTCGCCATGGTCGACGGATTAGGGTCTGAATATCCGTCACCATGGTTCTGGAAATACCATGTTCGACGCATTCGCGTCGAAATAGCCGTCGCCATGGTTCTGGAAATGTCATGCATTTCCAAACTATGGCGACGGATATTCCGCCAGTAATCCGTCGCCATGTCGACGGATGCTCGATGGAGTCGCGACGATATATCCGTTGCCAGTGTTATAAAAATGTCAAGCATTTCTATAACCATATCGACGGATTATCCGTCAGCGATCCGTCGCTAAGCCATCCTTTGTTAGCGACGGCTTTCGACGGAATAGCGACGGAACGATACCCTCTGATACACTGTTACGACGGTTTACCGACGGACTATCCATCGCTAGCGTCCACACAATTCAGTACGTAATACTTGAATTCGACGAAAGCCCGTCGGGAAGTCGTCACTAATACAACAAATTATGATGACGGAAAGCCGTTGCTATTCCGTCGCTTGATGACTACTTAGTGACGGATCATTATTAGCGACGAGCTATTTACTGACGAAATGTTTTGACCAATTTTCATCAGTGATCTGTCGCTAATACTATTTACCGACGGATGGGTGACGAATCTGGCCGTCGCTAAATCGCAATATTTTGGTACTGGTCGCTAAATAGCCGACCCTAACTTAAATTGAACCGACAGGGGGGGAATTTTATTCGAACCAAAATATTTCTCTCCTCTCTTTCTCTCTTGGACCTCTCTCTCAAAGGTACTCTCTCTCTTTATTTTGTTTGGTGCTTGTGGACGGCAGGGGGGAGGGTGGCGGAGGTAGCCGGCGGTAGAAGAGGGGGAGGGGGCGGAGGGGAGCCGTGGTGGGGGGGTGGGGGTTGGCTATAGTAGGAGGCCGGGAGGGGGGGATGGAGGCCGCGGGGGCGGAGGGGGCGACGGAGGTAGCCAGCGGTGGGTGGGTAGAGGGGAGCAGTGGTGTGTGTGGGGGGTGGTCGGCTGTGGTGGGAGGCCACGGGAGGGGGAAGAAGGGGGGATGGAGGCCGCGGGGGTGGGGGGCGCAGGGGGCCCGGGTGTGTGGGAGGCCGCGGGGGGAGGGAAGGGTTACGGAGGGATGGGGAGGGGGTGGGGGTCGGCGGTAGTGGGAGTGGGGCTTGCACGGGGGGAGGGAGGTTAGTACAGGGGATGGGGGCCGGGGCGGCGGGAAAGGCCGCGGGAGGGGGGTGGCAGGGGTCGGTAGCGTCGGGGTCGGCGGTGGTGGGAGTGGGGGTCGGAACACATACACATACACACACTGTAACGCCCCAGAACCAGAATACTGGAGAGCGGGGGCGGACTCAGCCAGCTACGTATATTGAAGTGCAGTCCACCTCGCTATACGGTCACGGCTGTCTAGATATATGAGGGTTTAACTACAAGCCATCAGTCTCTTATGGTCATGAACAAGCCTATTGTCTCAATCTCAAGCAAGTAATAACATTTATAAGATGTCAGAGCACCAAATATACAATAGTAAGACGTCCCATACATTACATATTTGGATGATCATGAAGCTAGTCATATAAAATGTGAAGACTAGCAAGAGTTTCAGTCATACATGATCAACCATAGGATATGTTAATCATGCTACAGCCCGTAGGCCGACAGTAAGTAAAGTACAATCGAGCTAACACGTGCTCGTCGGCTAAATGCCTTAAAAGAATATTTTTACAATAGAGTGAGAGAGCAAAATAAAACCTACTCGTTGCCAGGGTTACGCCTGGTGGCCACTAACTGGCTGGAAGGTAGGGAGATCCTCAGGAGCTGCTCCGGTATCTGGCCACGCAAAACCAGCAGGGTCAGATCCCAGAAAGTGCAAGTGCCACAAATGAGGCTTCACTTAAGAACTAAAACCAGCATATCAGAACATAAAATAAGAAGATAATTAAGACATGAAATCTAAATAGGGCAATAAATATCAAGAGATGAGAAGTTATTCTGATCAGTTATTGACAAGGTAAACATAAGCAATCATGTTACTGAAGTAACCAGGTACTGGGACAAGACAAGGCTTAGACTCCATCCAACATTCACGGCCAAGCAATAAGTACGGCTTGATACTTTAACTAACTAGGGTTATCACAGGCCTAGTCACTAGCAAGATGCAATGAGATTATTCCAACAGCCACAAGCCTTGCAGACCATCCAGGTTATCCAGACGTAATAGGGGTTGAATTCATGTGGGTACATGTCACTCCCCGTTCCCAGAATAAGTATTTTATACGTGTACTTCTTGAATGTATTTATTTAATATTTATCATGTATTATTCTGTATTTAAATTCCTTTAATTTTATGTTAATTAATTTCCTGCAATTTTATTTCTGTATTTTACTTTCTGCTTTTATACTCTGCTTTAGCTTTGCTTTGGGTTCGGCTTGGATTTGGTTTAATTATGTTGGTTCATCATGAACCAAACCAAACCAAACCCCCACCTACCACTACCCCTTCATTTAAAGCTCATCCCCTTCTCTCTCTTCATTCACTTCACCATTTCTCTTCTTCTTCCTCCATTACTCTCCCACCCACCCATTTGGAGAGGCAAGTACATCTTGTACAACATGAGGGATTTCATACATCCCCATTTATTTTTAGTCCATGTTGTTCATCTTCTCTTCCTCTACAAGTTTAGGTCTTGAAGTTCTTGATTTCCATGGATGGTTGGGTGTAGATCTAAGTTTTAAGTTTTAGTTTTCATATGAATTTTTGGGTTTTGATCTATCAAACATTGTTGTTTTCGAAAATAAGTGGTTCCATGTTGTAGAGAATTTAATTCTACTAAAGTTTGGTTTTTGAAAAGTTAGATTTCGATTTATTTTGTGGAAGTTATGGCCAAAAGTATTTTTATTCGTTTCTATATTCATCTGCAGCATGAGGCCCATGTCGCATGAGGCGCATGTCGCAGTAGGCGCATGATGGTGTCGTGCATGAGCCGCATGAGGCACATGTCGCAGTAGGTGCATGATGGTATCGCGAATGAGCCGTATGAGACGCATGTCGCAGTAGGCGCATGATGGTGTCGCGCATGAGCCGCATGAGGCGCATGCCGCATGAGGCGCATGATGGTGTCGCGCATGAGCCGCATGAGGCGCATGTCGCAGTAGGCGCATGATGGTGTCGCGAATGAGCTGCATGAGGCACATGTCGTATGAGGCGCATGTCGCAGTAGGCGCATGATGGTGTCGCACATGAGCCGCATGAGGCGCATGTCGCAGTAGGCACATGATGGTGTCGCGCATGAGCCGCATGAGGCGCATGTCGCAGTAGGCGCATGATGGTGTCGCGAATGAGCCGCATGAGGAGCATGTCACAGTAGGCGCATGATGGTGTCGTGAATGAGCCGCATGAGACGCATGTCGCTGTAGGCGCATGATGGTGTCGCGAATGAGCCGCATGAGGCGCATGTCGCAGTAGACGCATGATGATATCGCAGTTGAGCCGCATATGGTATCGCAGTTGGGCCGCATATGCCGCATGAGCCGCATGTCGCAGTTAGTCCGCATGCATGTCGCAGAATAGGCCGCATAATGCCTATTTTGGTTATTTCTGACTGTTATATATCCTAATTGACGAAATTGTGGCTAGAATTTCTTCCAACTCCCAACATGAAATTTGTAGATCGTTTCCTCGGCTTCAAGAATATGTTACCAACTATTTTATACTAGTTATGGACTCGACCATGCTTAATACTAATTTGACTTTTATGCCTCGTCACGAATTGACCCCGACTGTTACTTGACTAATAATTGATCATGCGTTCCTAGTTGGAACTAAGAGACTGGCTAGTCGTCTTATTAAATTGAATGAATGAGACACGTTCATATTAACTATGAACTATTATAATTGATTGGCCGATCCCGAATATTGACATACAGGCACACATGCAGGCTTCAATTTATTTATTTATTTATTTTCTACAAAAGAAGCATGTGTACTTTATGGTCAAGGCATGATTATTTCATGGTTAGTTTGGATTGTTGCATTACGCTATGTAAGACCTACAACCTAACCGCACGGGCATCGTTGTAGAGTTGTGCATATCGTACCCCGTACGAAAGTACTCATTCCGAATGACCATGATCCACGGCATGGGATTTCACTCAACGTAGAGACTATTAAGTTAAATAAAATAATGATTGCATGGAGAGAATGGATTTCCGAGTTCTTACATGGCAGCCCTCTTGGGACTAGTAGTGCCCGACAGGTCGGTTGGTCACCACTGATACTGCAAATCTGCCATACGGACAGGGAACGATATCTGGTTATATTATCTATTGTATATTGTATATTGATGACGGGCGTCCCGCTGGGACTCGTCTAATTCATGATTGGCGTAATTGATTGACTGGGTAAACTAGCCTTACTTACACATAGTAAGAACTGAGGAATCCTTTATTGCATAATTCCAGGATAACTTGGAACTCACAGTAGCAAGCCGTAGTAGTTGCATGGCCGTTTAAATTGATTTGTTTGTGTACTGTACCTACTCTGTTACCTAACTGAGATGATCAGAATGTCAGGGCATGACGGGCCAACTTCTGTCATTGTTTGGTTGGGAGGTTGGTTCGAAGTGTCGTGATGTTATGTGAATCCCCGTGGCGAACAGAGATCTACTTATCATATTCTCTTATTACGGGTTTTAATTCCTCATATCGTGCTCCCTTGTGGTACTTGCTATTGGAGGTCTAACCTCTCTGGTTTTGCATGACCAGATTTAGAGTCGGTCCCCGAGGACCCAGCTTACTTCCACCTCCAAGATGGTCAATACTAGAGGGATGATCGCAGAAGGACTCGAGTGGGTTCCTTACTTCCCCGCTCGTTTTGTTATTTACTTAATACCTTGCCGTTTGGCACCGACATGTTAGTCGAATTGTCTTGTACTTACTTTTACATAATTGTAATTAAGTCAGACTGCAGCTGATAACAATTGTGTACACTTTGCTACATTATCTGGCTATGTTTTGTAAAGCCAGATATCAAGAACATTTTGACTGAGCATTTGGGACGCCTTACTGCTTTATCTTACATGTTCTCTATTTCTGTTTCTTATCTGAATGATTGAGACAATAGATGTGAAATGACCATAGTGAGACTTTCATGTAGTATGCACCCCCTCGTCTTTTAGACAGCATTGATCGTATTATACGGTATTCATCTACCCGTAATACGTAGCTGGCTGAGTCATTCCTCTGCTCTCCAGTATTCTGGTTCTGGGGCGTGACAGTATATCGTCCAAGAAACGCATGTTCCCTTAAGTAGTTTGAAGGATGCAACACATGACAGTGTGCTGGAAATGTGCCCTACTCGATGGCATGCTACAAATCCCATGATAGGGCGCCCAGATAACGAGATTGCCTGTAGCTAGAAAATCTTTTCATGACTACTGGATTATTCTAGTTATTAGCCTTAGTCAATTTCAGTAGGTACCCCTGACCGTGGTACTCAGGGGTCCCTGTCCTAGACATGATGTAAAACAATACTGGTTTATTTGTACAAACACAATCGTCCACGGTGTCCAGGCCATTCATTTTTGTCATGTCGTGCTAGCTGTCGCAATAGTATATCGAGGTATATCATGTCATGTTTACTTATCAAGAGTGCGCCACAACGGGCCACTATCATGCCATATTACTTGTCAATCATTCTTGTCGTGAGTGCGCCACAACGGGCCACTGTCGTGTTCATGGAACATGTTCAAAATTAACATGGTGCAAGCATTCCATCAAGGGACCCAAGTTACACAGAGGGTCGTGAGACACAAGCATAAATATAACAACCAGAATAATAAAAAGGGGCAAAGGCTGTGGGAAGAGCCATGCGGCTCGGGGAAACAAGGTCATGCGACAATGAGAACAGGGTCATACGGCTAATGAGAAACATGGTCATGCGGCTAAGGAGAACAGGCTTATACGGCCAGAGGGAAACGGGCTCATGCGACCAAGAGGGAACAGACTTATGCGGCCAGGGGGAACGGGCTCATGCGGCCAGGAGGGAACAAACTCATGCGGCTCGGGGGAACGGGCTCATGCGGCCAAGAGGGAACAGACTCATGCCGCCAGGAGGGAACGGGCTCATGTGGCCAGGAGGGAACAGACTCATGCGGCCAGGAGGGAACGGGCTCATGTGGCCAGGAGGGAACGAGCTCATGCGGCCAGGAGGGAACGGGCTCATACGGCCAGGGGAAAACGGGCTCATGTGGCCAGGAGGGAAACAGACTCATGCGACAAGTACTGCCAAGAGCCATGCGGCTCGGAGACTTTCCGCATGAAAAGGCCATGCGGTCAAGCACTGCTCATCTTCTCCAACTTTTTCAAGAAGAAGAACCGTGAAAGCCATGGCTTCCAGGCTCCATTAATCCTTTATTTAAGGTCAAAATTCGGACTTCCATAGGTCAAAATGGGGCAGAATAAAATTCTCTACGACATAGAACCATCAAAACTTGAAAATAAAAAGGCTTGATAGATCAAAACCCAAGAAATCCAAAAATTTAACAAGCTTAGATCTATATGAAATGAACCATGGAAATTAAATATGCTATGTACTAAAGTGTCTTAGAATCTCGTGAGGAAGAAAATGGAACAACAAAAATTGAGTTCCTCTATGAAGCAAGTTGCACTTGCCTAAGCCTCTTTTGGTAGGTGGAGAGAGTTAATGGAGGAAGAAGAAGTAAATGAAGAAGTGAATGAGGAAAGAGAGGGGTTGGTGGCTTATAGAGGAAGAGAGTGGGTGGTAGGTGGGGTTGGTCCACATGCAAAAATCGAACCAAGTCAAACCAAGCTAACCGAACCGAACCAAGCCAAATAAAATGCCAAAATAAACCATGCAATGAGACATGTAATATGAGTCAAAATACGTACACGTATACCAAAATACGTAATACGAACTACGGGCGTTACAACAACTTTACCCACCTTAAAAGAATTTCGTCCTTGGAATTTAATTAAGAGGCTAGAGAGGCAAGGACAAGCTATACTATTCACAGACAAGCTATACTAAGCAGTCCACCATGCAATCATTCATTCAAGTAAGGAATTGAGAGCATAAGGCATAAGAAAGACATTATACCTTACGAGTCAAACATGTCGGGATATCACGATCGGATATCATCTTCACGCTCCCACGTTGTCTCGTCTGGAGAATGATGATCGTATTATACGGTATTCATCTACCCGTAATACGTAGCTGGCTGAGTCATTCCCCCGCTCTCCAGTATTCTGGTTCTGTGGCGTGACAAGGTTTTAGTGGTGGCCCATGCAGGTCTGATTTCAGACTTTTGGGGTATTTTAATTTATAGGATATCTCAATCACATATGTTCCCTCTTGATCTCCTAATTCGTTACTCTCGACTCTAGCTTGACATTCCGGTATCCTTTGACTTCATTGATCTTTCCTGTCCGATCGTTTGATTGTCCTTTTGTCCCTTTTCTTAGGGGCACTTCGTCCGCATCTGCCAGGACTGGACAACAACAACAAGAGCAAAACGGGCAACCTAACCATGTTGGTCAGCAACAAGGGCCGGTACTAACTCAAGAGACTATCCAAGAAGAAGTAATAGTGGAAGCAGCAGCTGGATCGCAGTATCCAGAGGTTCCACCACAACCAACAATTCCTCCTACCCCTACGAAAATGGACACACCGGCTCTTCTGGAGATCATGAGAGGGATGATGGCTACTCAGCAACATCAGATGTTAGCCCAGCAGCGCATGCACGCTCAGTTGTAAGAGCAGAACGTATTACTCAACCAAGGATTGCAGACGGCTTTGGAAAGAGGGGCGAGGACAGATTCAGGAGCATCAGCCAGGTTTTGCAAGTTCAACCCCCGCCGTTTCGAAGGAACGGAGGATGCCATCTCAGCAGATGCATGGCTTAAGGATGTTGAGGCTATTTTGACAGCAGCTAAGGTGCCGGCGGAAGAACGTGTGGATCAAGTGAAGTTGTTGCTTCAGGATCTCGCACGTGATTGGTGGAAATCAGAGGAAGTGGGCATCAAACGTCCTGTTGCTTGGGACGACTTTACAGCACGGTTCAAGACGAAGTACTATGGAGTTGTGGCGCAGTTTGAGCTACAATAGAAATTTATCAACCTCAAGCAGGCCGGCAAGACGGTAGATGCCTATGCAGCGGAGTTCTGTAGATTGAGCAGGTTTGCCCTAGAGATGGTAGCAACAGAGAGCCAGAGGGCTACGAGGTTCCAGCAAGGGTTTCACCTTGAGCTCTTGCAATTGATAGAGGGGCACAATTATCAGACTTTTGATGAGGTATTGACGGCAACCCGAAGGCATGAGATCACCATTCAGAGGATCACAGCAAGGACTGGAGGTCAGAAGAGATCTCACAGTCAGATTGAAGGAGGAGGGGGAGCAGCACCCCGAACAACAACACCATCCCTTGGCAATCGCATTCACGATGTGGCAATGCGAGGGCCAGCACCACCACCCAGGCAGCAGCAGCAACAGAAGAAGAATCAGCAACCCCCATCGGGCTACACTTATTGTGGGAAGATAGGGCACACTAGAGATGTGTGACGGGCATTGAACGGACTGTGTTTGATATGTGGAAATCTAGATCATCGGGTTACCACATGTCCCATGAATTCGAGGTCAGAAGGACCAGTGCAGCAGTTTCCTGCTCTGCCAGCACCAGGGACAGGACAGTTTCGAGGACCCGCAGTGGCAGTGAGACCATTGGCCCAGCGTCCGTTAATGCCACAGGCTCAGATGTTTCGGCAGCAGGGACCGCCGATGCAGCAACACCAGCATAGACCACCCCAGCATCATCAAGGCAGGGGCCAGCAGCAGCACCAGGCTAGGCCGCAACATGGGAACCAACAAGGAGGTCGAGGGCAGGCATTCACTCTGTCCTTAGAGGAGGCATTAGCATCGGAAGATGTTGTGGCAGGTAACATTCTCGTCGCCTCATATCCCGCAGTAGCATTGTTTGATTCAGGAGCATCACACTCATTTATATCTGCACAATTTGCGACACGGCTAGGAATGGAGTTCGAGGCATTGCCAGGGAGGTTGAATATACTCAATGGCAATGGGCTCGTAGGAGTTAGTAGAGTTATTCTAGCGTGTAGCGTTGTAGTTTGCGGGCATTCCTTACCCGCCCGGTTGATAAAATTTCCTGTTGGAAATTTCGACGTTATCTTAGGCATGGACTGGCTGAAAGACAGTCATGCGACAATAGATTGTCGTTGTGGGAGTGTATCTTTTGATATTCCAGGCATGAAGAGATTCACCTTAGTCAGATCAGAGGCAGCTCAACAAGAGCAGGGAGTAATAACGGCAATGGAAGAAGTTCAAGTTCCGAAGGTAGTTGAAGAATTTTTAGACGTATTTCCTGAAGAACTTCCAGGGCTACCGCCAGTAAGAAATATTGAGTTCAGTATAGAATTGGCACCTGGAACTAAACCGATATCAGATCGAGTTTACAGAATGGCGGATTCAGAGCAGGCAAAGGTATATCCGCACATAGAGGAACTGAAGGAGAAGAAGTTCATCCAAGCTAGCATATCACCATGGGCAGCACCAGTGGTACTTATGGGAAAGAAGGATGGGTCATCCAGATTATGTATTGATTACAAGAAGCTTAACGCGGCGACAGTAAAGAACAAGTACCCACTACCCAGGATCGATGACTTGTTTGATCAGTTGAGCAAAGCTAGAGTTTTTTCCAAGATTGATCTTCGTTCAGGGTATCATCAAATGAGGGTTCGGAAGGAGGATATTCCCAAGACAGCATTCAGGTCGAAGTATGGGCATTACGAATTCTTAGTAATGTCGTTTGGTTTGACCAATGCTCCAGCAATATTTATGGATTTGATGAACCGCATCTTTATGCCATACTTAGATCAGTTTATCGTTGTATTTCTTGACAACATTCTCGTATATTCTGCCAGTAAAGAGGAGCATAAAGACCACCTCAGGAAAGTATTACAGGTTCTGAGAGAGAACCAGTTGTATGCCAAGCTCAGCAAGTGTGAGTTTTGGTCGGATCATATTTCATTTTTGGGTCATATCATATCAGGAGCTGGAGTAGCAGTAGATCCCAAGAAAGTAGAAGCAGTAGAGAGTTGGCCAGTACCCAAGACCGTAGCTGATGTGCGGAGTTTCTTGGGATTGGCAGGATATTACAGAAGGTTCGTATCAGACTTTGCAAGGCTTTCATCGCCTATGACCCGCTTGACACGGAAGGATGTACCATTCGTCTGGTCGGCAGAATGCCAGGCATTATTTGAGAATCTGAAGCAGAAGTTGATATCAGCGCCTATTCTTACATTGCCAGTTGGACCCAGAGGTTTTACAGTATATTACGATGCGTCAGGTAAGGGACTTAGATGTGTCCTCATGCAACATGGGAAAGTGATAGCATATGCATCTAGGCAACTTCGAGACCACGAGAAGAATTACCCAACTCATGACTTGGAGTTGGCGACAGTAGTATTTGCTTTGAAGCTATGGAGGTATTACTTATATGGTGATCGAGTAGACATGTACACAGATCATAAAAGTCTGAGGTACATCTTTACTCAGAAGGAGCTGAACATGAGACAGAGAAGATGGTTGGAGTTGATCAAGGATTATGACGTGGAGCTTCAGTATTATCCAGGCAAGGCTAATGTGGTAGCAGACGCTCTTAGCAGGAGAGGCGGCGCATTTATGTTGACAACACAGAAGCACATTTTAGAAGACCTTCAGGAGATGGGCATCGAAGTTATACTTCCTAGTGATGTAGGAGTTCTAACAAGTTTACAAGTTGAATCCGACTTGGTAGACAGGATCAAGGCAGCTCAGGCACAGGACCCAAGGATTCAGAAGCTTAGAGCAAAATGTGAGTCAGGACTCAGAAAGGAGATGCAAATTCATGAAGATGGTACGCTTAGGTTTGGATCACGCCTATGTGTGCCTAGTGGAGATATCAGACAGGAGATTATGACAGAAGCTCACAGTTCTCAATATTCTATACACCCTGGAGGGACCAAGATGTACCAAGATATCAAGCAGCACTTCTGGTGGAACGGGATGAAGAGGAAGATAGCTAGATTTGTTTCCCGTTGCTTGGTATGTCAGCAAGTGAAGGCAGAACAGCAGAGGCCAGCTGGGTTGTTGCAACCGCTTCCTATCCCGGAATGGAAGTGGGAACACATCACAATAGACTTTGTGACAGGTTTATCGAGATTACCAAGTGGTAAAGATGCTATTTGGGTGATAGTAGATCGGCCTACAAAGGTGGCACACTTTCTTCCTTTCAGAGTAGGGCAATCTACAGAAAAGTTGGCAGAGTTGTATATGCAGCAGATAGTCAGGCAGCATGGAGTCCCCGTCAGCATTGTGTCAGACCGAGATACCCGCTTTACATTACATTTTTGGAAGAGCTTACATCATAGTCTGGGTACCAAGTTAAGATTTAGCACGGCTTACCATCCCGAGACAGACGAGCAATCAGAAAGAACAATTCAGACCCTAGAAGATATGTTGCGAGCTTGTACCCTAGATTTTGGAAGATCTTGGGAGAGCCACCTGCACTTATTGAGTTTTCTTATAACAACAGTTATCAAGCCAGTATCCAAATGGCACCATTTGAAGCACTATATGGTAAGAAGTGTAGGTCGCCACTAGCATGGGATGATATCGGGGAGAGAAAGATGTTAGGCCTGGAAATGATTGTTCAGACAGTTGAATTGATTAAGGGAATTAGAGAGCGACTTCGAGTTGCGCAGGATCGGCATCGTCATTGGGCGGACCAGCATCGTAGGCTGCTAGAGTTTTCTGTTGGGTACCACGTGTTCTTGCGGATCTCACCTACCCGTGGGGTCATTAGATTTGGCGTTCGTGAGAAGTTGAGTCCGCGATACGTGGGCCCATTTGTTATCCTTGATCGGATAGGCGATGTTGCTTATCGTTTATCCCTACCACCTTCGTTACGAGAGGTGCATGACGTGTTCCATGTATCTCATTTACGTAGGTATGTATCGGACCCAAGCCATATCCTTGATCATTCTGAGCTGGTTGTTGGTACCAACCTGTCTTACGAGGAACAGCCTGTGTCTATTTTGGACCGAAGAAAGAAGATACTCAAGAACCGAACAATTATCCTTGTCCGGGTTGCTTGGGGTCATCACTCATTAGGAGAGTCAACGTGGAAACGTGAGGATGATATTCGATCACGGTATCCGCACCTGTTTGACTCACAAGGTATATCTCTCTCTATATACCTTGATTGTCTTAACTCCTCATGCTTGTCACCTTATGAGTAGAATTGCTTGGTGTCGTCGATAGTTAAACATAGATATATTACTTGCTATTTTGACATTGTAGAATAGCTACTTACTCAAATTACTTGTACTTAGATTAGTCTAACTCTGACATTTCTGTCCTGCTTGGATCTGAAATTTCGAGGATAGATTTTTTCTAAGGAGGGTAGAGATGTCACTCCCCATTCCCAGAATAAGTATTTTATACGTGTACTTCTTGAATGTATTTATTTAATATTTATCATGTATTATTCTGTATTTAAATTCCTTTAATTTTATGTTAATTAATTTCCTGTAATTTTATTTCTGTATTTTACTTTCTGCTTTTATACTCTGCTTTAGCTTTGCTTTGGGTTCGGCTTGGATTTGGTTTAATTATGTCGGTTTATCATGAACCAAACCAAACCCCCACCTACCACTACCCCTTCATTTAAAGCTCATCCCCTTCTCTCTCTTCATTCACTTCACCATTTCTCTTCTTCTTCCTCCATTACTCTCCCACCCACCCATTTGGAGAGGCAAGTACATCTTGCACAACAAGAGGGATTTCATGCATCCCCATTTATTTTTAGTCTATGTTGTTCATCTTCTCTTCCTCTACAAGTTTAGGTCTTGAAGTTCTTGATTTCCATGGATGGTTGGGTGTAGGTCTAAGTTTTAAGTTTTGGTTTTTATATGAATTTTTGGGTTTCGAACTATCAAACATTGTTGTTTTCGAAAATAAGTGTTTCCATGTTGTAGAGAATTTAATTCTACTAAAGTTTGGTTTTTGAAAAGTTAGATTTCGATTTATTTTGTGGAAGTTATGGCCAAAAGTATTTTTGTTCGTTTCTATATTCATCTGCAGCATGAGGCGCATGTCGTAGTAGGCGCATGATGGTGTCGCGCATGAGCCGCATGAGGCGCATGTCGCAGTAGGCGCATGATGGTGTCGCGAATGAGCCGCATGAGGCGCATGTCGCAGTAGGCGCATGATGGTGTCGCGCATGAGCCGCATGAGGCGCATGTCGCAGTAGGCGCATGATGGTGTCGCGAATGAGCCGCATGAGGCGCATGTCGTATGCATGATGGTGTCGCAGTTGAGCCGCATATGGTATCGCAGTTGGGCCGCATATGCCGCATGAGCCGCATGTCACAGTTAGTCCGCATGCATGTCGTAGAATAGGCCGCATAATACCTATTTTGGTTATTTCTGACTGTTATATGTCGTAATTGACGAAATTGTGGCTAGAATTTCTTCCAACTCCCAACATGAAATTTGTAGATCGTTTCCTCGGCTTCAAGAATATGTTACCAACTATTTTATACTAGTTATGGACTCGACCATGCTTAATAGTAATTTGACTTTTATGCCTCGACACGAATTGACCCCGACTGTTACTTGACTAATAATTGATCATGCGTTCCTAGTTGGAACTAAGAGACTGGCTAGTCGTCTTATTAAATTGAATGAATGAGACACGTTCATATTAACTATGAACTATTATAATCGATTGGCCGATCCCGAATATTGACATACAGGCACACATGCAGGCTTCAATTTATTTATTTATTTATTTTCTACAAAAGAAGCATGTGTACTTTATGGTCAAGGCATGATTATTCCGTGGTTAGTTTGGATTGTTGCATTACGCTATGTAAGACCTACAACCTAACCGCACGGGCATCGTTGTAGAGTTGTGCATATCGTACCCCGTACGAAAGTACTCATTCCGAATGACCATGATCCACGGTATGGGATTTCACTCAACGTAGAGACTATTAAGTTAAATAAAATAATAATTGCATGGAGAGAATGGATTCACGAGTTCTTACATGGCAGCCCTCTTGGGACTAGTAGTGCCCGACAGGTCGGTTGGTCACCACTGATACTGCAAATCTGCCATACGGACAGGGAGCGGTATCTGGTTATATTATCTATTGTATATTGTATATTGATGACGGGCGTCCCGCTGGGACTCGTCTAATTCATGATTGTTATAATTGATTGACTGGGTAAACTAGCCTTGCTTACACATAGTAAGAACTGAGGAATCCTTTACTGCATAATTCCAGGATAACTTGGAACTCACAGTAGCAAGCCGTAGTAGTTGCATGGCCGTTTAAATTGATTTGTTTGTGTACTGTACCTACTCTGTTACCTAACTGAGATGATCAGAATGTCAGGGCATGACGGGCCAACTTCTGTCATTGTTTGGTTGGGAGGTTGGTTCGAAGTGTCGTGATGTTATGTGAATCCCCGTGGCGAACAGAGATCTACTTATCATATTCTCTTATTACGGGTTTTAATTTCTCATATCGTGCTCCCTTGTGGTACTTGCTATTGGAGGTCTAACCTCTCTGGTTTTGCATGACCAGATTTAGAGCCGGTCCCCGAGGACCCAGCTTACTTCCACCTCCAAGATGGTCAATACTAGAGGGATGATCGCAGGAGGACTCGAGTGGGTTCCTTACTTCCCCGCTCGTATTGTTATTTACTTAATACCTTGCCGTTTGGCACCGACATGTTAGTCGAATTGTCTTGTACTTACTTTTACATAATTGTAATTAAGTCAGACTGCAGCTGATAACAATTGTGTACACTTTGCTACATCATCTGGCTATGTTTTGTAAAGCCAGATATCAAGAACATTTTGACTGAGCATTTGGGACGCCTTACTACTTTATCTTACATGTTCTCTATTTCTGTTTCTTATCTGAATGATTGAGACAATAGATGTGAAATAACCATAGTGAGACTTTCGTGTAGTATGCACCCCCTCGTCTTTTAGACATCATTGATCGTATTATACGGTATTCATCTACCCGTAATACGTAGCTGGCTGAGTCATTCCCCCGCTCTCCAGTATTCTGGTTCTGGGGCGTGACAGTACATCGTCCAAGAAACGCATGTTCCCTTAAGTAGTTTGAAGGATGCAACACATGACAGTGTGCTGGAAATGTGCCCTACTCGATGGCATGCTACAAATCCCATGATAGGGCGCCCAGATAACGAGATTGCCTGTAGCTGGAAAATCTTTTCATGACTACTGGATTATTCTAGTTATTAGCCTTAGTCAATTTCAGTAGGTACCCCTGACCGTGGTACTCAGGGGTCCCTGTCCTAGACATGATGCAAAACAATACTGGTTTATTTGTACAAACACAATCGTCCACGGTGTCCAGGCCATTCATTTTTGTCATGTCGTGCTAGCTGTCGCAACAGTATATCGAGGTATATCATGTCATGTTTACTTATCAAGAGTGCGCCACGACGGGCCACTATCATGCCATATTACTTGTCAATCATTCTTGTCGTGAGTGCGCCAGAACGGGCCACTGTCGTGTTCATGGAACATGTTCAAAATTAACATGGTGCAAGCATTCCATCAAGGGACCCAAGTTACCCAGAGGGTCGTGATACGTAAGCATAAATATAACAACCAGAATATTAAAAAGGGGCAAAGGCTGTGGGAAGAGCCATGCGGCTCGGGGAAACAAGGACATGCGACAATGAGAACAGGGTCATGCGGCTAATGAGAAACAGGGTCATGCGGCTAAGGAGAACAGGCTTATACGGCCAGAGGGAAACGGGCTCATGCGACCAGGAGGGAACAGACTTATGCGGCCAGGGGGAACGGGCTCATGCGGCCAGGAGGGAACAAACTCATGCGGCTCGGGGGAACGGGCTCATGCGGCCAAGAGGGAACAGACTCATGCGGCCAGGAGAGAACGGGCTCATATGGCCAGGAGGGAACAGACTCATGCGTCCAGGAGGGAACGGGCTCATATGGCCAGGAGGGAACGAGCTCATACGGCCTGGAGGGAACGGGCTCATGCGGCCAGGGGGAAACGGGCTCATGTGGCCAGGAGGGAAACAAACTCATGCGGCAAGCACTGCCAAGAGCCATGCGGCTCGGAGACTTGCCGCATGAAAAGGCCATGCGGTCAAGCACTGCTCATCTTCTCCAACTTTTTCGAGAAGAAGAACCGTGTAAGCCATGGCTTCCAGGCTCCATTAATCCTTTATTTAAGGTCAAAATCCGGACTTCCATAGGTCAAAATGGGGTAGAATAAAATTCTCTACGACATAGAACCATCAAAACTTGAAAATAAAAAGGCTTGATAGATCAAAACCCAAGTAATCTAGAAATTTAACAAGCTTAGATCTATATGAAATGAACCATGGAAATTAAATATGCTAAGTACTAAAGTGTCTTAGAATCTCGTGAGGAAGAAAATGGAACAACAAAAATTGAGTTCCTCTATGAAGCAAGTTGCACTTGCCTAAGCCTCTCTTGGTAGGTGGAGAGAGTTAATGGAGGAAAAAGAAGAAGTAAATGAAGAAGTGAATGAGGAAAGCGAGGGGTTGGTGGCTTATAGAGGAAGAGAGTGGGTGGTAGGTGGGGTTGGTCCATATGCAAAAATCGAACCAAGTCGAACCAAGCTAACCGAACCGAACCAAGCCAAATAAAATGCCAAAATAAACCATGCAATGAGACATGTAATATGAGTCAAAATACGTACACGTATACCAAAATACGTAATACGAACTACGGGCATTACAACAACTTTACCCACCTTAAAAGAATTCCGTCCTTAGAATTTAATTAAGAGGCTAGAGAGGCAAGGACAAGCTATACTATTCACAGACAAGCTATACTAAGCAGTCCACCATGCAATCATTCATTCAAGCAAGGAATTGAGAGCATAAGGCATAAGAAAGACATTATACCTTACGAGTCAAACATGTCGGGATATCGCGATCGGATATCATCTTCACGCTCCCACGTTGTCTCGTCTGGAGAATGATGACCCCAAGCAACACGGACTAAACTAATAGTCTTGTTCTTGAGTATCTTCTCTCTCCGGTCCAATATAGACACGGGCCCCTCTTCATACGAAAGGTTGGTACCAACTACCAATTCCGAATGATCCAGAATGTGGCTCAGGTCCAAGATATACCATCGTAGTTGGGATACATGGAATACGTCATGCACCTCACTTCGTGACGGCGGAAGAGCGAGACGATAGGACACATCACCTACTCGCTCGAGGATATCGAACGGCCCTATGTACCTAGGACTAAGCTTTCTTCGTACGCCAAAACAAATGACGCCACAATTAGGCAAGATCCTAAGGAATACGTGGTCGCCGACAGAAAATTCAAGGGGGCACCGATGAGAATCGGCCCAATGGTGCTGGCGATCTTGTGCGACGCGAAGATGATCTCTGACTCTTCTGACTACCTCAACTGTCTGAGTAATAATTTTCGGATCGAGCATCTGCCTCTCTCCAACATCGTCCCATACTAGCGGGGATCTGCACTTTCTACCATACAGTGCCTCGAACGGTGCCATCTGGATACTGGCTTGAAAACTGTTGTTGTACGAGAACTCTACCAGGTGCAGGTGATCCTTCCACGAACCACTGAAGTCGAGTGTACAAGATCTCAATATATCTTCCAAGGTTCGTATGGTACGCTCTGATTGACCATCTGTCTGCGGATGATAAGCTGAACTAAACTGGAGGTGAGTTCCCAAACTCTCTTGCAGACTGCGCCAAAAGTGTGACGTAAATCTTGAATCTCTGTCCGAGGTGATACTGACTGGTACACCATGAAATCTGACGATCTGCTTGAGGTACATCTCTGCTAGCTGTGCCATCGACTGATCTGAACGGGAGAAAGTGAGCCACCTTCGTGAGCCTGTCTATAATAACCTAAATAACATCTCTACCGGCCGGGGACCTAGGTAATCCAGTCACAAAATCCATGGTTATATGCTCCCACTTCCATTCTGGAATCGGCAAGGGCTGAACAAGTCCAGCCGGTCTCTGATGCTCAGCTTTAACTTGTTGGCAAACCAAACACCGAGAGACAATCCAGGCTATCTCCCTCTTCATGCCATTCCACCAAAAGTGTTGACGGATATCACGGTACATCTTCGTGCCACCGGGATGAATGGAATACTACAAACTGTGAGCTTCTGCCATGAGTTCCTGTCTGATATCTTCACTGGGTACACAAAGACGCTTACCCTGTCGAAGTGTACCATCTTTATGAATGTATAACTCTGGTCGTCGTCCTGCCTCACACTCTGCTCTGAGTCGCTGAAGCTTGGAATCTGTTGACTGCGCCATCCGGATCCTCTCGACTATAGTGGACTGAACTTGTAGACTGGCCATCAATCCCACATTGATAGGAAGGACAACTTCTATACCCATATTCTGAGGATCTGCTAATAACTTTGGTTGCGCTGTTAGAAAATAAATTCCAGCTCTCTTGCTCAAGGCATCTGCAACAACGTTGGCCTTCCCAGGATGATATTGCAGGTTGATGTCATAATCCACAAGCAGCTCTAGCCATCTCTTCTGATGCATGTTTAGATCCTTCTGAGTAAACACATACTTCAGGCTCTTGTGGTTGGTAAAATTCTCCACCCTATCTCCATACAAGTAGTGTCTCCAAAGCTTAAGTACAAACACTACTGCTGCCAACTCCAAGTCATGGGTTGGGTAATTCCTCTCATGATCACGAAGTTGACGTAACGTATAAGCTATTACCTTCCCATGCTGCATCAAAACACATCCCAAACCTCTGCCTGAAGCATCACAATACACTGAGAATCCCCCGGTCCCATCTGGAAGCGTGAGAATGGGTGCCGTCATCAAACCTCGCTTCAACTTCTCAAAAGAATCCTGATATTCTGCTATCCAAGCAAACTGCACATCCTTGCAGGTCAACTAGGTTAATGGAGCTGAAATCCAAGCAAAGTCTAAAATAAATCGCCGGTAGTAGCCGGCCAAGCCAAGAAAATGGCAAACTTTTGCAACTGTGCTAGGTACTGGCCATGTCTCGATAGCCACGATCTTTCGGGGATCCACTTCTACTCCTCCTCTGGGGATTATATGACCCAAGTATGAAATGCGATCGAGCCAAAACTCGCATTTACTGAACTTCGCGTACAACTGGTGCTCTCTGAGAATCTGGAGGACAACTCTGAGATGCTGCTCATGCTCCGCTTCACTCTTGCTGTAGACCAGGATGTCATCTATGAACACAATCACGAATTGATCCAAATAAGGCATAAAGATACGATTCATGAGGTCCATAAATACAGCCGGTGCATTGGTTGCTCCAAATGGCATAACAAGGAACTTCCAATGCCCATATCTAGATCTGAAAGTTGTCTTCGGGATGTCCTGCTCTCTGACTCTGATCTGATGGTATCCTGACCGCAAATCGATCTTCGAGAATACTGTCGCTTCCTTGAGTTGATCAAACAAGTCATCTATCCTCGGGAGAGGGTATCTGTTCTTGATTGTCACTGAGTTCAAGGTACGATAATCTACACATAATCTTGATGTACCATTCTTCTTTTTCACAAAAAGCATCGGGGCTCCCCAAGGCGATCCACTTGCAAGAATGCATCCCTTGGTCCTGAGTTCTTCAATCATCTTGTACTATATCTCTAACTCTGACGGCGCCATCCTGTAGACTCTCTCCGACACTGGGGCTATCCCTGGGATCAAGTCGATAGTAAACTCGATCTCTCGCTCTGGCGGCATCCCTGGAAGCTCTTCTAGGAAAACATCTAGAAACTCCTCGACTATCCGGGGTAACTGTACTGCTGCTACTTCCATCCGCAATACTGGAGGAGAAGGTTCAACTTCGCCTCGGAAAAAGAAAAACTCTGGCTCGCCTGGAATGCTAAAAACAACCCTGCCAACATGACAGTCTATCCTAGCATACTGGTTCCTTAACCAATCCATCCCTAAGACCACATCATAATCGGCCATTGAGAACTCTATCAATCTAGCGGGGAACTCTCTACCGCTAACTATGATCCGACATGAGAAAAATACTCTATCTACTCCCACAAGACCGTTACCAGTAAGTATATTGAACCTTAGTGATAAAGACTCGGGCTCCAGTCCTATCCGTATCGCAAATCATGCAGACATGAATGAATGCGATGCACCAGAATCAAATAACGCTGATGCTGGGAAGGAGTTGGCGAGAATAGTACCTGCCACTACCTCATCTGGTACCAATCCTTCTTCTACGGTCATCGCCATCGCATGACCATGTCCTCTGGGTGCGGGTCCCCTCTGCTGAAAACCTCTCTGTCTGCTCTGAATCAGGGCCTGGGCTTGTGCATACTGATGGGGATATTGTTGCTGGAAGGCTTGTGCTGCGTCGGCAATGGCCTCTGAGGCTGATACTGTTGTTGTTGCTGGACTGGTGCTGGTCCTCTCATCGAAGGACTAGCAAAGTTGGACGATGATGAACTACCCCTATTCGGGCAGGATCCTTGTAGGAGCGTAAAAAGTGCTTCACAGAATGAGTCAAAGTGATAGATCATTCCACTCAAAATTGATCCCCTTTACGCCACAGAGAGCCTAGTCTCTTTACGCTCAAGTCAAGGCTAATTACTTTTACGCCTAAAAGTAGCCAGGGTCAAGATAATGGGTTTTACGCCCAGGACAAGCTAGCCACTTTTACGCTGGACCAAGCTGTCAAGTCTCGCATTTAATGCAAACTTTGACGTGGAGATATTAATGATGGCATATATCACAGAATTCAAAAGGATTTGTTTTTACACAGAGACCAATGTTGTCGTTTAGTGTGTGGATTGAGCTACTTTACGCTCACACTATGGCTTCTTTTACGCACGAAGATTATACGAGCCTTTACGCTCAACAGTTGACGTGTGCGTAAAGTCTATTTGAGCTACTTTTACGATCAAGGTTATTTAACAACCACTTTACGCGGGAAGTCTATGTCAGGGCTATTTTACGCCTAATCTACTGCTTTACGCTCAGAGTACATTGGGGCTATTTTTACGTCCTATTCTCCTCCACCAGTTTGGAACGTGGTTTGCCTACGTGGCTTTTGTGCCATTCTTCTCGAAGAATGTGTGTACATGCATCCTATTCTTACTGAAATGATGGGACGCGTGTCAACATATACAGAGGATGGCTTCAGTCGTGGGTGACAGTTGTTAGCGTAAAGATGGAACTTTTGCTGAGTTTTTACGCACAAAAGCCCAAGTCTATAAATAGACTTATTTTTTTCTCATTAGACACACAGAGGTAGGAGAGAATACAGAGATCAGAACTTAGAGATTTTGATTCTCCAGAGCATTCTTCTTCAACCTTTCTTTCAGAACAGAGTGAAGCAAAGCAGGAAAGCATTCGGCCTCGCCATCAGTGCCCAAGTGCGTCGATACCTTTCTGGTGACTTAGTTCTTCCAGTTGTTCTACTTCAAGCAGTGATCTTCATCATCATCATATGGTCCAAGGAACAAAGTGATCATTTATGAATCAGACTTCCATAGCAATACTTTTTCAGAATCAAATTTGTACTTCTTGTACTTTTTCTCGTTTTATTTTCAAAAGGCCAATTTTTTTTTTTGTGGCATTTTTGTTAAGTGAAACAAAAATGACGACTCTGCTGGGGACGACCTTCTCCTCTGACGAGGAGGCAATTGCTCAATATGATGATGTTTCGGTCGGTTCGACCAAGAAGACTCTGGTTGTGCACTTCGACCAGACTGCCTATGAAGAAATGCTCCGAACTGGGGGTGGTTCTCGTTGCTCCAATATTCAAAAGTCTCGCAAAGCACGAAAAGTTTGGATTCCTAAATCCAAAGTGGCTTCTGATCTCTCTGTTGCTTCTGATGACAAGGGAATTCTTCCCACTCCTGTCGTAGGGGCACCCGTTCGTAACGAGGCAGTCCTTACTTCAGCGTCGCATTCTACGTGTGGCAATTTATCTCCCGTCTGTCATGGTGAAGATAATCAGGTTTCACGCCCATTGCGTAAGAACCAAGTTTTACGCTCAGTGGGTAAAAACCAAGTTTTACGCTCAAGGTATAAGCATGAGTCTCCCATTTGTAATGCGGCAGACTCTAATGTTAATGCTTCTGAGGGTAAGAATCAGTCTCCCGTCGGTGACGTGGTAGGCCCAAATAAATTACGCTCCTCGCGTAAAACAAAATCTCCCGTCTGTGACGTGGTTGATAACCAATTTTTACGCTCTACGCGTAAAGGTAAATCTCATGTCTTTGACAGTGTAGATAAAATTCGCAATAATGTTTTTACATCTAATGTGAATGTACCTAAACGTGTGCAGTGTAGAAATGATGTTGGTAAGACTTCAGTTCTACACCAACAGCCTTCTTATACTGCTCTACGCAAAGTACCAAATCTACAAATTATACACAATAAAAATGGAGTCCTTCGTGCTAAAAAATCTCAAGATTTACGCACACAACTCCAAACGCGTAGAAATGTACAATTTGGTTCTGCGAATGCTGCCAGTAATCTTCTTTATACACAGGGTACTAAACATTTTTCTACCCCTAATGTAATAAAGAAGACTACTCCCTCCACTCCTTCTGTTGATTTACGTGAATTGCTAATGCAAAAGCGTAAGAATAGACAATCTCCAGTGATACTCCCCCAAGAAAAACATTATTGTGAATATCACCAGGTTGTAATCAATTGTTGTTGTTCGGCTTCAAAACGGTCAGTTTTTGATCGATTAAGTTTTAACTCGCTTCAACATCAAGCTGAAGACCAAGAACATGAGCTGTCATATGTGTCAGTCAACATGGCATCTCATACTAATAGAGGACGACATCCAAGACGGAACATGTCCCAAACTCCAGGTCAACAACAGTTCAACAGACTTCTTGATTCCTTTGAAGGAGTATATCAGAATACTAGATCAAGAAGACAAAGATAATTGCAGACTTCTGATTCAGAAGCTGGGGGTACTCAATCTTTTGAGTCTGATACCGATAGTATGGATTCATACTTCTATACTAATCCCTCTATATCTTCAAGAGAGGTTGAATCATACGCTGTGGGAGATGAACCAGAGACGTCATCTGCTAATACGGAACAACGTCTCACTGCCGTGGAGCAATCACTGAAAGACATGCTTAACATGGTGCAAAGCATGCATCAGATAATTTTGAATCAGGAAACTGCTCAGCCGGTAGTAGTAACACCTGTACCAGTAACATCACAAACTCAAGATAGTCAAGGGGCTAAAATACCTTTGAATATTCAAGAGCCTGCTGTTAATCAAAATTCTGCATCTCCAGATCCCATCATTCCTGAAGATGTACCACCTCCAGTGGGGGTTACGGTACATCCAACAACCATTCAATCAATTGTGCTTCCTCAAACCAGTGAAGCCATTCAAGCAGTGTGTGAGCTCAAAGCACAGTTTAAAGTTTTAAGGCACAAAGATTAGCTCCAGAGGTTAGGAATTAAGCAACCTTATCCTCCTCATTGGAATGATGTACCCTTTCTACCAAAATTTAAGCCACAATCTATGGTTTTGTTCGATGGAAAAGCATCTCCCAGTCAATATATCAATTACTTTGATATTATGACTGTACACTTGCAGGAAAATGATGCTCTTCTCACTCGAGTGTTCATCGGGTGCCTGACGGGTTCAGCTTATGACTAGTATTGTAGTTTACCCGATAATTGTATTTCATCTTTTGACGAATTCAAGGCAATGTTTCTCTCCCATTTCTATGAAGGAGGTATGGACATGAATATGTCCTCCTTGATAGAAATCAAACAAAAAGAAAAAGAAGATACTCGGACGTTTCCGACAGGCTACTCTAAAGATGCCTCCTGGTATGCCAGATTCAGCGTTGATTGATACATGCAAGATGAATCTACGACCATCCATCGCTGTTTTTACGGGTTCCTAATTCTCAGATTGGACTTCGTTTATCATAGCAGCAGTTTCTGCCGAGACCAATGATAGGTTGGCTCGAGAGCATGGGATGATTTTCGCTTCAGAAGATAAAGGGAAGAAAAGTAATCCTAGTAATAATCCTGACAATCGTAATGTGAAGGGAAAAGATACTCTTATGGTCAATCTTTCCAAGAACAAAATGACGCCGAATAATCAAGAATCTTCCAGGCCAAAGGAAGAATACTCCTTTGACGAAAGTGATATCCCAGGGATATTTCAATGTCTGGTGAAGAGTGGTAAACTTCAGATTCTGGTGCCAAAGAGGCCTAATGAGGTGAATCTGACAGACAATCCCAAATATTGTATATATCATAGATACATTAATCATCCTACCAGTGCTTGCTATGTCTTGAAAAAGAAAATCCAAGAGCTGATAAATGGTGGTGCTATTGCTTTAACCAATGATGACCATACGGTTACGACCAATATGGTTTCTCTTCAGTTCGGAGATTTTCCTCCACAACAAGTCCCAGATGGAATTATCCTAATTCCGAAGGCGACGACGAAGATCGTGAATATCCCGCCTGCCAGAGAAGAAAATACAGGATTGTTGCCGCTCACACTAAAGAATGGTGAAATCATGTGGGTACATCCTGACTTACTGCCTGAGTTGGAAAATGAAGATAAAACTTCAAAATCCAAGAAGGGCAAGAAAGTCAAAACCTGCAATATGATTTCTCATGTTATTTCAGATCCTGATGACTTGGATCATCTATGGGATGGCCTTCCTTTAGAAGATAGACTGAAAGGACTGAACATCTGTCCTCCAAGTCTAGCTCCTCCTACCAAGCTCAAGCTTACTCATCAGCAGTGGTTAGCCATGAATAGTGTTCCTTTATATCGGGCACAATAAGTCTTTGCTGCTTATAAAAAAGCTCCGACAGGGATTTTTCCTCGTATCCCGAATCCTTCTCCTCCCGTAGCTATAAAGACATCTATGCTTCATTCTCCTATAGTTACAGAGATTTCTTCCTCTTTCTCTGTTGAAACACCTGTCAAAAGTCCGCTGCCCACTCACTTGTATAGTCAGCAATCTGTCCTTCTCATGAAGAAGATGGGTTATGACTTTCAAAAGGCAGAAGGTTTGAATTATGATAAAGGAATACGACTTCCTTTGCAAATTCAAAATCAAAACTCCACTGTTGGATTGGGTTCTGAAGTTCCTCATAACAACCCTCACAAGAAGAAGGCTAAGGGAAGAAAGACTAAATCCTGTAATATGGTACTTCCTTCTCCTGAGTCTGAAGAAGAAACTTTCGCTGGTACAAGATCTGGAAAAGAGTACCACAAAGACTATGAGGGATCCTCCAAAGAAGCAGAAGATGTAGTGGAAACACTACCGACTCAACCTTCTTCTGTTCCTGCTAAACCTTCTGTGGTTGAAAGGGGGAAACAGAAAGCAGTACGCTTCGACGTCCCATTGAAGTCTGCTTCCAGTCAAAGGGTGGTGATGCAGCCTTACAAGTTTGATATTCTAGCTCAGTTGGCCAATACTCCGGCTAGACTATCTATATTTGAGTTGCTTTGCCTTTCCAGAGAAAGCAGAGAGACTTTGAGTGAAGATTTACTTCAAGCAGATTCATGCTTGGCTCAACTCAAGACTCCTGATAATATACCAGTGTCATTTCCACAATGTCATAGTGTGATGGAAGCAATTCCCAACATCACCTTTACACAAGAAGATATGCTGTTGAAGCATAACAAGCATGACAGACCATTGTGCTACACTGGGTATATTGGATCCACCGAAATTGATAGGATTTACATTGATCCTGGGTCCTCAATTAGCATAATTCTTCAGAGTATGCTAAGACCCCTGAGGATTCCTACTAGTGATTTGACTTACACTAGTACTACGATAGTCGGTTTTAATTCTGGCAAGAGCAAACCACTGGGGAAGATTCGTCTGCAGATTCAGATTGGTGATCGTCGAACCATGGTAACTTTCTATGTTATCAACTCAGACGTCTCCTATAATATCCTTTTGGGGAGACCGTGGATTCATGAGCACAATATTGTACCTTCAACTCTCCATCAATGCTTCAAGTATGTGGATTCCCAAGGAGTTGTGAAGACTGAGTTTGCTGATATCAATCCTTTCAAGGGTGTCGAAGCCTATTTTTCTGATTCAAGGCTTTATAAATAAGAGCATGTGAAAGAGATATCAGACATGGCTGAAGATCAATCACCTACTGAGGATCAGTCTATTAATAAAGATCTGCCAGAGGACCAACCTTTGAAGATCATAGTCAAGGGACGAATCTAATCCTAATCTGTCAATGATCAACCTCTGATAATCAAGGTTAAAGGAAGAACTCAAACTTCATCTGAGGAATCAACAAATATTCCTGTTAAGAGCCAAGTTCAACCTTTTATGATTAAGATCAAAGGGCGTACTTCTTGTACGAATGATCCAGAACCACCATTGATTGTCAATCTTGGCAAAACTACGCAGAAGACGGATAGTGGTCCACTGATGATTAATCCGAAGCGCAGCAGTCAAATTGTAAATGATGTAAATATTGATCATTCTGTACTTTTTGATATCAATGAAGATTTCCTTTTCGAGTATATGGCTGTCAAGTTTATCGAGAGAATGACTTTATCTTCTGACAATCAAAGTCATCAATATAAAGACGACATTGAGCCAGAAGAAACTTTATACATCGATCATAAGGAAAATTCTTTTCCTCCTCATGTAGATATTGGACCTTATGCTCAAAGGTTCCTAACATCTTCTCCTTATCTTCTACCTGTGGCCGCTTCATCACAAGCTTGCGTAACTTTTATACGTCATGAAGAATCTTATTTCGTGTTCCGCCTGATAAGAAAAACAAGCGCCAAATTGTGTTTGGCCTGGCTAGAAATATCCCTGTTAATCAGACAGATGATCTGAAAGATAAAGATAAAGGAAGAATTCGAATTGACAAATATAGAATATGGGATATGATTTGAAGACTATGCAAGGTCTCAATCAAGGCAAGGGTAGACGACTAACATTATGTGGTGATCCGTTTTACCAAAAGACTCGTCATGGGTTGGGATATGATCCGTCCCACATGTTTAATGATGATATACAAGAAGAATTCTCTTCTAACTCTTCGCAATCATCGGATTCAGAAGAAGTCCAATTTATTGAATCTGATATGTCTCGTTCCTCATATGATGAATCTGGACAAGTATTTTCAGTCAATATGGTTCAAATTGATAATGAATCAGAACCATTTGAGAATGATCCTTGGGCACAACAGATGGATACTCAGTGGGAACTCCGTTTTGAACAGCGACAGCCACCTACAGAAGATGAGGTCATCCAGATTGACGTTGGAGATGGAACTGCATCCAAACTAATATTCATCAGTAAGAATCTTTCCGAAGATGAAAAGGAACAATTGATAAAACTTATCAAAGAATATATTGACATCTTTGCATGGAGTTATGAGGATATGCCGGGTCTAGATCCTAAAGTTGCTACTCATAAGCTTAATATTTTACCTAATGCCAAGCCTGTAAAACAACAGCAACGGTGCTTTAGACCAGATATGATGGATGCAATTGAAGCAGAAGTCAAAAAGTTGATCACATGTGGATTTGTTCGTGAAGAGCAAAACCTAGATTGGATTTCCAATATTGTTCCTGTCATGAAAAAGAACGAAAAAGTCCGAGTTTGTATAGGTTATCGAGATCTTAATACGGCTTGTCCAAAGGACGAATTTCCACTTCCCATCTCTGATGTCATGATAGACAATACATGTGATTTTGAACGCATGTCTTTCATGGACGGATTCTCAGGATACAATCAGATCAAGATGCATCCAGAAGATGAGAAGCATACCGCTTTTCGTACACCCCTTGGGGTCTACTGCTATACGGTTATGCCGTTTGGTCTTAAAAACGCCGGTGCCACGTATCAACGGGCTATGAGCAACATCTTTCAAGAACATCTACGGAAGATAGTTGAATGCTATGTAGATGACATTGCTGTTAAAAGTCGATCAAAGGATGATCACATTCTGGACTTGAGGATAGTATTTGAATTGATGCGCTAGCATCAATTGAAAATGAACCCTACTAAGTCCTTCTTAGGGGTTTTGGCAAATTTTTAGGATTTGTCATTACTTCTCAGGGTATCCACGTTGATCCTGATAAGGTTAAAGCAATTCTTGAAATGCGTCCTCCTCGTAATCTGAAAGAACTCCGTGGCTTTCAGGATCGTATTGCTTATATCAGAAGATTTATATCTAATCTGTCTGGAAGATGTCAACCTTTCTCCCGACTGTTAAAGAAAGGTGTATCATTTGTTTGGGATGAAACATGTCAGAGAGCCTTCAATGACATCAAGCAATACCTTAGAAATCCACCTGTTCTGGTACCTCCAATGGTAGGAAAACCATTTTTGCTATATGTTCGAGCCTTGGATCATTGACTTGGCGCTCTTCTTGCACAGAAAAGTGATATGGGTCATGAGCAAGCAATATATTATCTGAGCAGAATGATGGTCGGAGCTGAACACAGGTATACTCCTGTGGAAAAGGAATGTCTAGCTTTGGTTTTTGCCGTCCAAAAGACAAGACATTATGTGACAGGACAGACTATTCATGTCATCTCCAGAATAAATCCCATTCGGGTATTGATGAGAAAACCAAGCATTCTTAACTCCAGGTTGGCCACCTGGGCGATGTTGCTTACTCCTTATGACATGGTTTATGTACCTCAAAAATTAATAAAGGGTCAAGCATTAGCCGATTTCTTAGCTGCTCACCCTATACCTGAAATATCAAAATTATATGAGGACATTCCAGATGAAGTCGTGGATTATAACCTGACTTTAAAGAATGACATATGGCAATTATATTTTGATGGGGCATCACGAGTAGGACCTAAAGGCAATATTATCTCTGGGGTAGGAATCGTCTTGGTTTCTTCTGACAAAATGGTCATATACCGTGCCTATTCTCTCAATGAGCCATGCTCCAACAATGTAGCAGAATATAATGCTCTATTGATCGGTCTCTAAGTAGCAAAACAACTGGATATTGAATTCCTAGAGGTTTATGGAGATTCTCAATTGATCGTTAATCAAGTTAGAGGGACTTATGAAGTCAGAAATCCTGATCTCATCCCTTATCATCAGGTGGTAGTCGAGTTGGTCCTTTCATTCAAAGGATTCTTCATTGAATTTGTACCACGCTCTCAGAATGTGGAAGCTGATGCTCTTGCTAGTTTAGCTGCAGACCTGGCTGTTCCAATCCGAAGACAAAATATAATTACTTTGTTGGATCGAGACTTGTTCTGTGTCAAGAATAATTTGTATATTGAACAAAGTTATACTACAGAGTCAAGTTCCCAGCAGAAGGATTGGAGAGTTTTATTCATTAATTATGCAGTCCATGGGATTTTGCCTGAAGATCCAAAAGAAGCTGCATCAATCAAAAGACGATCGTTTCGATTTTATTATGATTCGTCTTTACATATGCTATACCGTCGTTCTTATGATGGACTCTTGCTGCGTTGTCTCTCAGAAAGTGAAGCTAAACAAACACTGCGAGAAGCTCATGATGGTATTTGTGGTGCTCATCAACCGGGTCCTAAATTACAAGACCGTATTCGAAGAATGGGGTATTATTGGCCTTCTATGATAGCAGATGCTGTAGACTATGCCAGAAGATGTAAAGCATGTCAGATTCATGCTGATTTTATTCATCAACCATCTGAATTTCTACACCCTACAATAGCCTCTTGGTCCTTCGAAGCTTGGGGTATGGATGTCATTGGTCCTATTAGTCCTCCTTCTGTTAAAGGACATCGGTTCATATTAGCTATAACAGATTACTTTTCTAAGTGGGCAGAAGCAGTTTCCCTTGCGGAAGTGAAAACATCTAACGTGATCAACTTCATCAAGCACCATGTCATTTATCGCTTCGGGATTCCTCGACGGATAATTCATGACAATGGTCCGCAATTTGCCAGTCAGGCATTTTATCGATTCTGTGATAAGAATCGAATTCAGAATTTGGCTTCTACGGCTTATAATCCAGCTGCTAATGGTTTAGCCGAAGCTTTCAATAAGACGATCATTAAACTTCTCAAAAAATTTGTCTCTTCTAATAAACGTGATTGGAATGAGAAACTTGGAGAGTATTTATGGGCTTATCGAACAACAGTCCGGACTCCTACTGGTTTTACACCATTCTTATTGGTTTATGGATGTGAAGCTGTCCTCCCATTGGAAATCCAGATCCCATCTCTACGAATAGCCATTGCTAATGAGCTAACTACAGAGAATAATGATCGCTTACGGCTCCAAGAACTTGAAGGATTGGATGAGAAGCGTCTTCAAGCACAACAACATATTGAACTATATCAAGCCCGCATATCTCGAACTTTCAATCGTAAAGTTAAAGAGAGGGTATTCAAGGTTGGCGAACTTGTATTAGCTGTTCGGAGACCGATGGTGATGACTCATAAAAGCAAAGGGAAATTCCAAGCAAAATGGGAAGGCCCTTATGTAATTGAGTCCGTATTTTCCAATGGCGCCTATCGGTTATCAAAGCCCAATGGAGATCTATTCATGATGCCAATCAATGGCAAATTTCTTAAGAAATACTATGTATAAAAAAAAGGGGGGGAGACAGAATGAAAATAAAGTTTCTTTTATTACTATTTTTTGTTCAAAACAAAAGGTCAAGGACGAGGACCACTGCCTCCCTTATTGAATACATAGTCAGTTAATGTCTCGAAGGCATCGTTGCCTGAGTTCATAAAAAACTTGCAGGCGGCCATCCTCAGCGCTTCTTCTTCAGGAGTTTTTCCTGACTCTACTAAGAACGCAAGGATATCTTGTGGTGGCTTGGGCGTAGAAGAGCTGTTGCCTACTTGAATCGGGCCTGGCTCAACGGGACACATCTCAGTGACGTCCTCAATTTTCCTGGAGACTTTATTTTTTTGCTGTACATCCTCGGAAGACATTTTCAATTGAGGAGTAGAAATAAGAATGAAATGATTACAGAGTGTTCTCGCCTACTTATAGAAGAGGACTGTTGATGAACCGGTCTTTGAAATTGAGAACAACCTTTCATTCCCGAAAAGACCTGTCCGTTCGTTCTATCGGGTTCATTCATTTAATTATGGAATCGAATCAATGTTTTCTTTTCCCGAAAATTATGATTCATTCATACATTAGTATGGACGTATATGCTCATGACATCCGTCTCCTTATTCCCCAGCTACCAAAGTTTGGTTAAGCTGATTTCTTGTCTCCTGGGAGAAGGATTTTAAATCTTCTATTTTATCAATTTAAAAAGTGGGATTCGTTGTTTATCATGTTTTCATAACCTCTGGATAAATACTAAATCCACCTACTTTTCCTATCTATCATTTCCATTTTTGACCTTTGCATAGATATTAATCTATTTTTCTTTTGAGTTCTTACATACTATCATGTCCATATTACCTCTGATAGTATTGTATACTCTAGAAACAGAAAACAAGATCTTATTATCTATCATGTCCATATTTCATCTAGATAGATACAAATCATTAAGCATAGAAGAATTATCATTTCCATTCTCATATCATAAAAGTCTATTACATTTCTTAGACTTTCTTACAAATCATAATGGAAATCTATTTACATCTTGGATTTTCATTCTATACACACAACAATAACCTAATGGAGATCTATTTCTTCTTTGGATCTTTTTCGTCAGATTCGTTGTTGGTGTCAATTTCTTGCTGTCTGAGCCTCAGTGGCGACCAGAACAGTAGGAATCAAACTCTGGTCTTTTCTTTCAGACGAGAGGAGAACCCCAGGGTATGGCAGCCCGAAGGCGTGTTGTTGCCAATAAAACTGGTGGATTAGGGGCGGCCTTCCAGAGGAGATAGGAATGTATCTAGCATTGGGATACGATTCCTAGTTCTGCCGTGAAAGGAACTCTACTACCCGATCTCTCGGGGTAGAGTTGACTCCACTATCCAACTCTCCGTGTATAAAGGCTCTTCCTACCAACAGAGGAAGACCCTTCTATCCCACGAAGAGTTCTGAGTTGTCTGATTTGCGCATCAAAAGCGCATGAGCTCCCTGATGTTGATGTCAGAAGAACGCTCTTCACAACGTCAAAGTCACCAATGCCGGTTCTGGAAAAGCTGTTCAGCCAAACTTCTGCAGAAAACAACAAAGAAGAAGTGTTTTAAACAGAAGTATCATCAGATGCGTATTAAACGCTAACTAAAAACAGATGACAAGGCTTTTTACGCCAGTACTTCAGGTGTATCACTATTCAGCAAGGCTTTCACGCCAGTGCTTCAGCAAGGCTTTTACGCCAGTGCTTCAGCAAGGCTTTTACGCCACTGCTTCAGCAAGGCTTTTACGCCAGTGATTCAACAAGGCTTTTACGCCAGTGCTTCAGCAAGGCTTTTACGCCAGTGATTCAGCAAGGCTTTTACGCCAGTGCTTCAGCAAGGCTTTTATGCCAGTGCTTCAGCAAGGCTTTTACGCCAGTGATTCAGCAAGGCTTTTATGCCAGTGCTTCGTCAAGAATTTATGCTCATGAATAGCTGTTTTTAACAAAAAACTAGAAGACAGACATTTGCTTACGATCGGACTTACCACTTAAGTCAAATGGTTTTGCTCTAATAGTAGTTGAATCTACGTCTGATGACTGGGCGTACAAAGGAACGTTGTTGGAAAGCATCGCCATTGTTACTTGTTGGAGAACGACTTTGCAAAAAGTTATCTCCAGAGGAATGAGAACGAGAATATGTGAAACATTCTCAGCTATTTATAAAGATTGAAGAAACTGTTGGTGTGAGTTTATTTTCGGAGAAGATCCTATTGAAAGGCTCTGGTAACCACAAGACAGATGCCACGTGTTGGTTTGTTTCTTGGGAATTAACAACCAAAGAAGCAGTCAAAAGAAGTGTTTAAACAATTCGGTGCATCAATAGATGAGATCAACATCAAAATTTTATTTATAAAGGAGGGAAGTGGCCCCTACAGATAAAAGATTCGCAATACATAAAAATATCATTTTTTCTCTCCCTCGTCGGGCTGACGAAGGGAGGTACCTAGTTCATGCATATTGCGAATCCCGGAGTGACGCATCAGATTAAGAAATGCTTCTGCATCTCCTGGCCCTTCGTACGCAATTGGGGGACCACCATCGATGCGACTAAAGACAGCAGGAGTCAGTCCAAAGCACTCTAAAAGGTTGTATGCTCGCTCCAAATCAAGCCTAGAGCTCGAAGCCTCTTTGTTAGTAATCTCGTTCTTTGGCGCCATGTCACTATGAGGATGAATGACAAGAGTGAAGAATTTCTTCTTATTTATGTAATTAAATCAACTTTTTATATTCCTCGTTGGAAACTGCTCATTATTAATGTAAACTCGGGGAAACGAAAAGGCATTCGAAAGTTTCGAGAAAGAAATTCATTGTGACGGTTAAGTGTTGACCGACACTATTGAAAATTGTACCGACTGTTGGACATCCCCGCTTTTACGCGGATGACTGTTGCGTATCCCGAATTTTACGCTGACTGATCAAACTTTAACTTTTACGCTTCTGTTCAAAGTGTTTCAAATTTTGGAGATATTTGAAAACTTTGTAGGGGGTCTTGTAGGAGCATAAAAAGTGCTTCACAGAATGAGTCAAAGTGATAGATCATTCCACTCAAAATTGATCCCCTTTACGCCACAGAGAGGCTAGTCTCTTTACGCTCAAGTCAAGGCTAATTACTTTTACGCCTAAAAGCAGCCAGGGTCAAGACAATGGGTTTTACGCCCAGGACAAGCTAGCCACTTTTACGCTGGACCAAGCTGTCAAGTCTCGCATTTAATGCAAACTCTGACGTGGAGATATTAATGATGGCATATATCACAGAATTCAAAGGGATTTGTTTTTACACAGAGACCAATGTTGTCGTTTAGTGTGTGGATTGAGCTACTTTACGCTCACACTATGGCTTCTTTTACGCACGAAGATTATACGAGCCTTTACGCTCAACAGTTGACGTGTGCGTAAAGTCTATTTGAGTTACTTTTACGCTCAAGGTTATTTAACAACCACTTTACGCGGGAAGTCTATGTCAGGGCTATTTTACGCCTAATCTACTGCTTTACGCTCAGAGTACATTGGGGCTATTTTTACGCCCTATTCTCCTCCACCAGTTTGGAACGTGGTTTGCCTACGTGGCTTTCATGCCATTCTTCTCGAAGAACGTGTGTACATGCATCCTATTCTTACTGAAATGATGGGATACGTGTCAACATATGCAGAGGATGGCTTCAGTCGTGGGTGACAGTTGTTAGCGTAAAGATAGAACTTTTGCTGAGTTTTTACGCACAAAAGCCCAAGTCTATAAATAGACTTATTTTTTCTCATAAGACACACAGAGATAGGAGAGAATATAGAGATCAGAACTTAGAGATTTTGATTCTCCAGAGCATTCTTCTTCAACCTTTCTTTCAGAACAGAGTGAAGCAAAGCAGGAAAGCATTCGGCCTCGCCATCAGTGCCCAAGTCCGTCGATACCTTTCTGGTGACTTAGTTCTTCCAGTTGTTCTACTTCAAGCAGTGATCTTCATCATCATCATATGGTCCAAGGAACAAAGTGATCATTTACGAATCAGACTTCCATAGCAATACTTTCCCAGAATCAAATTTGTACTTCTTGTACTTTTTCTCGTTTTATTTTCAAAATGCCAATTTCTTTTTTTTTGGCATTTTTGTTAAGTGAAACAATCCTATCTTGTGATCCGCTGCCCCACAAGCCAGGCACAATCCCTGCGCCCTGCGACATTCTGCCACCATATGTCCTTGCTTCCCGCAATGTGAACATCCCACTGCCGAAGAGTGCTTCTGCTTCTGCTGCTGAGGGTTCGTCGGGGTTGAATGTTGAACCGACGTCACTGAGGCCGCCCGCCTCGGAGTTCCAATTGTCAAAGCCCTAGCTGTCGGGGCTGGTACTAAAGACTGATTTATGTGGCCATGAGATCGCTTCCGACCTCCGGTCCTGTCTACGATCCTCAGGGAGGTATACTCGTGCCTCCTGGCTGCTCTCAATACCGCATCAAAAGTCTGATGCTCAAACTGCTCTATTGCCAATAAAATCTCTAGATGGAGCCCATGCTGGAACTGCTCGGCTCTGTCGAACTTGGTCGCTACCAAGGTGGGAGCAAACTGACTAAGTCTCAAAAACTCGACCGTATATCCGTCGACGGTCCTGACCATCTGCTTCAGATTGGTGAACCTCGTCTGTAGATCGTACCGAGCTACAGCATAGAAGTACTTGGTCTGGAATCTTTCTCGGAATACTTCCCATGCAACAGGTGCCACTAATCCAATGGCCTGTGCCGCCCACCAGCTACGGGCAAGATCCAATAACTGTAGGCGTACTACCGCCACCTTCTCGTTCTCGGGTGTCTTTGTTGTTTCTAGAATTACTTCTGTATCCTGCAGCCAAGCATCTGCGGCAATCGTATCCTCACTGCCGTCGAAGAAGGGAGGGTTCAAACGCTTGAAGCTGTTGGCTGCCTGGTTTCCTTGATAACCGCCTCTGTTTATAGCATCTTGTACTGTCTGGTACAGGACGTCGCCCCGACGATCTTGAGATGCTAGTAATGTCCTGATGAGACCCACCAAGGTGCCATCATCAGGCTCTGCAGGCTGGACTGGCTGAACTGGTGTCTCTTGACCCCCAGTAGGCATGACTCTGGAGGCTACTCCTGAATACTGGGCTTGATCTCCAGGTTGCTGCTGGCCCACGGGAGGTGCTCCGTCTTGCCGATCGGTAGGACCAGGAACAATGCCACTGAAGAAGACGACACAGGGAACAATAAGGAAGGACTAAGACAAATCAAAGACACAAGCATGTGATCAGGTCAAGAATTTATGAATTTAGATGGTACGAGCAGAGATCAAGGGCGAGTGCTGATTGAGACATCTATTCAGTAAACTCTCACATATCTTGATTTATAAGACCTGCATGGGCCACCACTTAAACCATACAACGCCCCATAACCAGAATATTGAAGAGCGGGGCGGACACAGCCAGCTACGTATATTGAAGTGCAACCCACCTCGCTATACGGTCACGGCTGTCTAGATACATGAGGGTTTAACTACAAGCCATCAGTCTCTTACGGTCATTAACAAGCCTATTGTCTCAATCTCAAGCAAGTAATAACAGTTACAAGATGTCAGAGCACCAAATGTACAATAGTAAGGCGTCCCATACATTTCATATTTGGATGATCATGAAGCTAGTCATACAAAATGTGAAGACTAGCAAGAGTTTCAGTCATACATGATTAACCATAGGATTTGTTTATCATGCTACAGCCCGTAGACAGACAGAAGTAAAGTGCAATCGAGCTAACACGTGCTCGTCGGCTAAACGCCTTAAAAGAATATTTTTACAATAGAGTGAGAGAGCAAAATAAAACCCACTCGTTGTTAGGGTTATGCTTGGTGGTCATCATCTAGCTGGAAGATAGGAAGATCCTCTGGAGCTGCTCCGGTATCCGGCCACGCAAAACCAGCTGGTCAGATCCCAGAAAGAGCAAGTGCCACAAAGGAGGCTTCACTTAAGAACTAAAACCAGCATATCAGAACATAAAATAAGAAGATAATTAAGACATGAAATCTAAATAGGGCAATAAATATCAAAAGAGGAGAAGTTATTCCGATCAGTTATTGACAAGGTAAACATAAGCAATCATTTTACTGAAGTAACCAGGTACTGGGACAAGACAAGGCTTAGACTCCATCCAACATTCACGGCCAAGCAATAAGTACGGCTTGATACTTTAACTAACTAGGGTTATCACAGGCCTAGTCACTAGCAAGATGCAATGAGATTATTCCAACAGCCACAAGCCCTGCAGACTATCCAGGTTATCCAGACGCGATTAGGGGTTGAATTCATGTGGGTACATCGTCCAAGAAACGTATGTTCCCTTAAGTAGCTTGAAGGATGCAACACATGACAGTGTGCTGGAAATGTGCCCTACTCGATGGTAGGCTACAAATCCCATGATGGGGCGCCCAGATAACGAGATTGCTTGTAGCTGGAAATATCTTCATGACTACTGGATTATTCTAGTTATTAGCCTTGTTTCACTTAACAAAATTGCCAAACAAAAGGTTGGATTTTGAAAATAAAACGAGAAAAAGTACAAGAAGTACAAATTTGATTCTGGGAAAGTATTGCTATGGAAGTCTGATTCGTAAATGATCACTTTGTTCCTTGGACCATATGATGATGATGAAGATCACTGCTTGAAGTAGAACAACTTGGAAGAACTAAGTCACCAGAAAGGTATCGACGCACTTGGGCACTGATGGCGAGGCCGAATGCTTTCCTGCTTTTCTTCACTCTGTTCTGAAAAAAAAGTTGAAGAAGAATGCTCCGGAGAATCAAAATCTCGAAGTCCCGTTCTCTGTATTCTATCCTGTTCTCTCTGTGTCTCCTTGTCTTTGAGAAAAATGAGTCTATTTACAGACTGGGGCTTCTGTGCGTAAAAGATCATCAAAGTCTGTCTTTACGCTAACAACTGTCACCCATGATCAGAGTCATCCTTTGCATACGTTGACACGCGTCCCATCATTTCAGTAAGAATAGGATACATGTACACACGTTCTTCGAAATATGTGGCATGAAGGCCATGTAGGCAAACCACGTTCCAAACTGGCCAGAAAGAATAGGGCGTAAAAATAGCTCCAACATCCTCTGGACGTAAAACAATGAGATGAGCGTAAAATAGCTCTGTCATAGGTTTCCCGCGTAAAGTGGTTATTGAATAACCTTGAGCATAAAATGGCTCAAATAGACTTTACGCACATATTATTTTATGAGCGTAAGAACTCATTTAAAACTCCGTACGTAAAAGAAACCATACAGTGAGCGTAAAGTAGCTCGATCCCCATAAACGACAACAATGGTCTTTGTATAAGACAAATCCCATTGAATTATGTGGTAAATGCCATCATTAATATCTTCATGTCAGAGTTTGCATTAAATGCGAGATTTTACAGTTTTGTCCAGCGTAAAAGAGGCTGCTCTGTCCTTGGCGTAAAATTACAGGTGTAGACCCAAGCGTAAAATGATCAGCCTGCTTAGGCGTAAATTGATTAACCTAGTCTTGGGCGTAAAAGAGATTACCCCCTCTGCTTGGTGTAAAAACCGATCACTTATGAATGGGATGACTCTTTCTTTGAAGCACTTTTTACGCTCCTACAAGACCCCCTTCAAAGTTTTCAAATATCTTCAACATTTAAAACACTTTGAACAGAAGCGTAAGAGTTGAGATTTGATCTGCCAGCGTAAAATTTGGAATACGCAACAGCCATCCGCGTAAAAGCGGGGATGTCCAACAGTCGGCGTAATTATAGGGATATCCAACAGTCGGTTTTGAATCTCTCTTATAAATAGGTCTTTTTCAGAGAGAGAAAACACTTTTACTCATCTTCTTGAATCTCTTTGCCTTTTCTTTCTTCGAAACTCTGATCTGATGGCTCCTAAGAAATCATCCGCCGCCGGTAGCAAGGGGAAGAAACCAGCCATTGATTCCTCCTCGATTGATCATGTGAAAACCCCTACCCAGTCTTCACTACCACAACGAAATCCCAACCCGGCCGTGGCTCCGCCTATGATGGGTAAAACCCTAATCTTTGGTTGGGAGAAAACAAATCCGTCGAGGAAGAAGAAGATAAACCAAACTTTCAGGTTTTTACGCCCACGTTGTACGTGTTAGCGTAAAGCTGAAATAACATTGTACGTCCACGTTGTTCGTGTTAGCGTAAAAAAATAACAAGAATATGCCCACGTTATATGTGTCAGCATAAAATTTGGTTTTATGCCACAGTTAATGTGCTAGCGTAAAACTTAACTACGCTCATGTTCGTACATGCCAGCGTAAAAAGTTGTATTACGCTCATATTACTGTGTGGTAGCGTAAAGTTCATCAATCTTTTTGAGAGATTTTGTCGAACAAAGACTTCATAAGCTTTTCATCAACTCTTTAATAAAAAACTTCGAACTAACTTGATCTCTTTTGTTATTTCACCAGTGGATTTGCAAGTTCACCCCCCTCGCTGAAGTTTTCGGATCATCAGTTGGCATGGTAGGTTCGAACTATTTGGAAGATTTATCTCATGTCCAATTTCCTCAGTCGAACCCCGAGTATCCGGCAGAGAGGGCACAGTTGATAGCAGCTCAAGGGGATAGACTGTTGCTATCCATGATAAATGGGAAATTGTTGAGTTCACTAGACGGACAACACTTCGCAAAACCAGCCTTTCTATTTGGAGATGCCATTGATTGTAAATCCCAGACACTCCCCAAGAAGGAGTCTTGGGTTTTCAAATTTGGAAATAGAGCCATGCATCTTCCAGATATGGACAGAGATTATCCTTTGTCAGCATTCGTCCATGCTACTCATCCTCGACAAATGTTGTGGAACTTGACTCCCAGCAGTCATGGACGACCGGGTAGAATTGTTTTCAAGAGAGAGCGTGCCAATGATATGGGATACTTTGCTAGTGTTCCCAATGGAGGTGTTACTTCTATCTTTGGCCTTATGCCAGGCTCTAATCCTAGCGAAGATTCGGGTCTAATACAGCCAGTACAAACCCCGATGTTTGTCAATAAATTTATGAGGGAAGCTGTAGTATATCACCAAACCAACCCCAGACTGCCAGGATGGTTGAGTCCATTCAACCAGAGTTGGATTCAGATAAGCCTTTGGATGATGAAGAACTTTGAGGAAGAGTTGAAAGATATTGGCTTGTACGAAGCAGTAGCTTCCACCAGTTATGGTATTCCTCCGAATGGAAACTTATTTCTGGCCTTGATGGAGATATATCTAAGTTCAACTGGAACTTTTGCCACCCCGAAAGGTGAAATGGGTCTTGCCCTTCATGAGATGCAGTTTATCTCGAAGTTGCCAATGGGGGAAGCCCCATATGAAGAATATGTTCCCTCCAACAGGGTGCTTGCTGAAATCAGAGGAGTTAACCCTCAGTTAATCGAGATATACGAAGAACTGATGTGCCACTACCTGATTTGTACCACGATGCATGAAAGTACATCCCATTTGGCGTATATCAACAAGTGGACAACTTATCTCTTCTTCCATAAGGATAAGATATCCAAGGAAGACAAAGAAAGGTTTCAAGAAAATAAAGCTCCAGTAATCAACATAGATTCGACAATCCCCTCTAACAAGGTTCGGGATATGATGATTACTTACAAATTCCTGAATAAATATCTGTCTACGAAGACTGGAGAATTTCCTGCCGGAACTGAAGCCTTGAACTTCCTCAGATATAGTAGTCAGAAAATCTCACGGAGAGCTTTGCTGGCAGGCTTTCTTTCTTTATGGTTGAGAAGATGGGTTGTACCGGGTATTGGTACTGTTGACAGAATTCACCGCAGTGTGCTATGGCCAGCAGTACGTCTGGTTTTTAAAGTCAGGATCAACCTGCTGTCAGCCATGGTGTGTCGGATAAATGCAGGTTTAAGGACCTTCGGCGAGGAGTTAATCAACAATGCTCCTCATCGGAATGTTTTCCTTAGAGTAGAGATGCCCTACACTTATCTGATGGGCTGGTTGTTGCATCATAACTGTAGATTGTTACCGCCAGGCCCAGGTGATGATGCGAAGGTCTTCCTCCAAAAATTCAGCAAGGCTACATGGATTGCTACGACTGTGGCAGATACCCGAGCAGTTCTGAATTATTCATACGGTTGGAACTTCTTCTGTACCCGGCCACAAGTTCCAGCGGATTGCTTCGGTATCCAGTTTGAAGATGAAGTTGAAGGAAGAGTTGTACTGCCACAGTTAGTCTTTAGATGGCTTCAGTGCATCAGACCTTCTCATCTGATATACAGAAATGAAGATAATTGTGCGTTCGAACCATACTTACCCAGTAGGTTTGCTCGCCAATTTAGGTACGACCAACTTCATGTTGGTAATCCTTTGACTAATTTCCGTTACTATGGGAAATTACTTGACGGGGCTAGGGGTTGGAGGTATTTTGGTGCTGCTCGGACTGGTACTAAATTTAGGATTTCGACTGCCACTAGCACTACAGAACTACGTATACTCCATACGTATGCCCACTTCTATGCTTCAATTCGTTCTTTTGCCCATGGTTACAATATGAAGGGTAGTCTGAGGTGGCCTAAAGAAGGAGATATTGAAGAGCAGGTCAGGGTACCAGCAGACATTCCTAACGATACTGGCATCCCAGATCCGTTTTTAGTAGTTATCCCAACAGGAGTTGGAGAACCAGCTGCAGAACCTATCATTATTGGTAAAGGCCGAAAAAGAAAACAGAGTGCAGTCGCCACATCTCCAATGAAAACTCCGGAAAAGAGGAAGAGGTCTACCACAAAAGGGCCTTCCAAACCAAGCGTTCACACTCCAGAAGAGGACATTGAAGAAGATCCTCTCGTCGGTTCTTCCTCAGTCCATCCTGGAGAAGGATCTTCAGCTTCTCCACAGATAGCGGGATAAGGAGCTGTAACACTTTTGTCTCCTGGACGTCTCAGCACCTCACTTCATTTATCTTTGCCGTCCAAGGCACAAGTTACGGAAGGTACTACTACTGTATCCACTGCTGATCAAGATCGCATTCCATCCGACGAACCGGCTCTTGACTTTGAGGATGATAACTGGGATGGTGATTATGATACATATCTTAAAAAAAATACACATATTCCAAGTATTACACAAAACCTATACGGAATTATATATCATGATTTTGTATACTAACTTATTTTTGTTCATTTTGCAGATGTCATAATTGTACCAAAGCCTGTAGTTCTTCCTCCTCAAGAAGAAGAAATCTATGAAGAAAATAAGGAGTCTGAAGGGGAAGCTTCTTCTTCAGGAAACTCAGATGCTGAAGAAGGGGGAGTGCAAAAACTTGAGATGGAGCCTCAAGAAGAACATCCTCCATCAATTGAGACACAACAAGCACAATCTGAATTATCTTCTCTTGTTGAGGATCAGCACAAAGCGAAGACTAGAGTCGATCCCACTGTAGGTGATGATGGAACTATTAGAGGTGATCCAGACTTGAACAAAGAATTAGCTGTAGAAAGTTTCACCACAGCTAAATCATTGGGAAATCCTGTGGAGCAATCAATTGAAGGAGATGTTGGAGGCATGCTTGAACTTCCAACAGAAACTGAGGAAATAATAACATCCTCTACTGTTGTCACTGATCCAGTACTAATTTCTGACAAGCCAATGTCAGAATCTGAACCAGCTCCTGTAGTTGTCACCACACCCACCGATATTATCGTCGCCTGAACTCCAGAAACGGCTGGAGTGACAAATATTGAAGACGTTGATACTGAGGTCCCTAGGAACCAGACAACAGTAGTAAAGTCATCGGCTCCACCTCCATCTGTTGTTACACCGATTGGAGATATAATCCCTGAAGCTTCTAGGGATCAATTGGCTATAACGGTGGTAGCAACCACGACTTCGTCTCATCCTACTGTTGCACCACCAACATCTGTTCCTGATTTCCGAGAAAGGGATCTGTTAGATATTGTTGCCACGCCAAGTTCCAGCACAGAAATGGATCTCCTCATTGAGATTTATACTGACACCTTTTATAAAAGCCTGGCAACCTTGATAACAATGGTCCTAAATAAGGGCCTCAATTATGAGACTCTGAAGACGGCAATGGCTTCGACCATCAAGAACGTTGCTTTGTTCAATGATACTGAAAGAGCTGCCGTATTGGAGAAAATTGTGGAGGACCTTGAACAGCCAATCAGAGAATATCTTAATCTGTCTAGTAAAACTGTTGAAAGTCTCATCGAGGAAGAATATGATGCCTTAACAGTTGATTATCTTGCTCGAGAGACTACATATAATGCAGCCCTCCGTGAACACAGTCTGAAGGTTGCCAAAGAGAAAGCCTTTTTCACTGGCATAAAACCTGCACTGCATGGCCATAGAGTGGCTTATGACGCTTTGAACATAGATATTCAGAGCAAGAATGACAGAATCCGCGAAGTTGAGGCAGAGCTAGCTTGCTTGAAGGCTGAAAGGGAGAAGATGATCGATGCTCGAAATCTACACCTCACCCAAAGCTCAATTTTAGAAGAAAAGGCTTTTGGGGCTGAGTCGACCATCAGAACTCTTGATGAAGCAAAGGACAACTTGATAATCACCTTCGCTGAACTTTCCCGTATTTGCACTTCTGAAGCTCGATGTGCAGAGGCTACCAATAAGGTTATGAGTTCTCGTGGCAGACGGCTAGAAGAATTAAAAAAGTTGCTCCAAGATGCTTCCACTCCACCTTAAGAGAGTGTTTTGTCATCTTTTTGTCTTATCCATTCTGTAGTATTTCCACCAGAAATGAATGAAAGATTTGTTTTGTGATCCTATTGTTGAATTTTAAACAATAGGTAGGAGATAGAAAGCACTTATCAGAGGTAATATGGACGTGACAAGTCTATGATGAAATCTTGTTTTGTATGGGGTAGAAAATACTCATCAGAGGTTATATGAACATGACAAATTTTCTAAACTCAAACATTATATCTATCCAGAGGTAATATGAACATGATAGATAATGTAATCTTATTTTCTATTTAGGGTGTACAATACTATCAGAGGTAATATGAACATGACAGTATGTAAGAACCCAAAGAAAAGTAGATTTAATATCTATGCAGAGGTCAAATGGACATGATAGATAGGAAAAGAAGGTGGATTTAGTATTTATTCAGAGGTTATAAAAACATGATAAATAGTAAATCTAACTTTATATACTAATTGGTAAGATAAAAGATCAAAATCTCTCTTCAAAGAGACAAGTAATCAGCTTAACCAAACTTTGGTAGCTGGGGATTAAGAAGACGGATGTTGTTGTAGATATATATGAGAGAAATAAATGAACCGATGGTGGCTCGAGGGACATATTCAAATGGTTCGGATTTACCATCAGTTTGAACCATATTGACTGAGAGTACTTGTCCAGATTCATTAAAGTTCCTCTGAATCTGATGATTGTGAAGAGCTGGAAGAGAATTCTTCTTGTATATCATCATAAAACATGTGGGACGGGTCATATCCCAACCCATGACGAGTCTTTTGGTAAAACGGATCACCACCTAATGGTAATCGTCTGCCCTTATCCTGATTGAGACCTTGCATAGTCTTTAAATCATACCCCATGTTCTGAATGATCTTGATAGATTGCTGACTGTATTTATCAATTCGGATTCTTCCTTTGTCTTTATTCTTCAGCTCATCTGTCTGAGCAACAGGGATATTTCTAGCCAGGCCAAACACAATTTGGCGCTTGTTTTTCTTATCAGACGGAACCACGAAATAAGATTCTTCATGACGTCTAAAAGTTACGCAAGCTTGTGATGAAGCGGCCACAGGTAGAAGATAAGGAGAAGATGTTAGGAACCTTTGAACATACGGTCCAACATCTGTATAAGGAGGGAAAGAATTCTCCTTATGATCAATGTATAAAGTTTCTTCCGGTTCTATGTTGTCTTTATATTGATGACTTTGATTATCAGAAGATAAAGTCATTCTCTCAATAAACTTGACAGCCATATACTCGAACAAAAAATCTTTATTGATATCAAAAAGTACAGAATGATCAGTATTTACATCATTTACAGTCTGATTGCTACGCTTCGGATTAATCAACAGTGGACCATCATTCGTCTTCTGCGTAGATTTGCCAAGATTGACAATCAACGGTAGTTCTGGATCATTCGTGTAAGAAGTACGTCCTTTGACCTTTATCATAAAAGGTTTAGCTTGACTCTTAGCAGGAATATTTATTGATTCCTCAGATGAAGTTTGAGTTCTTCCTTTAACCTTGATCATCAAAGGTTGATCATTAACAGGTTGGGATTGGATTCGTCCCTTGACTATGATCTTCAAAGGTTGCTCCTCTGGTGGATCTTCATTAATAGAGTGATCCTCAGAGGGTGATTGATCTTCAGCCATGTCTGATATATCTTTCACATGCTCTTGTTTATAAAGCCTTGAATCAGAGAAGTAGGCTTCAACACCTTTGAATGGATTAATATCAGCAAACTCAGTTTTCACAACTCCTTGGGAGTCCACATATTTGAAACATTGGTGAAGAGTTGAAGGCACAATATTGTGCTCATGAATCCACGGTCTTCCAAGAAGAATATTGTAGAATACGTCCGAGTTGATAACATAGAAAGTTACCATAGTTCGAAGATCACCAATCTGAATCTGCAGACGAATCTTCCCCAGTGGTTTGCTCTTGCCAGAGTTAAAACCGACTATCGTAGTACTAGTGTAAGTTAGCTCACTTGTAGGAATCCTCAGGGGTCTTAGCATACTCTGAAGAATTATACTAATTGAAGACCCAGGATCGATGTAAATCCTGTCGATTTCAGTGGATCCGATATATCCAGTGTAACACAGAGGCCTATCATGCTTGTTGTGTTTCAATAGCATATCCTCTTGTGTAAGGTGATGTTGGGAATTGCTTCCATCACACTATGGCATTGCGGACATGACACTGGTATATTATCAGGAGTCTTGAGTTGTGCCAAGCATGAATCTGCTTGAAGTAAAGCTTCGCTCAAAGTCTCTCTGCTTTCTTTGGAAAGGCGAAGCAGTTCAAATATAGAAAGTCTAGCCGAAGTATTGGCTAATTGAGCTAGAATGTCAAATTTGTAAGGCTTCATCACCACCCCCTGATTGGAAGCAGGCTTCAATGGGATATCAAAGCGTATTGCCTTCTGTTTCCACTTTTCAACCACAGACGGTTTAATAGGAACAGGAGAAGGTTGAACTGGTAGAGTTTCTACTATATCTTTTGCTTCTTTGGAGGATCCCTCATAGTCTTTATGGTACTCTTTTCTAGATCTTGTACCAGCAAAAGTTTCTTCTTCAGACTCAGGAGAAGGAAATACCATATTACAGGATTTAATCTTTCTTCCCTTAGTCTTCTTCTTGTGAGGGTTGTTATAAGGCATTTCAGAACCCAATCCAGCAGTGGAATTCTGATTTTGAATTTGTAAAGGAAGACGTATTCCTTTATCATAATTCAAACCTTCTGCCTTTTGAAAGTCGTAACCCATCTTCTTCATGAGATGAACAGATTGCTGACTATACAAGTGAGTGGGCAGCGGACTTTTGACAGGTGTTTCAACAGAGGAAGAGAAAGAAGCAAGACCTTCTGTAACCTCAGGAGAATGAAGAATAGATGTCTCTGTAGTTACGGGAGGAGAAGGATTCGGGATATGAGAAAAAATCCCTGTCGGAGCTTTTTCATAAGCAGCAAAGACTTGTTGTGCCCGATATAAAAGAACACTATTCATGGCTAGCCACTGCTGATGGGTAAGCTTGAGCTTGGTAGGAGGAGCTAGACTTGGAGGACAGATGTTTAGTCCTTTCAGTCTACCTTCTAGAGGAAGGCCATCCCATAGATGATCCAAGTCATCAGGATTTGTAATAACATGAGAAATCATGTTGCAGGTTTTGACTTTCTTACCTTTCTTGGATTTTAAAGTTTTACCTTCATTTTCCAACTCAGGTATTAAGTCAGGATGTACCCACATGATTTCACCATTCTTCAATATGAGCGGCAACAATCCTGTATTTTCTCCCCTAGCGGACGGAATATTTACGATCTTCATCGTCGCCTTCGGAATTGGGATAATTCCATCTGGGACTTGCTGTGGAGGAAAATCTCTAAACTGAAGAGAGACCATGTTGGTTGTAACCGTATGGTCATCATTGGTTAAAGCGATAGCGCCACCATTTATCAGGTCTTGGATCTTCTTTTTCAAGATATAGTAAGCACTGGTAGGATGATTAATGTATCTATGATAGATACAATATTTGGGATTGTCAGTCAGATTCACCCCATTAGACCTTTTTGGCTTTGGAATCTGAAGTTTGCCACTTTTTACCAGACATTGAAATATCTCTGGGATATCACTTTCGTCAAAAGAGTATTCTTCCTTTGGCCTGGAAGATTCCTGATTATTTGGCGTCATTTTGTTCTTGGAGAGATTGACCATAAGTGTATCTTTTCCTTTCACATTACGATTGCCAGGATTATTACCAGGATTACTTTTCTTCCCTTTATCTTCTGAAGCGAAAATCATCCCATGTTCCCGAGCCAACCTACCATTGGTTTCGGCAGAAACTGCTGCTATGATAAACGAAGCCCAATCTGTGAATTGGGAACCTGTGAAGACAACAATGGATGGTCGCAGATTCATCTTGCATGTATCGATCAACGCTGAATCTGGTATACCAGGAGGCATCTTTAGAGTAGCCTGTCGAAAACGTTCAATGAACGTCCGAGTATCTTCTTTCTCCTTTTGTTTTATTTCTATTAAGGAGGACATTTTTTATGTCCATACCTCCTTCATAGAAGCGGGAGAGAAACATTGCCTTGAATTCGTCAAAAGACGAAATAGAGTTATCGGGTAAGCTACGATACCAGTCATAAGTCGAACCCGTCAAGCACCCAATGAACACTCGAGTGAGGAGAGCATCATTTTTCTGCAAGTGTACAGTCATAATATCAAAGTAATTGATATATTGACTGGGAGATGCTTTTCCATTGAATAAAACCATGCATTGTGGCTTGAACTTCGGAGGGAAGGGTACATCATTCCAATGAGGAGGATAAGGTTGCTTAATCCCTAACCTCTGGAGCTGATCTTTGTACCTCAAAACATCAAACTGTGCTTTGAGCTCACACACTGCTTGAATGGCTTCACTGGTTTGAGGAAGCACATTTGATTGAATGGTTGTTGGATGTACCGTAACCCCCACTGGAGGTGGTACATCTTCAGGAATGATGGGATCTGGATATGCAGAATTTTGATTAACAGCAGGCTCTTAAATATTCAAAGGTATTTCAGCCCCTTGACTATCTTGAGTTTGTACTGTTACTGGTACCGGTGTTACTACTGCCGGCTGAGCAGTTTGCTGATTCAAAATTATCTGATGCATGCTTTGCACCATGTTAAGCATGTCTTTCAGTGATTGCTCCACGGCAGTGAGACGTTGTTCCGTATTAGCAGATGACGTCTCTGGTTCATCTCCCACAGCGTATGATTCAACCTCTCTTGAAGATATAGAGGGATTAGTATAGAAGTATGAATCCACACTATCGGTATCAGACTCAAAAGATTGAGTACCCCCAGCTTTTGAATCAGAAGTCTGCAATTGTCTTTATCTTCTTGATCGAGTATTCTGATATACTCCTTCAAAGGAATCAAGAAGTCTGTTGAACTGTTGTTGACCTGGAGTTTGGGACATGTTCCGTCTCGGTCGTCGTCCTCTGTTAGTATGAGATGCCATGTTGACCGATGCATATGACAGCTCATCTTCTTGGTCTTCAGTTTGATGTTGAAGCGAGTTAAAACTTAAACGATCAAAAACTGACCGTCTTGAAGCTGAACAACAACAATTGATCACAACCTGATGATATTCACAATGATGTTTTTCTTGGGGGAACGTCATCGGAGATTGTGAATTCTTACGCTTTTGCATTAGCAATTCACGTAAGTCAGAAGGAGTGGAGGAAATATTCTTCTTTATTACATTTGGGGTAGAAAAACATTTAGTCCCTTGTGTATAAAGAAGATTACTGGCTTCATTCGCAGAACCAAACTGTACATTTTTACGCGTTTGGAGTTGTGTGCGTAAATCTTGAGATTTAGCATGAAGGACTCCATTTTCATGGCGCGTGATTTGCAAGTTTGGTACTTTGCGTAAAGCAGTATAATAAGGTTGTTGGTGTAGGACAGAAGTTTTACCAACAACATTTTTACGTTGTATACGTTTTGGTACATTCACATTAGATGTGCAAACATTGTTGTGAATTTTATCTACACTGTCACAGACATGAGACTTACCTTTACGCGTAAAACATAAAAATTGATTATCTACCACGTCACAGACGGGAGATTTTGTTTTACGCGAGGAGCGTAATTTGTGTGGGCCTACCGCGTCACCGACGGGAGACTGATTCTTACACTCAGAAGCATTAGGACCTGCCACATTACAAATGGGAGACTCATTCTTATGTCTTGAGCGTAAAATTTGGTTCTTACCCACTGAGCGTAAAACTTGATTCTTACGCAGTGGACGTGAAACCTGATTATCTTCACCGTTACAAACGGGAGATAAATCATCACACTTTGAGTGCAACTCTGAAGTAAGGACTGCCTCGTTACGAACGGGAGCCCTTACGACAGGAGTGGGAAGAATTCCCTTGTCATCAGAAACAACAGAGAGATCAGAAACCACTTTGGATTTGGGAATCCAAACTTTTCGTGCCTTGCGAGACTTTTGAACATTGGAGTGGCGAGAACCACCCACAGTTCGGAGCATTTCTTCATAGGCAGTCTGGTCGAAGTGCACGACCAGAGTCTTCTTGGTCGAACCGACCGAAACATTATCATATTGAGCAATCACTTCCTCGTCGGAGGAGAAAGTAGTCCCCAGCAGAGTCGCCATTTTGTTTCACTTAACAAAATTGCCAAATAAAAGGTTGGATTTTGAAAATGAAACGAGAAAAAGTACAAGAAGTACAAATTTGATTCTGGAAAAGTATTGCTATGGAAGTCTGATTCGTAAATGATCACTTTGTTCCTTGGACCATATGATGATGATGAAGATCACTGCTTGAAGTAGAACAACTTGGAAGAACTAAGTCACCAGAAAGGTATCGACGTACTTGGGCACTGATGGCAAGGCCGAATGCTTTCCTGCTTTGCTTCACTCTGTTCTGAAAGAAAAGTTGAAGAAGAATGCTCCGGAGAATCAAAATCTCGAAGTCCTGATCTCTGTATTCTCTCCTGTTCTCTCTGTGTCTCCTTGTCTTTGAGAAAAATGAGTCTATTTATAGACTGGGGCTTCTGTGCGTAAAAGATCATCAAAGTCTGTCTTTACGCTAACAACTATCATCCATGATCAGAGTCATCCTTTGCATACGTTGACACGCGTCCCATCATTTCAGTAAGAATAGGATACATGTACACACGTTCTTCAAAATATGTGGCATGAAGGCCATGTAGGCAAACCACGTTCCAAACTGGCCAGAAAGAATAGGGCGTAAAAATAGCTCCAACATCCTCTGGACGTAAAACAATGAGATGAGCGTAAAATAGCTCTGTCATAGGTTCCCCACGTAAAGTGGTTATTGAATAACCTTGAGCGTAAAATGGCTCAAATAGACTTTACGCACACATTGTTTTATGAGCGTAAGAACTCATGTAAAACTCCGTGCGTAAAAGAAACCATACAGTGAGCGTAAAGTAGCTCGATCCCCATAAACGACAACAATGGTCTTTGTATAAGACAAATCTCATTGAATTCTGTGGTAAATGCCATCATTAATATCTTCATGTCAGAGTTTGCATTAAATGCGAGATTTGACAGTTTTGTCCAGCGTAAAAGAGGCTGCTCTGTCCTTGGCGTAAAATCACAGGTGTAGACCCAAGCGTAAAATGATCAGCCTGCTTAGGCATAAATTGATTAGCCTAGTCTTGGGCGTAAAAGAGATTACCCGCTCTGCTTGGTGTAAAAACTGATCACTTATGAATGGGATGACTCTTTCTTTGAACCACTTTTTACGCTCCTACAATTTTGTTTCACTTAACAAAATTGCCAAACAAAAGGTTGGATTTTGAAAATAAAACGAGAAAAAGTACAAGAAGTACAAATTTGATTCTGGGAAAGTATTGCTATGGAAGTCTGATTCGTAAATGATCACTTTGTTCCTTGGACCATATGATGATGATGAAGATCACTGCTTGAAGTAGAACAACTTGGAAGAACTAAGTTACCAGAAAGGTATCGACGCACTTGGGTACTGATGGCGAGGCCGAATGCTTTTCTGCTTTGCTTCACTCTGTTCTGAAAGAAAAGTTGAAGAAGAATGCTCCGGAGAATCAAAATCTCGAAGTCCTGACCTCTGTATTCTCTCATGTTCTCTCTGTGTCTCCTTGTCTTTGAAAAAAATGAGTCTATTTATAGACTGGGGCTTCTGTGCGTAAAAGATCATCAAAGTCTGTCTTTACGCTAACAACTGTCACCCATGATCAGAGTCATCCTTTGCATACGTTGACACGCGTCCCATCATTTCAGTAAGAATAGGATACATGTACACACGTTCTTCGAAATATGTGGCATGAAGGCCATGTAGGCAAACCACGTTCCAAACTGGCCAGAAAGAATATGGCGTAAAAATAGCTCCAACATCCTCTGGGCGTAAAACAGTGAGATGAGCGTAAAATAGCTCTGTCATAGGTTCCCCGCGTAAAGTAGCTATTGAATAACCTTGAGCGTAAAATGGCTCAAATAGACTTTACGTACACATTGTTTTATGAGCGTAAGAACTCATGTAAAACTCCGTGCATAAAAGAAACCATACAGTGAGCGTAAAGTAGCTCGATCCCCATAAACGACAACAATGGACTTTGTATAAGACAAATCTCATTAAATTCTGTGGTAAATGCCATCATTAATATCTTCATGTCAGAGTTTGCATTAAATGCGAGATTTGACAGTTTTGTCCAGCGTAAAAGAGGCTGCTCTGTCCTTGGCGTAAAATCACAGGTGTAGACCCAAGCGTAAAATGACCAGCCTGCTTAGGCGTAAATTGATTAGCCTAGTCTTGGGCGTAAAAGAGATTACCCGCTCTGCTTGGTGTAAAAACCGATCACTTATGAATGGGATGACTCTTTCTTTGAAGCACTTTTTACGCTCCTACAAGACCCCCTTCAAAGTTTTCAAATATCTCCAACATTTGAAAAACTTTGAACAGAAGCGTAAAAGTTGAGATTTGATCTGCCAGCGTAAAATTTGGAATACGCAACAGCCATCCGCGTAAAAGCGGGGATGTCCAACAGTCGGCGTAATTATTTTCCCCAGCAGAGTCGCCATTTTGTTTCACTTAACAAAATTGCCAAAAAAAGGTTGGATTTTGAAAATAAAACGAAAAAAAGTACAAGAAGTACAAATTTGATTCTGGGAAAGTATTGCTATGGAAGTCTGATTCATAAATGATCACTTTGTTCCTTGGACCATATGATGATGATGAAGATCACTGCTTGAAGTAGAACAACTTGGAAGAACTAAGTCACCAGAAAGGTATCGACGCACTTGGGCACTGATGGCGAGGCCGAATACTTTCCTGCTTTGCTTCACTCTGTTCTGAAAGAAAAGTTGAAGAAGAATGCTCCGGAGAATCAAAATCTCGAAGTCCTGATCTCTGTATTCCCTCCTGTTCTCTCTGTGTCTCCTTGTCTTTGAGAAAAATGAGTCTATTTATAGACTGGGACTTCTGTGCGTAAAAGATCATCAAAGTCTGTCTTTACGCTAACAACTGTTACCCATGATCAGAGTCATCCTTTGCATACGTTGACACGCGTCCCATCATTTCAGTAAGAATAGGATACATGTACACACGTTCTTCGAAATATGTGGCATGAAGGCCATGTAGGCAAACCACGTTCCAAACTGGCCAGAAAGAATAGGGCGTAAAAATAGCTCCAACATCCTCTGGGCGTAAAACAGTGAGATGAGCGTAAAATAGCTCTGTCATAGGTTCCCCGCGTAAAGTGGTTATTGAATAACCTTCAGCGTAAATGGCTCAAATAGACTTTACGCACACATTATTTTATGAGCGTAAGAACTCATGTAAAACTCCGTGCGTAAAAGAAACCATACAGTGAGCGTAAAGTAGCTCGATCCCCATAAACGACAACAATGGTCTTTGTATAAGACAAATCCCATTGAATTCTGTGGTAAATGCCATCATTAATATCTTCATGTCAGAGTTTGCATTAAATGCGAGATTTGACAGTTTTGTCCAGCGTAAAAGAGGCTGCTCTGTCCTTGGCGTAAAATCACAGGTGTAGACCCAAGCGTAAAATGATCAGCCTGCTTAGGCGTAAATTGATTAGCCTAGTCTTGGACGTAAAAGAGATTACCCGCTATGCTTGGTGTAAAAACCGATCACTTATGAATGGGATGACTCTTTCTTTGAAGCACTTTTTACGCTCCTACAAGCCTTAGTCAATTTCAGTAGGTCCCCCTGACCGTGGTACTCAGGGGTCCCTGTCCTAGACATGATGTAAGATAATACTGGTTCATTTGTACAAACACAATCGTCCACGGTGTCCAGGCCATTCATTTTTGTCATGTCGTGCTAGCTGTCACAACAGTATATCGAGGTATATCATGTCATGTTTACTTATCAAGAGTGCGCCACGACGGACCACTATCATGCCATGTTACTTGTCAATCATTTTTATCGTGAGTGCGCCACAACTGGCCACTGTCGTGTTCATGGAACATGTTCAGAATTAACATGGTGCAAGCATTCCATCAAGGGACCCAAGTTACATAGAGGGTCGTAAGACATAAGCATAAATATAACAACCAGAATAATAAAAAGGGGTAAAGGCTGTGGGAAGAGCCATGCGGCTTGGGGAAACAAGGTCATGCGACAATGAGAACAGGGTCATACGGCTAATGAGAAACATGGTCATGCGGCTAAGGAGAACAGGCTTATACGGCCAGGAGAAAATGGGATCTTACGGACAGGAGGGAACAAACTTATGCGGCCAGGGGGAACGGGCTCATACGTCCAGGAGGGAACAGCCTCATGCGGCTCGGGGGAACGGGCTCATGCGGCCAGGAGGGATCCGACTCATGCAACCAGGAAGGAACGGGCTCATATGGCCAGAAGGGAACAAACTCATGTGGCTAGGAGAGAACGGGCACATGCGGATAAGTGGGAACGGGCTCATGTGGCAAGGAGGGAACGGGCTCATACGGCCAGGAGAGAACGGGCTCATACGGCCATGAGGGAACGGGCTCATACGGCTAAGGGGGAACAGGCTCATGTGGCCAGGAGGGAAACAGACTCATGCGGCAAGCACTGCCAAGAGCCATACGGCTCGGAGACTTGCCGCATGAAAAGGCCATGCGGTCAAGCACTGCTCATCTTCTTCAACTTTTTCGAGAAGAAGAACCGTGAAAGCCATGGCTTCCAGGCTCCATTAATCCTTTATTTATGGTCAAAATCCGAACTTCCATAGGTCAAAATGGGGCAGAATAAAATTCTCTACAACATAGAACCATCAAAACTTGAAAATAAAAAGGCTTGATATATCAAAAACCCAATAAATCCAGAAATGCAACAAGCTTAGATCTACATGAAATGAACCATGAAAATTAAATATGCTAATTACTAAAGTGTCTTAGAATCTCGTGAGGAAGAAAATGGAACAACAAAAATTGAGTTCCTCCATGAAGCAAGTTGCACTTGCCTAAGCCTGTCTTGGTAGGTGGAGAGAGTTAATCGAGAAAGAAGAAGAAGTAAATGAAGAAGTGAATGAGGAGAGAGAAAGGGGTTGGTGGCTTATAAAGGAAGAGAGTGGGTGGTAGGTGGGGTTGGTCCACATGCAAAAACCGAACCAAGCAAACCGAACCGAACCAAGCCAAATGAAATGCCAAAATAAACCATGCAATGAGATATGCAATATGAGTCAAAATACGTACACGTATACCAAAATATATAATACAAACTACGGGCGTTACACACACACACACACACACACACACACACACACACACACACACATATATTCGTCACACACACACACACACACACACACACACACACATACATATAAACTTAGTATATATATACCAAACCAAAACCAAAACCAAAACCAAAACCGGAACCAAAACCAAAACCGGAACCGGAACTGAAACCAAAACCAAAACCGAAACCCAAACCGAAACCAAAACCAAAACCGAAACCAAAACCGAAACCAAAACCAAAATTTAGTTGGTGGAGCGAGCCAGAATCCTTTGACGGAGAAGCCTCTGTCAGCGGATTATGGCTCGTCCCACCACCAATCGGTATCGGTATTGTTATCGAACTATTTCATTGAGTATCGGAATCGGTATCGGTATCGGTATCGGTATCAAACTAATTATGTTTAGTTTGTCTTACGCTACAGATTTTCACATCCAATTTGTAATGGATCGTTACTTCGTTGATCGTACATGGATGTACCAGCGGGTCAACCTCCTCGACCGTAGGTACTTATAAGTATCGACCGTATCGGTTGGTATTGTTCTTAGCAAATTGGTATCATCCTATCCGATATGTATCGGCCGTATAGCTAGGATTCGTATTGGCCTTATCGATTCGGTATCGGCCATATCCGATAGGTATCGGCGTATCAGATTAGTATCGGCAGTATCAGATTAGTATTGTGGAAGGTTTAGTAACAACTGTACTTGGATTTCTCTCTTCTCGAGCTAGATTACCATTGAAAGAGAGTCATGAGAGCATAAAAAATATCCCAAATATTGATGTTTACGGGAGTGATTGGCCAGTTACAGTAATTCATGCTTTATTTTCCATCAGGAAGGAGAGATTGAAAGCAATAACATATAGAGTTATATTTTGGGAGAATTACAAGAGTTTTTCTTCCAAAATTCAACTCTATATGTTATTGCTTTCAATCTCTCTTTTCCTGATGGAAAAGAAAGCATGTATGTTACTGTAACTGGCCAATCACTCTCGTAAACATTAATATTTAGGAATTTTTTATGCTCTCGTGACTCTCTTGCAATGGTATTCTAGCTCGAGAAGAGAGAAATCTAAGTACAGTTGTTACTAAACCTTCCGTAATACTAATCCGATACGGTCGATACTAATCCGACACGGCCGATACCTATCGAATATGGCCAATACCGAATCGATAAGGCCAATATGAATCCTAGCTATATGGCCGATACATGTACATATCGGATAGGATGATACCAATTTTCTAAGGCCAATACCAATCTGATACGACCTATACCAAACCGATAGACCAATACTAATCTGATACGGTCGATACTAAGTACATCCGGCCTATACCAACGAATCCACCAGTTACTGCACGGTGGGCCCCGGAGTACCCCCCAGACTCAGTTACATCCGGTTATTGGTGAGTACATGATTACATAGTAATTGTATTTGTTTTACGATACAAATTTTTACATCCAATCTGCGATGGATCGTTACTTCTTTGATCGTACATGGATGTATAAACGACAACACGAGAGCAGAATATGTGTGAGTTACGATTTTCAGGCAGGCATGGAAGTATTTTTTAAGTATGCCATAAGCAAAGCTCAGTACATGGACGGTAACAAAATCAAGTATCAATGTGGTAATTATCGCAATAGACGTTACGAAGAAGTGGTGACTGTGAGAGATCATTTGACCCGTAAGGGTTTCGTACGTGATTACTGCATGTGGTCATCGCAAGGTGAACTATATAAAAAAATACAGGTTACGAATGCTGCTACTTATGCTTTTGATGAAAATGTTGCAACGGATTTTGTCATGGACGACGGATGCTCTGTTGATTATGGAGACCTGTAGAATCATGCACGAGATATGGTGTATGATGCGGCAGGGCCTAATTTTGATCCGGAGGATCCTAATCCCGAGGCGAAGGAGTTCTATGATATATTTCATGATGCAGATACTCCTCTATGAGACTCATTCCGTACTATCAATGACGATGCGGTTGTTGAACATAAAGTCTGATTTTAACTTGCCACAAGCTTGCTATGATCTGATTACACAACTAGAGACTGAGATCTTACCGAAGTAATCAAAAGAGCTCCCAAAAAACTTCTACAAGTCAAAGATGATGGTCCGACAACTGGGACTGGGGTATGAGAAGATAGATTGTTGTCGCAACGGATGCATGTTATACTACAAGGAGAAGGAGGACATAGAAAGTTACAGCTTCTGTAATGCGGATCGTTACAAGCTAGTAAAGTGAAAAGGAAAGTCAACTAGAAAATGACGTCCTTATAAGTATATGCATTACTTATCGATCACGAAGCACTTGCAGAGGATGTATATGTCTCTGAATACAGCTGAACACATGACGTGGCACAACGAAGAACGTACAAAGGACAATGGAAAATTGTCACATCCTTCGGACGGAGAGACGTAGAAATATTTTGATTTGTGGCATCCAGATTTTGCTGCAGAGCCTAGAAATATACGTCTGGCGCTATGTTCTGATGGCTTCGCCCCTTTCGGACAGTCGGGATCTCAATACACCTGCTGGCCGGTCATTCTTACCCTTTATAATCTGCCACCATGGATGTGTATGAAGACTCCTTATATGTTCTTGACAGCTACCATACCGGGTCCCAAAAATTTGACGAAAAACATCGATATATATTTATAGCCGTTGGTTGATGAGCTGAAACAGCTGTAGGAGATCGGCGTCACGACCTTTGATATTTCCAGGAAATAGAACTTTCAGATGAGAGCTTCACTGATATGGACAATAAATGATTTTCCAGCATACGGTATGCTGTCGGGATGGAGTACTCATGGCACCATGTCTTGTTCGATATCCATGGAAAATAGTAAGGCGTTCCGCCTTAAACATGGAGAAAAAACTTCTTTCTTTGACTGTCACCGTCAATTTCTGCCCGTGAGTCATCCTTGGAGAAAGAACAAGGATGCGTTCAGAGCTGGAAAACAAGAATTTTCTCATCCGCCACCCAGATTGTCGGAATACGATATTTGGAAAGATGTAAAGGACTTGCCCTTCGTAATTGAAGATCCATCGAATAATCGTGTCGAGGGGTTCGGACAAAGCCATAACCGGACCAAACGGAGTATCTTCTGGGACTTGCCTTATTGGAAAGATAATCTTATAAGGCATAATCTTGATGTCATGCATATCGAAAAGAATGTGTTCGATAATGTCTTCAATACCGTCATGGATATTAAAGGAAAGACGAAGGACAATCCAAAAGCATGACAAGGCATTGCCGAGATATGCAAGCGTCCTTATCTGAACTTGATACAAATGGGAGCTGGTGGACAATTAACTAAGCCGGTAGCACAACACACATTGAGCAAGGAAGATAGTTAATTTACGCGGGTGAAGCATAAGTAAATTTAAGTTAATTTAATAAATTTGTTTCATTTATTCAAGTTAATAATCCAGTCGTTGCTTCTTTTTAGGTTTTTTTCGTGGGATGCTACCAGGCTCCTAAGGCAGATTATCCGGGCTAACTACCATGGCCCCTACCTCAATTTTTCTGAGGTGCCCCTAGACTTGTAGTACCGCTGGCTCGACGAGATGAGGTGTATATATATATAAATATATATATAAATATAAATATAAATATATATATATATATATATATATATATATATATATATATATATATATATATATATATATATATATATATATTACGAAAAGGCCATTTTATTGAAAATCTAAAGGGAGCTCAAGAAGAGCAATACATACTGGTACAGAGCCAAAAAGATACAAAAGGGCCCTGTTGAGCAAGGTAAGAAATGCAAAAGGTAGAAATTCGAAATTTTAAAATTTTGGAAACCCAAAATTTCAAAATTCAACGAAATTTCAAAACATTTCGAAATTTCGAAAACCGAAATTTCAAAATATTTCGAAATTTTGAAAACCGAAATTCGAAAAAACGTGGACCGCTGGGCCCGGGGGGGGGGGGGGGGGACGGGTTCACTGCCCGAGGGGGGTGCGGGCTGTAGAAGCATGGAATTTCAGGACCAAAAATCCTATGCGCCCAACATTACACGCGCCAGGGAGCTCAGATGAAGTACTTGGCACAGCAAACAGCAAAAGCATAGACATCAAAAGAAGATTTTTTATTTTATACAAAAAGTCTATTATATGTCTAAAAAGGGCTTTACAACTACAAAGAAAGATCCTAAGTCTACAGTTAGGCGCATCTCTTCAGCGTCTCAGCCAAGCGCATCCCTTCAGCAGCTCAGTTATGTGCATCCCTTTAGTAGCTCAGTTAGGCGCACCCTTTTAGCGTCTCAGTTAGGCACATCTCTTCAGCGTCTCAGTCAGGCGCATCTCTTCAGTGTCTTAGCCAGGTGCATCCCTTCAGCGTCTCAGTCATGCGCATCATGAAGTCTCAGCATATGCGCTCCACTTCGACCCGATCGAGCGCTTCGACTAATGAAGCATTTATTGAGCAGAACAAGGGTGGGCGATCAACCCCACCCTAGCGGAAGGAAGAGCTCTCCAAAGGAAAAGGAGAGCACCGCAAATCGATCCGCGGAAAAAGGAGGCTTTCAACACAACCAGAATGGGCAACACCCACTCTAGCAGGTGGAGGAGCTCCCCCAAAGCCCAAGGAAGATGATCGGGGCACCAAAATTCCTATCTGCGGCTCTTCTAGCATAACGAAGACGAGGCTCAAGCATTCCGATCTTTGGATGCAACATGCACCTTCCGCCTGCCTCAGAAGCCCTCGACTCCGACTTTTGGATGTAACAGTCACCTTCAAGTGCATAAACGAAGACAAGTGGTCGCATCTTCACCCTCGGGAACATCTCGTCAACAGAATGTGCTTGAGCAAACATTTTTATTTCGGGAGTACGTGAGAGAACGAGAAGCAAACTCTCTCCTTGCCACTATTTATAGGCCGGGCAAATCAAACCCATGCGCCAAGTGGCGGGCTCTCCGAATCCCGTATAATAAATTTGCATTTATGGTGATGAACCTGACGCTTCAAATTCGGCCAAGTCAAAAACGACTATTTAAAGCACTCGAAGAATGCAACATTCGGACCAATAAAGGCACGTCATGCAAAAGGATGCGCCGGTCATACACCGCGTATTGTATAGACGTGCCCGTCGGTTCCAAAGCGCCCCGTAAGGATGCGCCCAACAAAGCACAGATCCATGCGTCCTAATCAATATGGACCCATGTTCTCATTTTGGCTCGTCACCTATCAAGCAATTAATGCTCAAGAGACATAGTTGGCAGCACGTCCCCCGAGGACTGGACAGTTAGCAGCTTTTTTAGAAGACGAAGCGTCGCTGACGTCAGCATCATCATTACTTTGCTCCGGCGGTTACAAGCCACGTGGCCGCCCAACCATTTCGTATGCGCCTCCGCAGCCATGCGCCCAAATCTTTGCATGCGCCTCAAAAGCCGTGCGCCACAGACTTTTCTCTGATCCCTAAAGACGGTGGTCAAGTTACTACTGAAGCTCCGCATGCGCCTCAAAAGCCATGCGCCCAGACTGGTTCGTGATTCCTAAAGGTTACAAGCCAAAGTCTACTCATGCGCCCAATTCTAGGCACATCCTGCCAGATTACTCTCCACCAAATCCAAGATCTTTGAGCTACGGATATGCGCCACGTGTCTTTTGACTCAGTTCTGCCGATGAAGGGGTGCTAATCATCCAAGATCTCAGCAACTGAAAGATCTTCTCCATTGCTACGTGTCAGCTCTGCCGCAGCCCACATATGTAACAAGAAGAGTTCAACTCCTCAATCCGAGCACGTCGTCCATGCGCCTCCATCAGCAATCACCATGTGGCATCCCCACAAACAGGCGCATCCTACATATGTACGTATGAGCAGCCAACCCACTACCAAAATAAGTGGTTTTAGCGACGCCCAAAAACGTCGCTAAAACAATAAAATTCGTCGCTAATATGAAGCACCGACGCAATTACCGACGTTTAAGTTTTGTCGCCGTTTCTTTAGTCGCTGATTACAAAAATGTCGCTGAACGTCGCAATTACCGACATCCAGCGACGTAACTGTACGTCGGTGAGTTCTCGACGTCTACCGTCGTGTCGGCGGTATATTAGCGACGTATATGTAGTCGCTACACGTCGGTGAAGTCCTGAAATAATTCCCGACGTCTACCGTCGTTTCGTCGGTAATATAGCGACGTGAATGTAGTCGCTAGACGTCGGAGACCTGTACATTTTTTTGCAGCTAGTCGTCGATAAACGTCGGAAAAGCGTCGGAGACCTGTACTTTTTTTGCAGTTAGTCGTCGGTAAATGTCAGAAAAACGTCGGAAAAATGTATTTTTTGCAGCTTCTCGTCGGTAAACGTCGGAAACTGACGTCGATAAACGTCAGTAAGCGTCGCTAAACGTCGCTAAAATTGTAAAAAAAATAAAAAAAATAAAACACAGATTCTATATTACCACTCATAATTCAAGATGCTGCACATATAGGTACACATTCAAATCCCCACTCACAATTCCAAATCACAGCGCATTCAAACCCCCACTCACAATTCAAGATGCTACACATATAGCTTTAATCTAAGTTAATTAACATCCAATCCAAACACAATTAACATTTATCGACGAAGGAATTAACATCCAATCCAAACATCCAATCCAAACAAGTCACAAGTCAAATCGATACAAACACAATTAACATCCAAATCCAAACATCCAATCATAAGTCACAAACATATGATGATACAAACACAAACAAAAGTCCTAACTAGGACTACTAGTGATCTGGTGCAGGAGGGGCACCGCCGCGACGAAGGGATAACAACTCCTCATACTTCGCAAGTGAAATCGATACAGATGGAGCGCCAGGCTGTGACGTCGGTGGAGTCGGTGTCGAAGAAGAAGGCGGTGGAGGCGGCGGAGTCGACGACGATGAAGGCGCACCCAGAGTACCAGCATGCTCCAACGCTGTAAGTCGCTGATTATATGAATCCATGATAGATAACATTCTACCACTGCTCTGGACCATCGAATCCTGCGCCAATCTCACCGTCTCGGCCATGGTCACCTGTCCTGTTTGCAACTCCGTCACCGTGCGCTCTAACCCTCCAACGGTGCGCTCTGTCCTCTCTGTCGTCTCCACGAGCCCCATAATGGCGCGGTCAAGCGCATCCAATCGTGCTATCAGCGCAGGATCGTCCGTAGGGTGCTGAGACTGCTGCTCGATCTGTCGTAGCAGGTCATCACGGAGAGACTCCATCATCTGGTGGACTCGGGCAGACTCCTGGGACGGCTGTGGACCATGCACACTAGCAGGAGATGTCCTAGAGGACTGGGTCGCAACTAGGGCGCCATAGGATCCCGTACTGTAGTACGTACCCCTATGGAGGCCACCAGCGACGGTCATCCACAGCTCGTCCTCCGACAGAGCTTGAGTGGGCTGCAAGGAAGTACCGGCCACTCCTGCATCAGGTGCACTAGCAGTCGCCCGTTCCCGCAGCCTCTGATACTCGGCCTAGAAAGTATGGATAGTACTCTATGATTTCTAATTTCTAATTAATGTACTTATTTTTACTAACTTCATGAATATTTATTTGCATCATATTTACTAAGTTATATTAAAATTGACACGAAGTATTAAATTAAGATAACGTATTGTAATACTTACATAGGTCTGCTCGGCCCTCTCGTCAATAAGGACTCCGCCCTTCCGATGGGTGGCCAGGAAGACGGTCACCATGTCGGCATTACCGACCTTCCTTACCTGTAATTAAATATATTATTTTAGTAATAATTTATCGGATTTGCATTAAAATAATATTTCTAAAAGAGAAAGACATACCAGACGACAGAAATGTTCCGTCATCGGAATCGACCCACCGCACCACTTCGAGGCATGTTGCCTAGCCGCCTTAGCCTTCTCCGACTTCTCCTTGTACCTTGGCTCGTTGAATCGAGCCTTCATCGCATTCCACTGATCAGGGGTGATCCAACCTTTGATCGGCTTTCCGGCACGATCACGTTCCTTCTGATCATTAATAGAGTCGCGGATCAGCTTAGCAGCGACGGAAGGAAACATCCCCTCGATCAGCTCGGCCCGGTGCGGTGGATAGTAAAACATATCCTAGAACAGTACGAAACCAAATATTTGTCAGTTATATATAATATGCATAAATTAAATGATTCATGTTAAAAACAAATCTATTTTAACCTTGAAGCGCGTAAACCAGTAGTTCTTCCTTTCGTCTGGAGCATCAGAGTAGTTAATCCAGGGACCACCATAATTATGCCTCAGCATATCGCCTAGGCGTCTCTGTACCCCTGGAGGACGATATCTATACAGACATATTATATTCATGAAAAAAGTTAATTTATGATAAAAACAGAAAAAAAAAATCATAAACCAAAATACCTACTTTGTACCGTCGGCCCAGATCTCAGTCCTCCTCTCTTCCGGAGGTGCGCAAGGAGGATCTGCATGATGCTGGTCGGCCGTCGGCACATCCTCCTCGGCCGTCGGCGTAGCCTCCGCCATCTGCTCATCCGTCTCCATCGTCGTATCAGCATCAGGAACGCTAGACGGGCGAGCACTCTCAACAGGCCTAGAACTACTCGTCCCAGGAGATATGCCACGTGATGTCGTCCCAGCAGGCCCAGCTACTGTCCGATATGGAGGAGTAATCGGCGACGAAGATCCAGAGCCGGTACCAGTAGGAGGTACCGAAGGAAAACTCCGTCCTCTAGCAGTACCTGTAGGAAGTACTGGAGGATCATGTCCTCGTCGTGTCCCTCGTAACGCTCCGCGACGACCTGCCATACCTGATAACAGTATATGATAGTACAAGAAATAATAGAGACTAGAAATATGAAAGTACAACAAATAATAGAGACTAGAAATATGAAAGTACAACAAATAATAGAGACTAGAAATATGACAGTACAACAAAGATAATAACCAAGGTAACATATGATGATACATTCTACAATAAACATCTAAGTCCAGATAATATATTCTAGAAGAAACATCTAAGTTCAGATAAGTATATCTCTCTCAATCATCTTCAGAATAATCATCTTGTTCGTCTTCCTCGACCTCATCTTCCTCTTCCTCCTCATCTTCACTTTTGTCTTCACCTTCGTCGGCTTCGTCTTCCTCTTCGGATAATTCTACATCTTCTACATTATGTGTCGTGTAATGCGTAACTTCCTTGGAGTCCACATCGACAATATTGGTTACAGGAGGTAGCTCGTCCTCCTGGTAAGCTTTTTCATCAACATCAAAAGTATCTCTAGCTTTAGTCTTGCATACTGCCCACCAGTCAGACTTCGTTGCTCCCCGTCTCGGATAAGCTGTGAAGTACACGAGCTGAGCCTGAGTTGCTAGGACAAACGGTTCGTAGCCTTGATATCTACGCTTGTAGTTTATATCCACAAGACCATGCTTGTCAATTTTCCAGCCTTGATTTTCAATCGGATCGAACCATTCACACTTGAACAACACGATCTTTGCAGGTTCTCTGCCATAATTATATGACATCTCCACAATCTCTCGCAAGATGCCAAAGAAATCATTTCCTGGATCGACGTCTTTGTAGTTCGAAGACTTGATACACAAACAACTGTTCTTCGTGGAATCAAGATCCAGGAAGCTGTCTCTGATCGGAGCATTTGTCGACTTGAACCGAAAGCCATTGACACAATAACTTGGCCATGTTTTAACAAAAGTAATTGGTCCCTTGGCAAGAGTTCTAATTAATTCAATCTCGGGTAAAATTAGACGATCGACCTGAATATCAAAGAAGAGATAATAAGTTATTTATTGCGCAGTTGTATTAGAAGAGGCCAGTAAATATTACCGAGCTGCTTACATATTCGCTCAACCAAGAAGGAAAATGACGTCTCATTTCTTGTTCTAATGCTTCGTCTGTTAGGTAGGGTCTAACCAGCCTCAACTCATCATTATATGTGCTGGAAAACAACGAAGCATTAGAACGATTAGTACAATAATATTAGCTTATACTATTACATTGAGATGACGTAAACTCATCATTCCTTACTTACCCCTCTAGCTTCTCCACTTCATCCTCGTCGCAATTGAGTAATACATACAACTGAGCAGCCCTTAGCTCTTCGTCATTCAAATATCTCTTCTTCATTTTCCCCGAAGGCTTTCCGGACGCATTGAATACTTTCAGTATTCCATCATTAAATTCTTGATATCCGTCGTCGTTTCTCGGAGCCCTCGTTCTATTCGTAGCAACATGAGGTTTGAAATAGGAGGAGCAAAAATTTGTAATCTCCTCGAGAATATAGGCTTCACAAATAGAACCCTCGACCCGAGCCTTATTTTTTACCTTTCTTTTTAGGTGATTCAAATGTCGCTCGAACGGGTACATCCATCGATATTCGACGGGTCCACCAACACGTGCCTTGTAGGAAAGATGAATCGGCAAATGCTCCATAGAGTCGAAGAATCCAGGAGGAAACACCCTCTCTAGCTTGCACAGTGTTACCGCAATGTCCTTCTCTTGCTTTTCTAGACGATCAACGAGCAATTTCTTAGAAAAAAGGTCCCTGAAGAATATGCTAAGCTCCGTCAATGGATCCCAAACTGCCTGCGGTAAGAATTCCCGAAATGCAATCGGAATTAACCGCTCCATGAATACGTGACAATCATGGCTCTTCATACCTGTCAGTTTGTTCTCCTTGAGGTCGACGCATCTTCTCAAGTTTGAAACATACCCATCTGAAAATTTCAGACCTTGAATCCACCTACAAAGCCTCACTTTATCCTCCTTCTCCAGTGAGAAAATTGCCTTAGGCTGCTTCAACTTACCATTCCCGTCCTCTATCAAATGCAATGCAGGACGTCTACATATTTCTTTCAAGTCCAATCTAGCCTTAGGATTGTCTTTCGTCTTCCCCTTTACGTCCATTACAGTATTAATTATGTTGTCAAACACATTCTTCTCGATATGCATGACATCAAGGTTATGTCTAATCAGATTGGTGCTCCAGTATGGCAGATCCCAGAATATACTCCTCTTCGTCCAGTTATGAGTGCGACCAAATCCGTCACACTTGTAGCCCGTAGCAGGCTGCTCAATAGCACTTGGTAAATCTCTAACCTCCTCCCATATCGTGGCTCCGTACCACCTTGTCGGTGGATCACCCTTCTCCACAACGCCAGCACGAAAAGCATTCCTGTTCCTCCGGTACGGATGATCCTTCGGCAGGAATTGTCGATGACAATCGAAGAAGCACGGTTTGCCTCCGTGTTTCAAACGGAAAGCCTTAGTGTCGTCCATGCAACACGGACATGAAAGACGACCATGCGTGCTCCATCCAGATAACATTCCATAGGCCGGAAAGTCGTTGATGGTCCACATAAGTGCTGCCCGCATCTGGAAATTTTATTTTCTAGATACATCGTACGTGTTGGAACCTACTTCCCACAGCTGATTCAACTCATCAATCAATGGCTGTAAATAAACATCGATGTTCCTTTTCGGATTGTTCGGACCTGGGATAATAACGGTGAGGAACATATATGGAGTCTTCATGTACATCCAAGGCGGTAGATTGTACGGGGTGACGATCACAGGCCAACACGAATACTGGGATCCCGAAAGTCCGAATGGGGTAAAACCGTCAGAGCAGAGACCCAATCTAACATTACGCGGATCAGAAGCAAAATCTGGATACTCTCGATCAAAGTGCTTCCATGCTTCTCCATCAGATGGGTGATCCAACACTCCTTCGGTATGTTCCCGCTTATGCCAACTCATGTTTTCTGCAGTTTCTTTCACCATAAACAACCGCTGCAAACGCGGCGTCAACGACAAGTAGTGCATCGAAGAGGTAGGCTTCCTGTAGCGATCGACACCACAAAATCTGCAGGCGTCTTCATCCTTGTCGTCTTTGTAGTACAACATGCACCCGTTGCGACAGGCATCGATTTTTTCATATCCCATCCAGAGCGATCTAACCATCCTCTTAGACCGGTAGAAGTCTTTAGGCAACTTCGCACCCTCAGGCAATATTTCTATAAGCAACTCCATAATACGGTTGTAGCAATCTTGCGACATGTTAAAATCGGACTTGATGCTCAACAATCTTGTAACCACCTCCAACGGTGAATGATCCTCACAACCAGGATATAATGGAGTCCTTGCATTCTCCAGCAACTCCATGAACTGTGCAGCATCGGGGTTCGGTGCCTCCTCAGGTGCATCATGATCATCCGGATCGAAACTAGGCCCGGCCGCGTCAAAAACTATGTTCACCAACCCATCGTCGTAAGGAGCGTTGTTGTGGACATCCACATAAGGCTCGTACTCCGATGCTAAAGACACAAGTTCTCCGTGCTCGCTCCACTGATAGTAATTCGACGTGAAACCCTTCGAGTACAAATGATACGTGACATCCACTTCTGGATGATATTTCAAGTTGCGACATCTCACACACGGACACTTAATTTTGGTACCGTCCATGTACTGAGGGAACGCCTTGGCAAACTGCAAGAACTGGTGTACACCCTCTATGAATTCATCCCGCACATCGCACATGTCATCAGGATGACGGTTGTACATCCAAGTACGATTCCGCAGATAGTAATTCAGCTCCATAATTCTGTAAGATAGATACATCAAGGTAGTGAATGATATGCAAGTGTCAAAGCTTTTCCGATGGATTGCATTTATCTTTTCATCCATTCATTCATGCATTGCATTTATCTTTTCAGTTTTGCATATCATTACCTACTATTATACATGCATACTTTATATATACATCAAGGTAGTAATACTCGTTGATGTTCTGAAAAGGAGAGTGCGATGTCTAGTAGAGGATTCTTTTTTTTGAGGAGCTGTCATATCATGGAAGTCAATATAAAATAAAAGAAGGATGAGAAGGGTTTGACTATCTACACACTTTATATACATGCATTGCATTTATCTTTTCAGTTTTGCATATCATTACCTACTATTATACATGCATACTTTATATAAACATAATTAGTATATAATCATGTAACAGGTGGATCCGTTAGCTAGTAAGCCGGATGTACTTAATATCAGAGAGTATCAAATTAGTATCAGTATATAGGTTAGGTAGACCGTATATACGGTCGATACTGATAGCGATAGTCCGATACCGATAGCGATAGTCCGATACCGATAGTTCGATCGATACCGATAGTTCGATACCGATAGCGATAGTCCGATACCGATAGCGATAGTTCGATACCGATAGCGATAGTCCGATACAGATACACATGTACCTACATATCTATATATCACTAGTAGCCATACTCCTCTACATACTACTCTACACACTAAGACTAATTTCTTAGACTGAACCCACAATCTTTAACTTACCATAAGTCACTATACTATCCTTTATATATACAACCTTTATAGATACAATCGATATATAGCCATCACTCCCTTCTTTTATCAAATCTGATACACCCTACCATCTTTGTGAACTCTCAATGTCACATACTAACTTTCCCTCTTCACACTCCACTCTAAACTCTGAACTCAACCCTTAGGTAACCCAATATATAACTAAATCCTAACCACTGCAACCAAACACAAATCGAGATACACATATATATACAAAGCTAATCAAATATATATACTAGACTTCATATTCAAGGATTGGTTTAAGTTCAAGGACTGAACAAGGATGAGAAGGGTTTGACTGAATATGGGTTCAAATCCTAATCTAAAAGATACTATGGTTGACTATGGCTGATACTAGTAACTTTGGAACTGATACATGTTCATAAGTTGAACAAGGACTGAACACTTATGCCCCCTCTCCCTTCCATCAAATGATACATCTAAGAAGTGGCCTTTACCTACCTAGAAGTCGATTGAACAACTAAGAAAGGGGACTGAACAATATAGAGGGCAGTTACTCAGTTTCAATGTCCTACAGTAAATAACATTACATTATATGAATTAGCATCTTAATTATCAATTTTACTCTTGAAAACACAAAGAACAATACATGTATCAGAAAATCCCTTTTTTGAACCCAAATTTGAATAAATACAACCCAAACTTGCATTCCATGAACCTCGGCCATGTAAACTAACATCTCAGATATTGTATACATCTTAAACATCATGAATCTACATTATTTAACAATTTAATTTACTTAAAAGATTTTAGAAAATGCTCAAACTGGACAGTTTCAGAAAATATGTGAAGAACCCTCAATTCGAATCAAAAACCCAAATTCATATCAATTAATGTGTGCACAAGGTTTATACATATGTCAGGGGGGTGTCTCGTGTCTAGCAAACTAGACACGAGGTGTCCAAACAAGAAACGTGCACAGGCTCGTGTTGAGGTGTCGAGCCGGTTAGAGTTAGGGTTTACCTGACCGTGACGACGAGGGGGAGCGACGACGGCGAGGGGGAGCGGCGGTCGAGGTGGCTGGAGCTGGCTCTGGCGAACGGCGAGGGGGAGCGGCGGTGGAGGGGGAGCGACGGTGGAGGGGGAGGAGGGGGTCGACGGTCTCCGGAGGAGGAGAGCGACGGTCACCGAAGGTCGGTGGGGGTCGGGGGCCGAGGGGGTGGGGGAAGCCGGCTCGGGGTCGGGGGGGAAGGAAAATAATTGGGGGGAAAATAATGGGGGGAATGAAAATCGAACCTGACATATATTTACAAGTTAGCGACGTCACACAAAAACGTCGGTAAACGTCGCTAGTATAAGTGATATTAGCGATGAATTAACATATACGTCGGTAAACGTCGCTAATATCACTAATATTAGCGACGTTTACCGACTTATACGCGACGTTATCTGTTTAAAACGCAAACGTAGTTTAAATACGTCGCAGAACGTTGCTGTCCGTCGCTAATAACGACGTTTTGCGACGTAATAAAAAAACGTCGCTAAATTGTTTTTTCCCTGCGACGTTTTCTTAAAACGTCACTAACGTTTTCTTAAAACGTCGCTAATTTCGTCGGTAATATGACTTATTTTGGTAGTGACCTGCTCCTTATAAATAGAAGGATCATTCCCTCTCTCACACACACAGACTGTCAGAGATCAAGGCGCACACTCCACAAAAGCTTCAGAGTTTACTTCCAGAGATCGAAAGAGACACTCAAAGTCTTCTTCCTCTTCGCAAGCTCCAGCAGCCAGAGCAACTCAGACCTTCAGAGAACCGATAACCGTCGTCAGATCATCAACGAAGTCAACGTATTACCACTCGCTACATCGACACAGGGACCCAGATAAACAAAAGTGTTCTCCTAGGACTATATCTAAGTCCTACATTGTAACACTGTTCTGTTTGTAATTGAAATTTCAATCAAAAGATTTTAATGGCAAACAAGCTGGCGACTCTGCTGGGGACCTCTTTCTCCTCCACCGAGAAAGCTGTGTCGCAATCCGACGACGTAAAGGTGGGCTCCTCCCACAAGACGCTGGTCGTACGCCTCAATTAACAGGCGTATGACGAGTTCATCTCTGAAGGCAGCGCAAGTCCATCGAAGCGGCTGCCAAAGCCGAAGAAGACTCGCCAAGTCTGGGTACGCAAGGTCGACGCCTCTGGTACCACCACCGAAAGGGATGTGCCGATGCAGCCTACCCTTCCTGCTGACGTCCTCAACAGCCAATATGTGCCTACCGTCGTAGCGCATCTCTCGGGAAAACGTAGGGCCGACCACATTTTCCAACCATCTTCCTCTCAGATGAAGAAGATGCGTCGACGGAGCAGGGGCGCAGTTAACGTCCTGCGCATTAACTCTGATGCACCGCAGAAGGCTTCTATCTTTGACAGACTCACTCGCTGTCTTGGCGAGGAGAATTTGGACTCTGAGTACTATGCACCCCAGCGGGCTGGTACGAAGACGTCTAAGGCAGTACGGGCCATGCGCCTCAAACGTGCTATGTCGACAGCAAACCAGAAGCATGCGCTCACAATCATGCGCGCTGCTGATGGTAAGATGTATAAGGTCGACTCGGGTGCTTCTGCTCCAGAAACGAGCCGACCTTCAGAGTCCTTGTCTCACTTGGGCGCATCTGCTGCGTTCGCAACCAAGTCGAGCAAGGCAAACCCTGTGGTCTTGAACTCCCGCGCCTCCATTGGTTGTGCGTCTGAGGCTCGTTCAAGTCACTTTAAATGTTGTACCCCTACTACTGATCTGAGGACATGTTTTGCGTTGGATCAGGGGGCGCAACATTCACTTGACCACCCCGACGTTTGGCCTTGCCATGCGCCTGATAGGGGTGCGAAGGTGGCACTCTCCTCTAATGATCTGCGTAACGTGATCACTCATAAACGCAGATCAGGAGAGTCAACTGACAAGCACAATACGCCCCTCACAGGGCACACCTGTACTGTAGTCACCATCAACTACTGTTGCAAGACAGCGGTCCCACCAAGGCAGTCGGTGTTCTAACGGCTGCAATCATCAACACCTCTCTAATATTGCCTTGGAAAGAAGGTGTCAACTGAAATGGAGCCAGGACTACAGGTTGCTTCTTGCAACGTAGTCTCCAACTCCCCATCAATTCGGAAGGCGACTGGCAGCTTCTCGACTTTGTCCTCATCCAAGAGCCGGCCGAGGAAGACCAAGACAATTGTCCCATCCTCAGGAGTGTTTGAGGGCACTCGGGGGAAAAAGAAAATCTCAGAAGAAGTTGGGGGTAGTCAAGCCCTTATGGATCTTTATCCTGGAGAGGAAGTCAGCCTCCCGGACATAGCTGGGGGTAGTCAAGCCCCTGTGGATCTTCATCCTGGAGACGAAGTTAGCCTTCCAGACGTAGCTGGGAGTAGTCAAGCCCCTGAGGATCTGCGTCCCGAAGACGAAGAAGTCCTCCAAGACAAAGCTGGGGGTAGTCAGACCCTTGCTGATACTTCTTCCGAAGACGAAGGTGTTCTCTAGAACATAGCTGGGGGTAGCCAAGACGAAGCCCAGGGGGAAGTTCCTCTTCTACAAGAGAGCGAGGCCGAAAGCGAAGCCTCAACCGATCCATCCACTTCCAATCGCGTCATGACGGTATACATGACGGGAGCTGGTGATGCGGAGTCAGATGTGCCGCCAGTAGATCTCGTCTAGCGCATGGATACCTTGGAGGGAGGACTCAAAACCCTCTCTGCCTCCATGCAAACACTGACTAAAGCAGTATTTGAGATACGGTCAGCTTTGGCCAGGGCACCGTCTACTGGTCCTGACCCAGGGGCCAATGAAGAATCAAGTGTACCCCTTCAACTGGTATCCTTGGATATAGACCGCCGCGAGGCACCTCGGACGTCAAAGCCGTCAAATGCTCAACTCCAGGCTGTACCACCATCTCCGACTCCCAGCTCCATAGAAGACGTGATGGAGATGATCAGGGACTTACGAGAGCGCTTCGAGTCGAAGAATAGACAGGAGGAGCGCCAAAAGATGGGGATCCCCCAACCATATCCCCTAGAATGGAACAAAGTGGTTTATCCTCCGAAGTATAAACTGTAAACTTTGACGCCATATGACGGGAATGACTCTCTACGCCGTTATCTGACGTACTTCCAGTCTCAAACAGGATATCTTCCAAAGGAAGACGCGCTACTCACCAGCATATTTGTCGGGGCACTGAAAGGAGTGGCTTACGACTGGTATTGCAGTCTCCCCGACAACTTCATATCTTCCTTCGACGACTTGACACGTCTCTTCCTCGATCGTTTCTACGACGGAGGGAAGGACATGACAATGGCGTCCCTCATAGAGATACATCAGAAGGAGAAGAAAACAGTTCGAGCATTCATCAAACGGTTTCGACAAGCCTGCTTCAGTCTGCCCCCGGGTATGCCAGAACATGCACTCCACTCCTCCTACAGCATGAACATGCTGCTTGTGATCAAACTCTGGCTCAACCCTACTCCTCCTCCCGACTGGAGTTCCTTGATCATCGAGGTCGAAGCAGCAGAAAAGAAGGCGTCCAATGCTCGTCTTCTGGGAGTCAGTTTCCCTGCCTTTAAGGACAAGGAAAATCGGCCTGCAGCCAACAACCCTGGATGAGAGACGAAGGGGAAGCATGCGTTGACTGTCAATGCCTCCAAAGGTGCATCAGCACCCACTCAGAAGCCTCCACTTGCACCAAGGCCAAAGGAGGTTTATTCTTTCAATGATGAAGATGCCCTGCAACTCTTCGAGATATTGAAGCAGGGTGACAAGATCAAGTTGTCGGACCCGAAGCGTCCCGACGAGGTTGGGAAAGTGGACAATCCGAGGTACTATCACTACCATCGGTTTGTCGGACATCCAACTAAGGACTGCTACATCCTTAAGAACTACATCCAGCGCATGATCAATGCGGATGTTATCTCCGTCGACTACGAGGAGAAAACGGTCTCAGCCAACCTGGTGTCACTCCAATTTGGTACCTTGCCGCCAACCACAACACAAGATGGCGTCGTCCCCATCCCAAAGGCGACAATGGAGGTGGTCAATCTACCACCTACTCGTGACAACGTGAGTGGACTCATCCCACTCACCACATCTCGGGGAGAGATCTTATGGGTTTACCCCGATCTCGTCTCCGAGGTTACTCAACCAGAGGTACGCTCTGCCTCCAAAACCATGGGCAGGAAGATCAAGTCTTGCTGCATGGTCTCTTCCTCTGCGGAAGAGGTACTTCCTGTACAGACGCGTTCACATCAGAACGCCTAACCCGACGAAGCTGCCGTCGAGGTGGTGCCTCCTTGCACCGTCCCTGCTGCCCAAAAAGAGGACCCATCCAGGCCTCCAGCAGCCAATAAACAGAAGCATGTAGAGGCCCGTTTCGATAAGCCTTTGCGAAAGGAGAATGCTTCGGGGCTAGCCAATACCCACAACTTTGATATACTGGCACAACTTACCAGTACTCCTACCCGCCTCTCCCTGTTTGAGCTTCTTCGTCTTTCCAAGGACACTCGTGAAGCTCTCTGTGAAGCCCTGAAGGATGCTAAATCCTTCATCAGTCAGGTCAAGCAGCCTGAGGATACCCCGACCACATGTGCGCACTGCCATTGTGCGGATAAAGTTATCCCCAACATAATTTTCACCCAACAAGACATGCTGCTCAAGCACAACCGACACAACATGCCACTATATTATACAGGGTATGTCGGTTCCGTCAAGGTGAAGCAGATTCAGATCGATCCAGGGTCTTCCCTCAGCATCATCCCGAAGATGCTACTCTCAACACTGGGGATCCCAATGTACCGTCTGGCGCCTTCCAACACTACAATCAGCGGCTGCAATGCTAGCAATAGCGTGCCGCTGGGCAAAATACGACTGAAGTGTCATATCGGTAACCTTCGAACCGAGGTGACTTGCTATGTCGTGGACGCTGACGTCAACTACAACCTCCTACTGGGTTGTCCGTGGCTGCACGAGTACATGGTGGTGGCATCTACACTCCATCAATATATGAAGTACGTGTCCACCAACGATATCATCCGGACAGAGTTCGCGGACATTGACCCTTTCAAGGGGGTCGAAGCCTACTTCATTGATTCTATCCTGTACAAGTCGCCCGATGAAGGGGAAGCCAATTATGCTGATGATGAAGCTGAAACGGCAGCAGAGCCAGACATGGAGCCAGAGGTGATTCCCGACGCTCCTTTGAAAATTTGACTCAAATGGAAACCGCCTCAGATGCTGCCTCCCATGACCATCAAGCTACCTGGAAAAGCACCAACTGCTCTAGGTAGAACACCTACTGAAGCTTCCTTGAAGATACGGCTCAAAGGAAAGCCGCCTCAAACATCGGCTCCCCTTGTGGCAAAACTACAGGGGAAGGCACCAATCACTGAAGGCGCAGTTGAGGCACCTCTGAAGGTGCGTTTTAAAGGCAAGCCTCCGTAATCATCCGTCTCATCCAAGCTGCCAAAGAAGGCCCACATAGTCCTCTCAGACTCCAAGGTCAAAGCTGCAGTGGACTCTCCCGAACCAACCCCAGTACTCATAGATGAAGAGCTAGGGGAACACATATCTGCTGATGTAGATGCACCCTCTCTGGATAATGTAATCCTGCGGGACAAAATTTCGTGTTTCATCAATAATAGAGTATCTTTTAATTATTCTAGTCTTCCACATTGGAATGCTATGTATACACTAGATAATGCTCTACGGTCGTTGCAAACACAAATAACGACCGTCAATCATGTAAATCGAGTAGTCCCGTCCCAAGGGGTCTGTTTTGTAGTCCCACCGCGGAATCGAGACGAAGAATCCATCATCTTTGGTAAAGTCGAACGTCATCAAGACCTTCCGCCACTCGAGCAAGAACCAGATACCGGCAGAATACAAGTCTTTCGGTAAGCGGATAAGGTAAAGTACCTCATCCAAAAGATGGATTATAATCTAAAAAGCAACAAAGGCCTGAACTACGACAAGGGTCGACGTCTTCCTCTCCGGCTCCCAACACCTAAAGGAAAGCCGCAGGACTATTATCATCGAACTCGACGGGGGGTGGGCTATATCACGCCACCGGCAACTCCAGAGAGTTCGGAGGCAGAAGAAGTAGAACATTCTCATTCGTCCGAAGCATCAACATAGAATTCCGATACCAGTATCGGCTCAGTCTTCAAGAAGGTGCTATCAGTCAACATGGCATCTGCCCAATCTCAAGAAGATGAAGGTAAAGAGCAAACGCCAAAATTCTTCGAGGAAGAACCTTGGGCTCAATGCCTAGGAGCACAGTGGAAGTCTCGCTTTGAACTACGTGAACCCCCTACCGAAGACGAGGCCAAACAAGTTGACCTTGGGGATGGATCTCCTTCCAAACCCATCTTCATCAGCAAGAGTCTGAAGGGAGAAGACCGGGAGTCTTTGGTCCAATTGGCCAAGAAATATATCGACGTCTTCGCCTGGAGCTACGAAGATATGCCGGGACTTGATCCCCAGATCATAATGCACAGACTTAACATCTTGCCTGATGCTAAGCCTGTAAAGCAACAACAACGACTCTTTCGTCCGAATATCATGAACGCTATCGATCAGGAGGTGGACAAACTCCTGAACAGCAGGTTCATCTGTAAAGAGCAACATCCGGATTGGGTGGCCAATTTCGTCCATGTCACTAAGAAGAATAGGAAGATACGAGTTTGCATCAACTTCAGGGATCTCAATACCGCTTGCCCGAAGGACGAATTCCCGCTTCCAATTACTGACGTGATGATCGACAAAACATGTGGCTTCGAACGCATGTCTTTCATGGACGGGTATTCGAGCTACAATCAGATCAAGATGTTCCCCGATGACGCAAAATACACGTCATTCAGAACTCCGAAGGGGGTTTTCTGCTACACGGTGATGCCCTTTGGCTTGAAGAACGCCGGTGCTATATACCAACGAGCTATGAGTATCATTTTCCATCAACATCTATACAAAACAGTCGAATGCTATGTTGACGACATCGCAGTCAAGAGCCGTCTCAAAGGGGATCACCTACAAGACCTGAAGCTAGTCTTCGATCTCATACGAGCACCAACTCAAGATGAACCCCGCTAAATCCTTCCTTGGGGTTTCTAGCGAAAAGTTCTTGGGCTTCATTATCACGACAAAAGGTATTCATGTCGATCCCGAGCAGACCAAGGCCATCCTTGACGTGGACCCTCCAAAGAATCTCTGAGAACTTCGAGGCCTGCAAGGGCGTCTTGCATACATCCGAAGGTTTATAGTAAACCTTTTCGAAAAATGTCAACCCTTCACCCAGCTCATGAAGAAGGGAGTCTCCTACGTCTGGACAAAGGAATGCCAAAAAGCTTTCGATGATATCAAGGCTTACTTGACGAGCTCGCCAGTCCTGGTGGCGCCCGTCGTCGGCAAACCATTTCTCCTTTACGTCCGTGCCATGGATCATTTCCTCAGCGCTCTGCTGGCTCAGAACAACGATACGGGCTATGAGCAAGCTATCTACTACTTCAGTAGGATACTGATCGGGGCCGAACACCGGTATAACCCCGTAGAAAAGGAGTGTTTGGCTTTGGTGTTCGCCATCCAGAAGACTCGCCATTATGTCTCGGGCCAGACAATTCATGTCATCTTTCGAGTCAATCCGCTCAGGATTCTCTTGACGAAGCCAGGATCATTGAACTCCCGGCTAGCTACATGGGCGATCTTGTTGACGCCATACAACATGGTGTTCGTTCCACAAAAAGCCGTCAAGGGTCAAGCTCTGGCCGACTTTTTAGCTGTACACCCCATCCCAGAGTCCTCCAAACTCTATGAAGACATCCCAGATGAGGTCCAAGAATTAAACGTCATCGAAGAAAGCTCCGTCTGGCAGATGTTTTTCGATGATGCTTCAAGAACATGCCCCAAAGGCCAAATCTTCGCCAGAGTGGGGGTAGTCTTAGTCTCCCTCGATCAGCTGGTTATCCAGCGTGCTTACTCCCTTTCGAAGCCGTGCTCCAACAATGTTGTCGAGTACAATGCTCTCATCATGGGACTTCAGCTGGCACAACAGCTGGGGGTGGATCATCTGGAAGCCTACGGCGACTCAAAACTCGTTGTTAACCAGATTAGAGGGCAATACGAAGTTCGCCATGAAGACCTGGTTCCTTACCATGAAGTTGCATTGAACATTATTTCAACCTTCACCAAGTTCTTCATAGAACACGTACCTCGGCTACAAAACCTGGAGGCTGACGCTCTGGCCGACCTCGCAGCTTTATTAACAGCATCCCTCGGAACTCAACACTACGTCATGGTAGTTGGTCGAGACTTGGTCTGTCCTAAAAATAACCTATGCTCGTAAATGGCCCATGCCATATCAACAAGTGCTGGTGTTAATGTCCGAGATTGGAGGTTCCCGTTCATCGACTTCACTGTCTACGAAATTCTCCCAGAAGACCCGAAAGAAGCCGTCTCAGTCAGGAGGCGTTTCCTTCGATTCTATTACGATATAGCTACTAAAATGCTGTACCGACGCTCCTACGATGGACTTCTCCTTCGATGCCTGTCCAAGAAGAAGCAGCCGAAGCCCTTCGAGAAGCTCACGATGGAACTTGCGGTGCTCATCAACCTGGGCCTAAATTGCAGGATCGACTGCGACGCATGGGTTACTACTGGCCAACCATGGCAGCCGACGCTGTCGACTATGCTAAGAAGTGCCATGCTTGTCAGCTTCATGCCGACATCATCCATACACCGTCGAAACCACTACATCCTACGATCGCCTCTTGGCCCTTCGAACCTTGGGGCATGGACATTGTAGGACCGATCACCCCTCCTTCATCGAGGGGACACCGCTTTATCCTAGCTATCACTGACTACTTCTCCAAATGGGCAGAAGCAGTTCTACTGGCGGAAGTAAAAAGCTCTAGGGTGATCAGCTTCATCAAGCATCATGTCATCTACCATTTCGGGGCACCCCGTAGGATTATCCATGACAACGGTCCACAGTTTATCAGCCATTTTTTCAACAGATTCTATGGCAAGAATCACATTCAGAACGTGGCATCAACCGCCTACAATCCGGCAGCAAACGGATTGGCCGAGGCATTTAACAAGACTATCGTCAGGCTACTCAAAAAGGTCGTGTCATCCAACAAACGTGACTGGGACGAAAAGTTTGGCAAATGCCTTTAGGCCTACCGTACAACGGTACGGACCCCGACGGGCAACACACCATTCTTCTTGGTCTACGGGAGCGAAGCGGTACTGCCTCTCGAGATCCAGACACCCTCACTCCGTGTAGTGATCACAAATCAACTCACAGAAGAAGACAATCAACGTTGCCGTCTGCGAGAATTGGAGGCACTTGACGAAAATCGTCTCCTAGCTCAACAGCGTATCGAACTCTATCAAGCCCATATATCACAGGCTTTCAACAAGAAGGTAAAGCAGAGGACTTTCCACATAGGCGACCTGGTTCTGGCAGACAGGAGGCCGATGGTGTTGACACATAAAACACCAGGGAAGTTCGAGCCCAAATGAGAGGGACCTTTCATCATAGAGACGGTATACTCAAACGGTGCTTATCGGCTCGCCCGATCAAACGGGGACTTGTTCATGATGCCCATCAACGACAAGTTCCTAAAGAAGTACTACTCTTGACATCCTTCAGACATGTACTTCTATCTCCACCCAACAAAGGAGTCTGTGGACCCAATCATCAGGGCTCATGTACACCTCCCTTCTACAAAATCTTACGCTTCCGGAACCCAGCTGTTCTGTGGCATTCTATCCTCAGTAGAAGAACAACCACGTCCACATTACCTCTGAGTTGCACTTCTACGCCCTGCAAAACATAATCTGAAACCATATAGGATTATGCAGCTTATCATGTTTACCACGTCCACATCACCTCTGAGTAAACATTCCGTACAGATAACCCCTGCGTTGTCGTACATTGATCGTAGAACTTCCATGTCCATATTACCTCTGAGTAGTTCTGCGTATCTCTCCAGAGTCACTCCTACCACGTCCATAACACCTCTGAGTAGGAAAATTCTGACATTTGAACCCCATATTTACCACGTCCACATTACCTCTGAGCAAATATGTTGGTTCTCTCAAACTTATTATCTTTACCTAAAAACCAAGGTGTGCAAAAGATAATAGGTCCACATAAATCATCAAGTTTATGACAGCAAGAATGAACACACCACAAAACTCTTTATTCTTTATCTAAAAGTAAAGGATTACATTCCCAGCAATAGTTGCAAATTACACAGAATTACAAAAAAAAGAAAAAAAAGGAGAGACTACAATCCCTAAGCATCATTAGGATTGGCTGAAAGCTCTTCAATCCGACGCTTCAAGTCTTCCGCCCGAGTCTCTGCGGTCGCCAGAACTCGGCGTTCGGCTTCTTGACGCATCATTTCTATGGCCTCAGGGGAAATGACATCCTCATACCTCTCGTCCAGCTGTTGCCACTGCTGGGCAAGGAAAGAGCTTGGCGGGTGAAAGCTGCTTCCTCCTCTTTAGATGCTACATGTTCAGCCTAGACTCGCTCAGCATCTAACAAGTGTTGGGCCCGCTGGTCTTCAAGGAGGCGAATCTTGGCATTTACTTTCGCTATACTAGCGTCCAACGCAGCTTGCAGCTCCACCTTCACCTGCGTAGATTGAGATAGCCTCTCCACCGCAGCCTCAGCTTTGGCCCCCTCGCGTTCCCAGCCAGCTACGGTGGCCTGATAAGATGACTCAGTTTCAGTGATCAACTTCTCCTTTTCTGCTTCTATCAGGGCGGAGAGATCATTTCGCTGGATACTCTGAAACTCGGAAAGTAGCTAGTCGAGCTCGGCCACCGATGCCTCCAAACACTCGGCCATATGATCATAGCCCTGGTGGGAACGTATCTGACCAATGTGAGGGTGCGCCGTGGTTTTTGCCATCACAAAACTTCTATTGGCATTCATCACTGTCGATACGCCCCTCTACAACATCTTGTACATCGCCTCAATAATAAACTTCACATACTCATCCGCATCCACCAGCACTTGCGGTGTCATGACAGAAGTTGGAGGAGCTGCTCTAGACGGCGGACCTGTAGAAGACCCGCCGACCTCAATCTGTGAGGCCGGAACCTCAATTTCTGCGGACCCTCCCTCGTCAGGGACTTGAACTCCGCTACTAGCCCGAGGTGCCAAGAGGGCAGAAGGAGCTAAGTAGATATCGTTCCCCAAGTCGAAGAAGCAACAGAGGGTTCCTGCACCAGCAGGTCCTTGCCCTTTTCCGTCTCGGAGGGACCACCAACATCCGGAGTTGCCTTCTCCACCTCAGAGGCACGATCTGTAACCAGCACAGGACCTCCTCCTCTGGCTAGCTAGCAGGATCAGCACCCGTCTCCTGGCTGGGCACTTCCTCTGGGGTCGGGTTTGGTAGACAAGTCTCCCCTCCCTGATCAAATCCCTCCGCGGGATTAAAGTCTGCTGCTACCTCAGGGACGACAACCAGCTCGGCTTCTGCAGCTGGGTCCGGGGTAGGGCTCCGCAATGAAACAACCAACCTCTCTTTATCACGACGAGGGGATGAATCAATCCTCACCTCTATTTCAATCATACCTGCTATCCCTACGGTAGGCTCAGCAACATCTGGAGGAACGTCATCAGATGAAGACGAACTCCACTCTTTCTCCTCTTCTGAAGGCACAACTTCTACTGGGACCTCGACATCAGAGATCCCTACATCAGCTTGGACTATCCTGGGGACTGCTGCACCTCCAGCTTCCCCCTCAACACCATTTGGAGACACCAAAGTCCCCACACAAACGGCATCATCAACACTCGCCTCCCTGGAAGATGCGGTAATCGAAGGAACACGCTCGTCAGAAGAGCTCGCTACCTCCTTCGGTTTAACCAAACTTGGTTTCGAAGCCCGGGACTTCTTCTTCGATATCGCCTACAAAAAGGAGACATGAGTCACAAAAATCAAAGAGTAAACCAGACTATATGGGATGTCTTTACCTCCACGGGAGCCGATCCTGTTGCTACGACAGGTGCCACCTCTGGAGCTTATACCTTCGGAGTCGAAGCTTTCCTTTGGCTCTTCGGTACAGACGAACCGACCTCCGTATCAGCCCGCCTCTTTCCAGCTGGGGTCTCTTCCTGATTACCCCCCGTTGATGCTATAGCAGCTGACCTATGACCCGCAACCTCTGGTGGACGATATGATCGAGCCACCGCCAACATGTTGGTTGTCGCCTCTAGCTGTGCGCCAATGATGAAACTAGTTTCCCTGTCGTACTCAGGGGACGCAACGTTCATAGCACAATACAGCGTGACAGCCGAATACAAGATCTGCGGCCGAGGATTGTGAACTGGCATGGTAAAATAGACTCTGGTGCATCCGACATTGTAATATTGCCAACCCCGGGCTCCATCCAGTAAACTTCCAATAAACCCCAGACTATTACTGGGATTCCTTAACATCAGCTGGGTATAACCAAACTGACGTGCAAATCGGCTCGGCAGATATGGCTCTAGATAGCACTTATTCTTGTTACGGTAGACCAGATGGAAAGGCCGAATGCTCTGTAACTAGCGAAACCCCCATATCGGCAGGGCGATCGCATCCTCGCCAGAGTCTTCCAACTCTTGGTCGGCTTCGAAGTCTATGAAGATGGGGTTGATCTTGGTGATCTCCCACCCCTGAAGATAAGATAAAACCCTTCTACAAATAGGGATGCCAGTATGCAGCCACTTCCTTTTATAGAAGCAACGGATAAAGGCGTCACCTACAACATGATCATCTTCGGGGTCGGGGCTCATCACGTTCGGATGATGCAAAATCAGCCATCCCAGATAATGGAATGGAAGCTCAGCCCGGGGAAAGTTGTCGTTCCTACCCCTCCCATGGATCACATCGTCAGCAAAAGTCCTCAAACCCCGCAATAGGTTACACACCATCGTGGGTAGGAGGGCCAGAGGGTGACCAAAAACCAACTTTACCGCTGGCAAGATGAGATTTCTGCTCACTCTTTCTACAGATCCAGAGCCACCCGAGAACACATAGTCCCGGAGCCATATCATCAAGTATGCGGCTAACACGGCCCTAGGAGACATCCGGTGTACGCAATGCCAGAAGCAACTGTATACATCGGGGCCACTCTCGTTTGAACGAGGGACCTTCTCGTCTACTCGGCCCACTTCGGAGGTCACCTCCGCATGAGGCAGTCCCTGCGGAGTCACAAACCGAATCTTGCAAGGGTCTGTCGAGTCCTGCTTGAAGATATAGTCCCTACAAGTAGTCACATGGGGCTGCGACCCGTCCCTATCCTTCCGTTGTAGCAGATAATGGTGGCTCGCCACCTCCTTGAAAACAGCCATCATCTCCTTGTCCTTTTCTTCTAGGACTTGGATCTCTTCATTCGTCGGGAAATATTCCTCGTACGGTTCCGAACCCCAGGGAAGTTTGGAAACCACATACATCTCGTGCAGGGCCAACCCCAGCTCCCCCACTGGAGTAAAGAAGGTGCCAGTCTGGGAGTTGAACATCTCCAGGAGCACAAGGAACATGTGATTGTTGATATCGATGCCCCCCTGCGTGGCACGAAGAGCGGCAGTCAGCCCAATCGCTTTGAGCTCAGTTTTGAACTTTGACAGAACCCAGAGGGTCAACTCATCCCACTTCAACACGTGATGGCACCACCCCTTAACTCGAAAACCTCCTTTCGGATACGTGATCTGCGATGTCAACATTCGACTTGCAAAAGTTGAAGCCCCAAAGGAGAAGGTATCAGGAGGAACAACACTGTAAAGGCTCCCAGGATGCAAAGTTCGGCAACTGAACGAGGCCCCGGCTCACGAGGTGGCCAAGGTATCCCTCTGATTCGAAGTAACATCAATACGAAGGGTACCTTCCACTGCTCCTCCTTGAGAAGGAGTAAGCTCCCATGGCATCCTCCTTTTGGAAGCCAAACGGTAGAAAGCCGTCAGCGACAATTGACGCTCAGACTGTCGCATGTACAGGGCCACGCCCTTCGTCGATAAGAACCAGTCCTCTTTAATCTTTAATATCTTTGCCTCAGTAGAGGTCAACCGGTCACTGAACAGAAAGGCAGGCTTCAAAAAAGTCACGTTCTCGAATTCAGCTGATTTTAGTCTGCCACTCTCCATCATGTTCTGGAGAAAAATAGGCGACTGATCCCAGATTTACAACATCCTCTCGGGAGGCTGGTCCTGCATGATAGCAGCCTTCGCTGGATTAACAATCTTCTCATTGAAGTCAATCCCCATTTGGCAGAGGGAAGCATCCAAAAGGACTTTTTTAGCAAGGGGATTGTCATTGACACTGACACAAAACAAAGTCAGGCAACAAGAAGAGAAATAGGCTTAAGAGAAGGACAAAACATTTGGGGTGCGTTCGAAGCTTCTGCGCATCATCAGGACCCAAAAAGGCCCATATGCATTAAAGCCTCGGCGCATAATCAGGACAGAAGTCCATGCGCGTCAGCGGGATAGCCTCGACGCATAATCAGGACAGAAGTCCATGCGCGTTAGCGGGATAGCCCCGACGCATAATCAGGACAGAAGTCCATGCGCGTCAACAGTAAAGCCTCGACGTATAATCAGGACAGAAGTCCATGCGCGTCAACGGGATAGCCTCGGTGCATAATCAGGACATTAGTCAATGCGCGTCGGCAACAAGGAGTTAGGGCACAACAACAGGGTGCAACTCATCCGTGTGTGCACCAAACTTGTCTAAAAAAAATGTTAGGAAGCACTCACCCATCACCACTGGCCGGACGTCGGCAGGAGCCGCGGCAACGACGGAAGAATCCTCCTCATCAAACTCCACGGGCTCTTTTCCTTTGCTTCACCCTCGGCCAGCACCACCGTGAGGAGTCTTGGGAACCATTTCGTGAAAAGGAGATTAGGGTTTTTTTTGGAAGAAGAACTCTAAAGAAGAAGAAAGCAAAAAGAGGAAGAACTCTCTCTCTCTCTCTCTCTCTCTCCATCAGATGCCTATTTATAGGCTTGGGTGACGTCAACCACCGCTTAGGGTTCTGTAAAGTGATAACCGTGGATAATCCAAAAGATCATCATTAATCTTTTCATTTATCTCGAAGCGTTATCATTTGGCATTTAAAACTGAGAGGAGCATGCGCCCCAGAACAGTCATGCGCCTCGGACAGTCATGCGCCCCAGAGAAGACACCACCATGCTTCTTATTCAAAGTATTCCAAAACTTGACGGAAAGTTTTAAAAACTTTGAAGGGGGTCTTGTAGAAGCATGGAATTTCAGGACCAGAAATCCTATACGCCCAACATTATATGCGCTAGGGAGCTCAGATGAAGTACTTGGCACAGCAAACAACAAAAGCATAGACATCAAAAGAAGATTTTTTATTTTATACAAAAAGTCTATTACATGTCTAAAAAGGGCTTTAAAACTACAAAGAAAGACCCTAAGTCTACAGTTAGGCGCATCTCTTCAGCGTCTCAGCCAGGCGCATCCTTTCAACAGCTCAGTTATGTGCATCCCTTCAGCAGCTCAGTTAGGCGCACCCCTTCAACGTCTCAGTCAGGCGCATCTTTTCAGCGTCTCAGTCAGACGTATCTCTTTAGCATCTCAGTCAAACGCATCTCTTCAGCGTCTCAGCCAGGCGTATCCCTTCAGCGTCTCAGTCATGCACATCATGAAGTCTCAGCATATGCGCTCCACTTCGACCCGATCGAGCGCTTCGACTAATGAAACATTTATTGAGCAGAACAAGGGTGGGCGATCAACCCCACCCTAGCAGGAGGAAGAGCTCTCCAAAGGAAGTGGAGAGCACCGTAAATCGATCTGCGACAAAAGGAGGCTTTCAACACAACCAGAATGGGCAATACCCATTCTAGCAGGAGGAGGAGCTCTCCCAAAGCCCAAGGAAGATGACCGGGGCACCACAATTCCGATCTGTGGCTCTTCTAGCATAACGGAGACGAGGCTCGAGCATCCGGATCTTTGGATGCAACATGCACCTTTTGTCTGTCTCAGAAGCCCTCGACTCCGACTTTTGGATGTAACAGTCACCTTCAAGTGCATAAACGAAGACAAGTCGTCGCATCTTCACCCTTGGGAACATCTCGTCAACAGAATGTGCTCGAGTAAACATGTTTATTTCGAGAGGACGTGAGAGAACGAGAAGCAAACTCTCTCCTTGCCACTATTTATAGGCCGGGCGAATCAAACCCATGCATCAAGTGGCGTGCTCTCCGAATCCCGTGCAATGAATTTGCATTTATGGTGATGAACCTGATGCTTCGAATTCGGCCAAGTCAAAAACGGCTTTAAAGCACTCGAAGAACGTAACAGTCGGACCAATAAAGACACGTCATGTAAAAGGATGTGCCTGTTAGACACTGCGTATTGTACAGACGCGCCCGTCGGTTCCAAAGCGTCCCGTAAGGATGCATCCAACGAAGCACAGATCCATGCGTCCTAATCAATATGGACCCATGCGCCCATTTCGGCTTGTCGCTCATCAAGCAATTAATGCTCAAGTGACAGAGTTGGCAGCACGTCCCCCGAGGACTGGACAGTTAGCAGCTTTTTCAGAAGACGAAGCATCGCCGACGTCAGCATCATCATTACTTTGCTCCGGCGGTTACAAGCCACGTGGCCGTCCAACCATTTTGCATGCGCCTCCGCAGCCATGCGCCCAAATCTCTGCATGCGTCTCAAAAGTCATGCGCCTCAGACTTTTCTCTGATCCCTAAAGACGGAGGTCAAGTCACTACTGAAGCCCCGTATGCGCCTCAAAAGCCATGCGCCCAGACTGGTTCGTGACTCCTAAAGGTTACAAGCCAAAGTCGACTCATGCGCCCAATCCTAGGTACATTCTGCCATATTACCCTCCACCAAATTCGAGATCTTTGAGTTACGGATATGCGCCACGTGTCTTTTGACTCAATTTCGCCGATGATGGGGTGCTAATCACCCAAGATCTCAGCAACCGAAAGATCTTCTCCATTGCTACGTGTCAGCTTTACCGCAGCCCACAAATACAACAAGAAGAGTTCAACTCCTCAATCCGAGCGCGCCGCCCATGCGCCTCCATCAGTAATCACCACGTGGCATCCCCACAAACAGGTGCATCCTACATATGCGCGTATGAGCAGCCAACCTACTTCTTATAAATAGAAGGATTATTCCCTCTCACACACACAGACTATCAGAGATCAAGACGTCCAGTCCTCCCATAAAACTGTTATGTTCTTTTATAATCAATGGCAAACACTGTCGAGGATGTCGGGAAAATGACGCCTGTCGGGATGTCCTCTTCTACGGTCGCTCGCTACGACGACATGTTCGTACATACCGTCGACGACTTTAAGAAAGGGTGCATGTACGGGGTCGGCTCCCTAGCGCCGTTGCACGCGACGATTCCATAATTTTCACCTCCCCCGCCGCCTTCCACGGCCCCGACAGATGATGATGTGAGGTCCCAGCTTGCGCATCTGAACGAGACGGTGTCGGACTTGCGGGCGCAGTTGTCCACGTACTTTTCGCATCCTTCTACTACTTCCGGTCCGTCTGCTCTCGGTCTGTCTACTGATGCTGCCGGTCCTTCTTCCGTCTGGCGTCTCTCTTTTGACCCTACTGTCCCTATCGTACCGCCTCCTGCTGTGACGGCCCTTCTCGACCTGATGTTGCCAGAGCAGCTATGCCAACTTCCAGACCATCTCTTAGAGGGATTGTCGCCATACCTGGTGTAAGTGTACATGCGTCGGGCTCAGCAGGGAGTACCAGCACCATCGGATGATCCAACTCCTCCTTGATGTTTGTATTCGAATATTTTGAAAACTATTTAAATATTGAATATTTGTGTGTTTTGTGTGGACAATTTAAAATATTGGATAATATTGACTGTTTTAAATAATTGGTGTATTATTTATATTGGTTTGTGTTGGTGGATATTTGGGAATGATCTATTTTATTTATGTTGGTGGATGTTTAGGATTGTATGTTGGATAATGTTGAAGTTTGGATAATTTGTGTTATTTATGTTGGTGGATGTTGTGTGAACAGGGAATGCTCTGTTTTATGCAATTTTTTCCAAAAAATTTCCAGTTAGCGATGGGGTTATGACTACCAACCGACGGAATATCCGTCGCTAACTGGAACTATTCCAAGTTAGCGACAGATGGCGACTACTCACCGACGGAAGATCCGTCGGCAAGGTTCTGAATATATAAAAAAATCACAGAAACGGATCGACGGATATTCCGTCGGTAGGCCGTCGCTAGTAGTCGGTAAAAGTTTGGCGACGGATAATCCGTGACTAAACCCGACGGAGTAGTGACGGAATATCCGTTGCCACGGTTCTGGAAATATGAAAGATTCACAGAACCGTATCGACGGATGTACTGTCGCTATTCCGTCGCTAGGCCGTATCAGATACTCTCTGATACTGCGATAGATTAGCGACAGATATTGCGTATCAGATACTCTCTGATACGTAATTATCGACCATTTAGCGACGAATATGGCCGTCGCTAAGGCGATGTATCATTAACTTTCTGATAGGTACTTTGACGAAAATCCATCGGCCATTCGTCGCGAGATGTACGAGTATGGTTGACGAAAATCCATCGCGAAATCGTCGCTGGGCGACAACTTAGCGACGGATTGTTTTTAACGACGAGGGTTTTTTCGACGAATGTTTTTGACCAAAATTCGTCGGCCATCCGTCGGTATTACCATTCACCGATGGCTGAGCGACGGATACGGCCGTCGCTAAAGCGATAAATTTTGGTAGTATGATCGTATCTTGATCATACCTGTAAATTATCGTGTTTGTCTAGAATTTCGACTATGCTTCGAACTTGATCGTGCCTAAATGCTCGAATCTATCCCTAATCGTGCCAAATCATGTTCTGATCATGATTAGACTTTGATTAACATATCTAAATGTTTTTTATACCCTGCTTAAGTTTTAAATTGGTCATACTATTTTTGTATGTCTAATAGTGTTGAACCATATCGATTCTATTTTGATTGTGTCTAAATCTCGACTTTAATCATGCCTTGGTGATTGTGGCTAGATAATTTATTCCCCTAGTCATGACTAGATTCGACTTTATTTCTAAACTTAAGTGGTCAATTTTCAAATTTTCCTGTATTTTATTTAACCGTGTCTATCATGCCATTGAAATTTTGAGGATGAAATTTTTCTAAGGGGAGAAGGTTGTAAAACCCACATTTCTGATTTTAATCAACAATGGGTTTTAATAATAATTATTGGCTAATAAATATGGTATAATGTGTATTATTATTATTATTATTATTATTATTATTATTATTTAGTAATATTTTGGAGTAATTATAAAGTTTAAGGATATTAATTGTATTATTAGATAAATATTTTTGACCTTAGTGGGTTTTAGCCCATAATCCGAGCCCATTAATTATTAGTTTAAACCCTCGACCCATTAACCCGCTAATCTATACCTATTAGACTAATTCCTACCCACTCTCCGGTCTCTCCAGATCCACTCTACCCGCCAAAAAACCCCCCATGTAGCCTTTTTCCCCCTTCACGCACAATGTCATGCCCCACAACCAGAATACTGGAGAGCAGGGACGGACACAGCCAGCTATGTATATAGAAGTGTAATCCACCTCGATATACGGTCACAGCTGTCTAGATGTATGAGGGTTTATCTACAAGCCTTCTGTCTCTTATGGTCAAGAACAGGCCTAGTGTCTCAATCTCAAGCAAGTAATAATAGTTACAAGATGTTAGACCATCAGATATTCAATAGTAAGGCGTCCCAATATTTTATATACAGATGATCATGAAGCTAGTCGAAAAAAATGCAAGGACTAACAAGAGTTTCAATAATACATGATCAACCCTAGGATTTGTTAATCATGCTACAGCCCTTAGGCAGACAAAAAATATTAGTATTCATCACGAGCAAAAACTTGCTTGGCGGCTAAACGCCTTAAAAGAATAATTTTAAAATTAGAGTGGGAGAGCAAAATAAAATCCACTCGTTGCCAGGATTGCGCCTAGTGTTCACCATCTGGCTGGAAAGCAGGTAGATCCTCGGGTGCTACTCCGAAATCTGGCCATACAAAACCAGCTGGGTCAGATCCAGAAAGAGCAAGTGCCACAAGGGAGGCTTCACTTAAGAACTAAAACTATCATATTAGCATATAAGGACATAAATGAAATAACAAAAGACATGAGTTAGGAAAAACAGGGTGATAAACGATAAGATAACTAAAGGACTATTCTGGTAACCAAGTTACAACCCGTAAACCAAACAAGGACCGGGGTTGTAACTCTTCACCTGAACAGAACTTAGTCTATAACCAATTATCGATAAAGTAAAGCATACACAAGCGTGTCCTGAGATAGCCATGTACTGGATTTAGGCAAGACTAGACAAGATTGGACTCCATCCATCAATCACGGCAAGCAATGAGTACGGTTTGATACTTTAACTAACTAGGGTTATCATAATCCTAATTACTAACAAGATACAGTTTGAGAAATCCAAGTCCAGTTACTGCCTGCTGCTACCTGAATGATCCAAGCCAAAAGAAAACAAGTATAACAGACATACTGCCGTAAGATACATGTGTTCTAAGGAGGTGCCCCACTCGACGGTATGCTGGAAGTGTGCTCATCATGACAGATAGCTCCAAATCCCATATGTGTATATATATATATATATATATATATATATATATATATATATATATATATATATATATATATATATATATATATGACCAAGACCAAAGGGGCAGCAGGTAACCGAAAAAATCTTCAATGATCTAGGTGATCAAGATAGTAGTTATCCTAATCAGATTCAGTATAAATCTCTGACCGTGGTAACAAAGAATTCATGTCCTAGACATGATGCAATACGAGACATGTAGCTTATACAAGCACAAACACACACGGTGTCAAGACAAGAGTTACTTAGCAAGTCAAGATAGCCGTCACCAAAGCATATCAAAATTATCATGTTAGGTTTACTTATCAAGAGTGCGCCACGACGGACCACTATCATGTATTATCATACCAAGGTTGCTTGTCAAGAGTGCGCCACGATGGGCCACTATCATGTCATGTTACTTGTTACTTGTTAAGAGTGCGCCTTAACAGGCCACTATTGTGTTCTATCCTTACATTATTATGAATGAGAGAAAGTTGCATAAATTAGCTAGTAACATATTCTTGAAGCCAAGGAAAAGATCTACAACTTTTATGTTGGGAGTTGAGAGAAATTCTAGCCACAAATCAGCCAAATAGGGCATAAAACAGTCAAAAATAGCCAAAATAGCCACTATGCGGCACTATGCAAGCCATGCGGTACTTTGCAAGCCTACGGTACTATGCATCCATACGGCACTATACAAGAATGCGGCACTATGCAAGCCATGTGGCACTATGCAAGCCATGCAGCTGTCACGACCCGCACCCGAATAATCGGATACGAGTCGGACACGCCCAGCCTACGTTGGGAGATACAACGTAGTAAGCTGTACTAAGTATCTAATATCTCAAGTCACATCATGAAATCATATCATAGCATCTAAACACGTGCTAACCAACATTACAAATCACCATGTCTTATAATATTAAACATCAAATTTAAAGGTAAACCTGTACAACAAAGTCCCAATCCATCTCTAATCTCCTCGTAGCCTCCAGGCTAGCAAAATATCAACCCGTCCTGCCACCCATAAGGCCTAAGATAGAAAGTCCCGAAACCTGGAACGTATCCTGTCAGAAAAAGAGTAAAGTACAACCCCGACAAGAAATACTAAACAATGTAAACTGAAATACACGAAAAAAGACAATATGAACTATGGTACAAGACAAGAATATGAAACAGTAGTACATGAAAAACGATAAACTATAGTACCAGATCCAGAAACAACGAATTAGAATATTAGTGTAACATGCAAGTGAAATAACTATCAGAGTATGTGACCGGCTAGGTAAACAATGAACAATAAGCACATAAATAATGGTACGGCTTAGAGTCCCACATGCATGATGTGAGACCTAAGCTATTAGTCAATGCCTAGCTAAAATAGGATTGGTCACATATCTGTAGTTATTTCTCCACCCCAATGTACAAGTAAGAACAATGAACTATGAACGATGAAAGGTAAACAATGAACAATGAACGATGAACAATCGTGTGTACAACGTGTCAATATGGGAACATGAAGCAAGACAAAAATACAGAGTAAAGAGATCGAGTCGGTGTACTTGCCTTAGTCCTTACAAATCAAATCTGTCTCACAATCTCCACCTAGAGTATGGTAAGAATTGGTTAGGTTCTAACCAATGGCATTATCTAGTTATTGCTAACCATCTATATAAACTAGCTAAAATAATCAATTGTAGGTAACTATATATTTACCAGCTAATATTTAGTGAAAATATTTACCTTAAACCATACTTTAATATAATTTACAGTTTTAAAGGATACTAAGAAAATATTTTTGCTAAATAAGCATTTATAAAACTTGCATTTAATATTTTATCTAAATACCATGAAAATAAATTTTTATAATAAAACATACATAGATGTTAGTAAATAATTCCAATAAAATACTATAGCAAAATTAGTTTATAGATGTAATCTAGAAATACATATATTTACTAGCGAAGTAAAAAATGATAATAATTTAGGTTAGCAAACACGAATAAATTATAAATTTGTTTTCACCAAAATAATTAATCATATCGATATACTATTCTAATTATATTTATCAAAACTGTTACAGATAAAAATATTTATATATAATTATTGTGCTGGTCCAAACCCATTGAGTCAGGTCTGAACTAATCTACAAAAAATAACTTACTTTATTAAACAGCAGTGGGCCAACAGCCCACTCTTCAATTTAAGCAATTATATTAGCAAGGCTTAAAGCCCAGCCTATATTCAAAATCGAAATTGGGCTTGAGGCCCAGACCCAACAATTTGCATAGGTTTTAAACCTAAAGTCATCTCTCCCAATTGGAGAGAGAAAGCAAAAATTTACAGAACACAATCGGGAAGAGGAAGAAGCAGAACAGACGAGAGGGAAGATGAATACCGAAACTCCGGTAGGTGCGACCCCTCAGAGGCAGCGCCAACCTGGAGGAGAGGTACGATGGTGGAACAGATCCGAAAAAGGTGGCTGGCATGTACAGGGAGGCGTGGCGCACACTGGAGACTGCCCTTCCTGTCGAGATGGTGTAGCGAGGCTCGGATGTAACGAGATCGCTTAGATCGAAGTCGATGCTTGTCCAACGCCCCACGATGCGGAGCGGAGAAGGGGAAAACACCTCTGTCTTGGCCAAGCAGTGCTGGAGACAGTCGAGGTCGAGTGGTCGCAGTCATGGAACCAGACGTCGTCAAAAACGGTCTTGGGTGACAGATCCGGTGGGGTGATGGCAGAGCTGGACTGATGGCGGTGAGATCACGGCATCGACCTCCAGATCGGTGTCCGATTTGGACACTGAGTTGACAGATGGCGACGACTCGGCAGGGCTCGAGAAACTCATCGTCGGAATCAGATGGAGCGCACGGGAGGTGCAGCTAAGCTGTCGCCGGCCTTAGGTGAGTGGATCGGTTGGGTATATTGGTGGTTGTGTTGATCTCATGGTTGTGGATTGGGAGGGCGGTGGAGAGGCTCTGTTTGACCAAAAAGATGGCCAGAGTTGGCCGAGATAGAGAGGAGGTTAGGGAGGTGAGGACGAGACGGTGATGAGCTTAAGGTTGATGCTGCGGTAGAAGAGGGGAACAGGGAAATGCAGGGTTGAGTTCGTCGGAGCTGTACGACGGCGAGCGGTAGTTCGGCAGGTGGAGTAGCTGGACATGAGTGATCGGACAGAGGAGAGAGAGAGTGGCAGGAGAGAAAAAAAATATATATTCTTGTAATAAACTATTGGAAGTCCCAATAGTTTAAAGTGTAGGAACCCTAGACGGGGGGTGAATAGGGTCAAGCTAGCTAATCAAGCACTTAGCACTAGCTAATTGGAAATTTAAAAATATAAATGCAAGAGAAGAAGCAATAACAATACCGACACCCGATGTATCCTGGTATCCTCCCTAGAGGCAATCCAGTCCCGGAACTCCCTCCGGATTTAATCTACTATTTGAGCAAATAGTTACACACGAGTTTGGATCCGAAGAACTCGCCAACTTCTTACACGAGAGCTTTAATCCGAAGGCCTCTCCGACTTCAACCGAGAGTTTGGATACGATGACTCTCCAACTTCAACTGAGAGTTTGGATACGAAGACTCTCCAACTTCAACCTTTCACAATAGGTTTTGATCTCCTTACAATGGGATGAAGATCTTACTTTTCAACTCAATAACTCTAACTCAATTTGTGGATGGCAAATGAAAGCTTTGTAGAGTTGTATGTGGATAAGCTTTGGTGGTTTAGAAATTTTTAGGCTCAAAGCATCAACCTTGAATGAGGGGGTTCAAGACTATTTATAACCAAAGCAAAGGAAAGTACAATAATGCAACTTTCACAGGCTGACGGATCATCCACCGGATTTTCGTGGAAATCCACCGGATCATCCACCTGTTTAGTCCAACGACTATAAATAGAGCCGTTGGGATCAATCATTCGTAAAATCCGACTGTTGGAATGCAAACGGTCATATGGCAGAAAATCTGCCGAAATTTTGTAGTTTTCTGCCGGATAATCCGAACACTCACAGAAGGTATTCTGTGAGACCACTCGGATCTTTCGCCGGATTTCCGCAGAGATCCGCCGGATTATCCGCCAAGATTTCGAAGATTGTCCTGGGTTATTTTCTACCCTAGCTTTCGATTTTGCTATCTATTTCTTGTGTTTACAATGATTCCTAAGACTCATTACAAACTCCAAATATACTGTAGTAGGAGCAGGCTTCTGCAGAGTCTTGAAATGATGATAGCTTGGATTAGCTTCTTCCTTTGATAGGTGCTGGCTTTTTCCCTTGACGGTAGCTGTCCAAAGATATCTAGTTTGTGAAAACTGAACACCTTTTGGGGACTTCGCCCCCGAACCCCCGACGAGGGGCACTGCCCCCTCGACCCCCGTCGAGTGCGTGGCTCCGAATATGTCGTCGGGTGGTTCAGAGAAATCTTGTGGGATCCGTCGTCTTTGACCGACCATGATTTCTTCATTGCATATGTCCACATTGATCTTGCTTATTGCTTTTCTGCATGTACATGTTAGACGAATAAAACAATATACATAGTAGCAAGTATGATAAGTTTAATACACATTAGGACAAATGCTTACAATAGTGATAGCATAAGTATTAGTGATACCATAATGAAAACTAGTATCACTAATATGTAAAATAATAGGCACATATCACCACATATATAAGTAGAAGTAGAAATGCCATAGTGATGGTTTGAAGATTAGTGATAATGAAATGCTAAACTTAACAGATTTACCATATTAAAAAATATGATACAATCATTGGGCCAACATAAAGGAGGGAATGGAGTGTTCTCCAAGACTACGATGGCATGAGTGTTATTTGTAATAGATCTACGGACATAGTGGATGACTAACTAACTAACCTCTAACCAATTCTAACTAATTTCTAACAAATTGCTTAACTAATAACTAATCAATAATTTAGGACCGAACGATCAACTAACCACTTAATGATTAGTAGCTAATCCTACTAGTTAGCATTTAATCAAACAATTAACTAACTAACAACGATCATTCCCATCAGAAAGCATAAGCTACAGTCCAGGTTTCAAACTTGTTAGACAATTTGATAAATAATTTAGAATTTGAAATAATTCATAATAATTCGAAAATGATCTTATAAGTTGCAATATTGTTTTCAATAGTAACTTAAAATTCAAAAAAATGGTTTATAACTCAGAAATCAATACAAAAATTTTCAAAAGTAGATATCCGGATTTACGGTAGTTACAGCAGCACTATGCAAGCCTACAGCACTATGCATCCATGCGGCACTATTCATCCTGCGACACTATGCAAGCCTGCGACACTATTCATCCCACGGCACTATTCATCTTCTCTGCCAGAACCAGGACAGATGAACATAGAAGATGTCCAAAACTTCCTCAAAACAAGTCAAAATCTAACTTTTCAAAGGTCCATTTTGGGTAAAATCGAATTCTCTACAACATAGAACAATCAAAACTTGAAAATAATAAACTTTGGTAGATCAAAACCCAAGAAAACCAAAAAGTCTATAAACTTAGATCTACAAATCCATCCGTCCAAATCGAAAACACGAAGTCCTAAAGATGCTTAGAATCATGTAGAGAAGAAAAAAGAACAATAAAATAGAAGATCCATCATGAAGCAAGTTGTACTTGCCTAAGCTCTCTAGGTTGGTGGGAGAGTAATGGAGGAAGAAGAAAAAGTTATGAGAAATAATGAAGGAGAGAGAGTGGAGTTGACTTATATAGTAAGTCTCACCATCTCAAACCAACCCAAAATAAACTAAGCAAGCTAAACCAAGTCAAATTGAACCAAACCAAATCAAATAAACCAAGTCAAGATTAAATCAAGACTAGGCTAAGCAAGACAAGTCTAACTACAATCCACTTGATAAAGGTCAGAAATTCGTATACGTATACTGAAGATACGTATAACGGAAAACAGGAGTGACAACTCTACCCACCTTAAAAGAATTCCGTCCTCGAAATTTAATCAAGAGGCTAGAGAAGTAGGGACAGGCTATATTAATAATAAGCAAGCTACGACTAGCAGTCAATCAAGCAATCATTCATGCAAGCAAGGAATTTAAAAGCATAAGGCATAAGGAAGACATTCTGCAGGAAACTTCTCTGTCGGTTCTTCATCTGAGCTTGGGTCTAGGAATACTGCTGGGGTCTCTGCTGCTGGAAGGCTTGTGCCTAAGGCGACAATGGCCTCGGAGGCTGGTACTGCTGCTGTACTGGTACTGGACCCCTAACCGATGGACTGGTTAGGATCGATAATGATAAACTGGCTCTATTCGGATAAGACCCTATCTTGTGGTCCGGTGCCCCACAAGCCAAGCATAATTCCTGTGCTCTGCGATATTCTGATACTACATGCCCTGGCTTCCTACAATGAGTGCAGTCCATTGCGAAAAACTGTATCTGCTTCTGCTGAGGGTACATCAGTGTCGAGTGCTGAACCGACGAAGCCGTGGACGCCCTTCTAGGAGCTCCAATAATCAAAGCCCTAGCTGTCGGGGCTGGTGCTGACGACTGGGATATCTGTTCATGAGATCTCTTCCTCCTTCCGGTTCTATCTACAATCCTCTGTGAAGTATACTCATGCCTCTTCGTTGCTCGCAATATGGCATCAAACGTCTGGTGCTCAAACTGCTCCACGGATATGATAATCTCTAGGTGGAGCCCCTGCTGGAATCGCTGGGCTCAATCCAATTCGGTTGCCACCAAAGTAGGAGCAAACCGACTGAGTCTAGAAAATTCGGACGCATATCCATCGACTGTCCTGTTCATCTGCTTGAAATTGGTGAATCTCATCTGTAGATCATAGCGAGCTACTACGTCAAAGTACTTGGTCTGAAACTTGTCACTGAATGTCGCCCAGGGGACATGCGTTACCAAACCCACTACTAGCATCGCCCACCAGGTGCGGGCTAAGTCTAATAATTACAGGCGCACAACGGCCACCTTCTCATCCTCAGGAATCCTAGCTGCTTTCAGGATAACGTCTGTGTCCTGAAGCCATGCATCAACCACGATAGCATCTTCACTGCCATCAAAGAAAGGAGGGTTCAAGCGCTTGAAGTTGTTGGCCGTGTTGTTCCCTTGGTAACCAACTCTGCCCATGGCATCTTGTACTGTCAGGTGCAGGGCATCGCCCCGACGATCTTGTGACGCAATCAATTCTCTAATGAGTCCCCCCAGGGTTCCATTGTCAGACTCCACAGGCTAGACGGGTTGAAATGGGAGCTCTGGGTTACCAGAGTGCATGGCTCTGGTTGCTACTCCCGAGTGCTGGGCTTGTCTTCTTATTGCTGCAGGGTCGCTGGTTGAGCTCCTCCGGACTAATCGGCAGGACCAAGAACAATGCCACTGAAAATAATGACATAGGGGACAATAAGGAAGGACCAAGATATATCAGGGATATAAGCATGTGATCAAGTCAAGATTCTAAGAAGATTAGAAGGCACGAGTAGAGATCAAAGGCGAATGCTGATTGAGACATTTATTCGGTAAAACCCTCACACATCTTGATTTACATGACCTTGCATGGGCCATCACTTAAATCGTGTCACGCCCCACAACCAGAATACTGGATAGCGGGGCGAACACAACCAGCTACATAGAAGTCTAATCCACCTCGATACGGTCACGTCTGTCTAGATGTATGAGGGTTTATCTACAAGCCATCAGTCTCTTATGGTCAAGAACAAGTCTAGTGTCTCAATCTCAAGCAAGTAATAATAGTTACAAGATATTAGACCATCAGATATTCAATAATAATATGTCCCATACATTTCATATACATATGATCATGAAGCTAGTCGTACAAAACGTAAGGACTAGCAAGAGTTTCAATCATACATGATCAACCCTAGGATTTGTTAATCATGCTATAGCCCTTAAACAAGAAATATAAGTATTCAACACGAGCTAACACTTGCACGGCGACTAAACGTCTGAAAAGAATAATTTTACAATTAGAGTGTGAGAGCAAAATAAAATCCACTCGTTGCTAGGGTTGCGCCTAGTGTTCACCATCTGGTTGAAAGGCAGGTAGATCCTCGGTTGCTACTCCGAAATCTGGCCATACAAAACCAACTGGGTCAGACCCTAGAAAGAGCAAGTGTCCAAGGGAGGCTTCACTTAAGAACTAAAACCAGCATATTAGCACATAAGGACATAAATGAAATAACAAAAGACATGAGTTAGAGAAAACAGGGTGATAAATGATAAGATAACTAAAGGACTATTTCGGTAACCAGGTTACAACCCGTAAACCAAATAAGGACCGGGGTTGTAACCCTTCACTTGAACAGAACTTAGTCTCTAACCAATTATCGATAAAGTAAAGCATACACGAGCGTGTCTTGAGATAGCCATGTATTAGATCTAGGCAAGACTAGACAAGATAGGACTCCATCCATCAATCACGGCCACGCAATGAGTACGGCTTGATACTTTAACTAACTAGGGTTATCACAATCCTAATTACTAATAAGATGCAGTTTGAGAAATCCAAGTCCAGTTACCTGCTTGCTGCTACCTGAATGATCTACGCCAAAAGAAAACAAGTATAGCAGACACACTGCAATAAGATACATGTGTCCTAAGGAGGTGTCCCACTCGATAGTGTGCTGAAAGTGTGCTCATCATGACAGATAGCTCCAAATCCTAAGTGTATATATATATATATATATATATATATATATATATATATATATAAGACCAAGACCAAAGGGGCAACAGGTAACCGAAAAAATCTCCAATGATCTAGGTGATCAAGATAGTAGTTATCCTAGTCAGATTCATTATGAATCTCTGACCGTGGTAACCAGGAATTCATGTCCTAGACATGATGCAAGACGAGACATGTAGCTTATACAAGCACAAACACGCACGGTGTCAAGACAAGAGTTACTTAGCAAGTCAAGATAGCCGTCACCACAGCATATCAAGATTATCATGTTAGGTTTACTTATCAAGAGTGCGCCACGACGGACCACTATCATGTATTATCATGCCAAGATTACTTGTCAAGAGTGTGCCACGACGGACCACTATCATGTCATGTTATTTGTTACTTGTTAAGAGTGCGTCCTAACAGGCCACTATCGTGTTCTATCCTTACATTATCATGAATGAGAGAAACTTTCATAAAATAGCTAGTAACATATTCTTGAAGCCAAAAAAAAGATCTACAACTTTCATGTTGGAAGTTGGAAGAAATTCTGGCCACAAATCAGCCAAAAAGGGCATAAAATAGCAAAAAAAAGCCAAAATAGGCATTATACGGCACTATGCAAGCCATGCGGCACTATGCAAGCCTACGGCACTGCATCCATGCGGTACTATACAAGCCTGCGACACTATACAAGCCATGCAGCACTATGTAAGCCAAGCGGCACTATGCAAGCTTGCGACACTATGCATCCATACGACACTATTCATCCTGCGGCACTATGCAAGCATACGGCACTATTCATCCTGCGGCACTATTCATCGTCCCTGCCAGAACCAGGACAGATGAACGTAGAAGATGTCCAAAACTTATTTTGGCCATAACTTCCTCAAAACAAGTCGAAATCTAACTTTTCAAAGGTCTATTTTGGGTAAAATCAAATTCTCTACAACATAGAACAATCAAAACTTAAAAATAATGATGTTTGGTAGATCAAAACCCAATAAAACTGAAAAGACTACAAATTTAGATCTACAAAAATCCATCCGTCCAAACCGAAAACTCGAAGTCCTAAAGATGCATAGAATCATATAGAGAAGAAGAAAGAACAATAAAATGGAAGATCCATTATGAAGCAAGTTGCACTTGCCTAAGCTCTCTAGGTTGGTGGGAGAGCAATAGAGGACGAAGAAGAAGTTATAAGAAATAATGAAGGAGAGAGAGTGGAGTTGACTAATATAGTAAGCCTCACCATCTCAAAACAACCCAAAATAAACCAAGCAAGCTAAACCAAGTCAAATTGAACCAAACCAAATCAAATAAACCAAGTCAAGATTAAACCAAGACTAGGCTAAGCAAGACAAGTCTAACTACGTACGGTCCACCTGATAAAGGTCAGAAATCCGTATACGTATACTGAAGATACGTATAACAGAAAATGGGAGTGACATACAACCTCTCAAAAATCCTCAAAACACACAGAACTCCATAAACAATACTTCATTTACAAAACCTTCACAAACCCCCTTCTATCTTCACCTATACTCCTCTTCCAAAACCGACCACGCCTCGGCGATACCGGCGACACCCCGGACGCATCAACATCCCTCTTGGGGCATTTTCAAAGCGCTCGCCAACCGACCCCGGCGACCAACCGTCGACCTCAGCCTTTCGCCAGCGTTCGCGCGACCTCCCCGCCGGCCGCCAGCATCTGCACAAGCCCCCGTCGGCCGCCAGCGCACCCCGCACACGTTTCCCCTGCCGCCGGTAGCTCCGTACTGCTGTTCCCGCACGTCCAATGCCTCGCGCTGCCTGCGTGCTTCGTACCGTCCCGTTTTGCGTGTCCCCATGCACGTGCATCTGCGTCCCGTCATTTCCTACGACCCGAGTCCGAGACCTCCCCTCGGTACTCCTTCCACAACCTTCCAGTAACCCCCTGAACCTTCTGTTTAATTTCCATAATATGAAACCCATTTCTGTTCTGACCGGAATTGACAGAATAAAGCTATATCAATTCCGGGATAGCTAGTTTCCTATTTTTGACCGTATAGGATTAATAACTAATCAATGGTTAACAGTTAGATTAATGTTAATAATATTATGCCGTTATATAGATCGTTAAATTAATTAGTAATCTGTTAGATTAACAATTATCGTAGATATCACGTTGTTCTAGACTTAAGAGTATTTTTAAGTAAGTTACCCTTAATTTTACGGTTAATAAAATATTAAATTAGTTTCAAAACTAGTTTCATACCAAAAGTCTATTTTTAATATAAGAAAATATAGACAAAAGATGTTGGTTTTTATTATTTAAGCAAAAAAATCCATTTATTTTCTTTTTGGATAAATGTAATAATTTTACGTTATATTAGTAAACGGTTTCATGATCGAAAAGAGTATTTTTGCATACAATTATACTTAACTAAAGTACTAGTTCTATTTATAAAATTCTATTTATTATTTATTTATTTTAATTGAAATAATAATTTTTACGTTACTAAATAAATAGTTAATTATCTAAAAGATTGTTTATTTAATAGTAGCTAATTACGTGTATTATGCTAAAAAGTATTAAAATAATATTTTGCTTAAATTATCTTCATAATCAAAATTATCTATTAAATTTTCACGATTTATTATTAAATAAATTAATGATATTTTTATTTAAAAGAAATGATAAGTTTTATTATTTTATTATTAAAACCATATTTTTCTTATATTACTCACTTAGAGTTCTCTAGAATATTTTTGTAATTAGATAATTTCTTTATTAAAATTATCGGTGATTTTTAGAGTCTAGACGTTTATCGTATCAATAATAAGTTTTAATTAGAATTGTAGCAACCTTAGTTTGGCAACTAAGTCATATTTCACTAATATTGGATTCAGTTTCGGGACTTAACCTGAACATTCCATGTCGTCACCTACAACACTAAAAAAATCCAAGACAAATTTTATACTATTCATGTTCGTGCTTTATTTAATAATTAAATGTACTGCATCAATAGAAATGCATATATTGTATCGACACTGATTCATGGGATCCCTCTCGGACTCCAATTGATTGCTTGATTGACTCATTGACTCGGGGATTGGGGGAGTTGTATAGCAACTGTGACCAAAGCCATGTTACAAATATCGCCTCTCTCGCGCTAACCCTTATTGCACAGAGGGTTGAGCCGTATCGTATACTAGCATTTGGCCAAAATGTTATTATACACATTGAATCTACCAGCCGGTCACAGATCTGCTATACGCTCAAATTACTATTGAATCATTGTATATTGCATCATTATTACTCTTGAGATTTCTTTGTCCAACTGGTTCTTTATTATTATTTAGAAAAATATAATAATGCTTGAAAACTGTCTTTGTATTATTTATTATTATTTAGAATGCTGGATATGGATATATATGTTCTTGCTCCCCTCCTGACTGGAGTCCAATATTTTAGATGATTGCGAAGACGAGAAGCTTGTCTTTAGTTCCTACTATGGATCTGATCCGAGTTCTGAAGAGGTAGCCGAACCTGACTAGGGAGCTCAGGATTCTAGTTGTGCCCGTTGCTTAGATTTCCCGTTTTCTAGTTGTAATTATAAAGAACAGTTGTAATAACTAAATGTTTTACTTGGTTGTGTGTCTGTTTCATCTAAACATTTAACATTAATTCCAAAATTTAAATAACTGTTTTTATTCTCGCATTTTAGAATTATCTGATTGTGTTACTACTGCTTGATGCAACTTACTGCCACCGTCTCACAGCTCTGCAGGCTAGACATGATCCGATTGGACCCAATGTATTGGGAGCGAGTCGTAACACTAGGTCACTTCGGAACTTAGTTCCTAAGGAAAATATCATAGAATGAGTGACAAAAATAAAAATTGTTACATAGTGTCTCGATCATTGCCCTCTAGAAAAATATCTTACCAATCATATGGGCTACCACACTACATGTACACAAGTCAATACAAATGAATGAAAGGGAAAGGAAATTAATTCCTTGGCATTTCCTTTCCTTTGGGAAATTAAAATTTTCATTGATTTTTCTTTCCGACGTTTGGTAATACTAAAAAATTTTTGGAAATGAAAGTGAATACTTCAATGTGGAAAAGTGATTCATTGCTTGGATGGATAGAATCCTTTTCCCTCTAATTTTCCTTTTATTAGGAATCATTTTTCTTTTCTTCTCAATTCCTTTTGCATCCAAACATGAAAAAGTAATCACTTTACTTTCCATCCCGATGATTTCGCGAACCAAACGGGACATAGAGTGTAAGACCAATAACCCCAAAAAAAAAACCCTTTCTCAATAGTTGACTAGGGCGAATATGTGTATGGCACAGATACAGAGAGAGATTCGAGTCAGTATGGGAACACATACAAGTATACAAGCAGCAAAAGTATATTTGCAGACTTTTAGGCTTTTAAGAGTCTGAATATATGCTCAAGTCTGTTAGGCATGCTAAATCTCTTCAGCTTAGCTAGTTGAAGAGGTCAAACAAAATCTTTTAACCAGTTCTCCTCCTTTTCTTCCTTTTCCATCTTGTTAAACATGCTATATCCTTTTAGCCTAGTTAGTTGAAGATATCACCAAAAATCTTTGAAATCAGCTGCTTACCCTCATTTTCTATGTTTCTGTTTCTGGTTAGCTGAATCTAATTTGTGGTATTTGTGGTTTTGTTATGCTCCTAACAAGCAACCATAGATTGTTTTTTTAAAAAAATCTAAAGGATCCAAGATGTATCAAGGTAGTTTAAAAAAAAACAATAAATTGACTAAAAGAAGTTAATGACTCAACTGTATGATTAGATTCTCTCCTAATGAAACTCTCCTAATGAAACTAGTAATTGCAGTGCCAACCTCAATAAAAATCCTTGTGTAACTCATGAGTTTCTATTTTTTCAAACTCATCTATAACAAATGGTTGGTTTACATACATCTTATTCTTTGATTTTTTTTAACGGCCTAAACATAAAATCAATGACTTAAATAGAAAAATTCATTTACGTGTTATAATCATATTGTAAGTTTCTATTTTGAGTTCCTCTTTGAGTTTGTGTAGTTGAACTGAACCTCAATCCAACTAAGCTAGTCTCAATTGTTAAGCCAAATTAGAGAATATTGATGAAAATTTTGGACTTGGGAACATTTCCAGTCTGGTAAATTCTGTGTAAAAGTATTGTTCTTGTACTAACCCGATCTGTCAACTAATTAGGATGAATCATTACTCCTTTATAGCTGGTCACATAAATGGTGGTCCAAAAAACAAGATGGGATTGCAGAGTCCATTCTTTCGGCACATTGGTTACATGACAACAGATTATTCTTACTCTTGTAATCTAGCTTGTTGTCTTCAATCAAAGCAATAAAAAGGAAACAATAACGAATTGATACTATTAGCGTTTGTAGCTCATATGGAAAGCTGTTCGGACATCAGACGGGACAGGCAGTCCGATGTTTGTAGCTCATGTAGAAAGCTGTTCGGACATGCAAACGGGGCTGGCAGAATTGAGGAGAGACTATCCTTTCGGAACATTGGTTACATGACATCAGATTAGAGTTACTCTTGTAACCTAGCTTGTTGTCTTCAATCAAATCAATAAAAAGGAAATAATGAAGAATTGATACGTGTCTAGTGCTTGTAGCTCGTGAGGAAAGACATCAGCTTGTGGGTTGTAATAAAAAAGACAATTGATACTACTAGGGTTATTCATTCCATAGAATATAAGGTAGCTATAGCTATAGCTATATATTACAATTCCCACACTAACACTATACAGCACAAAGAAACTGTTAACATATATATATATATATATATATATATATATATATATATATATATATATATATTGCTGGTCTTATTGCAGAGTTAGCCATAAAACTTGCTCTACGTACGTACGTACGTACTCAAACCGACGGGTCAACATGCACGCACCGTCAAAAGCACAGCAAGATCCTGCGGCGGTCGCGCTGCTGCTGCTGCGGCCTGACGCAGCTCAGGACGCCGAGGAAGGCGGCCTCATCGCACGGGATGCGGAGCTTCGCGTCGGGGACGCAGAACTCGTAGGCCTCCTGCGCCCGGTCGAGGAGCGCCCGGAACAGCGGGTGGTCGAGGGCCGAGAGGGGGACCACAAAGCGCTTGCGCTCTTCACCCACGTAGACCACTGTGTGGCCCTTGGGGACGTCCTTGGGGATGGCCAGCTCCTCCTCCTCCCACCGGAAGTACACGTAGGCTAGGGCCTCCGCCCTGACCTTCCTCCACTTCCTGAGGAACGCCATGAGAAATCTCTTCTGGAGCATTCTTTTTGTGCTTGCTTCTTTGAGAGAGGGGTGTACTGTTTTGGAGTGCTAAGAAGTGTGTGCTTATATATAGGTGGGATCGGTTAGGAGCATTAAATGGATAATAGAGGAGATATATTCATATAATGAGAGAGAGAGAGAGAGAGAGAGAGAGAGAGAGAGAGTGAGTGTGGGTGTTCAGTTATGGGGTTGGAATTGGATAAAGATAGATTGTACTAAGCGAGTACATGTTTTGTTTGTCCATTTGTTGTGGTATCTAAAACAATTAACAAGTAAATATTGGCCATGCTTGATATCACTTTCAATTATCTGTTTTTTGTTTTTAATTTTTTTAAAAATAAATTTTGTTCACAATTTGGTATAAACAATAAACATATTTGACATATCTACTTGTTACTCGTTTATTAAAACAAAAAAAAAAAATGTTTGGTAAACTAAAAAAATATAAATTTATTTATTTTTGGTAAGTACGTCATACCATCTGTGTTCCAAATTTATTTATTTATTTATTAATTTTTGGTTTATGAAAATACGGTAACAATTCGTTTTCACTATTTTTTGGTAAAATAATATTTTTTAGTTTACACAAATAAATAATAAAAATATACTTAGCAAACATGTTTTTGTAATTTTTTTTTTTACTTTTGCAACAATTAACAAAAAAATTATACCAAACGGGCCCTTAAAAAACTTCAATAAATATAAAAGAGTATTTTGGACTCCATACATTGTTGCGTATGATTGTGTATCAATAACAACTAATTCCATATAATAGCATTAAGCAATTGTGTGTGACAACCATCTGTATATTGTTTCAAGAGATTTTGGATTCCAACAATAATGTATATAAGCAAATGACCTCTAGCCTAGTGGTTAAGAGAGATGTATGCATGTGGTCCAAGTGATCGGAGTTCGAACCTCAGTGGAGTCGAGTTCGCCACAATTATCCCATTGCTTAAAAAAATGAAAAATTCTTTCATAGTTTTTACTCATGATATACACGTAATTCAATTTCTTTTTTTTTCTTTTTACCAAATATTGCATTTCAACATGCAGGTAGAACTTTTCATTTTAGAATTTTTTTTGGCAATAAAAACTTTTGTAAATAGATTAACTTTTGAAAAATGATTTTAGATTATTAACATTCAAAATTTTTTAACTTTTGATGTTTGTGTACCTAGTTTTCTTCTGAAGTTTACATTCACTAGATATAAAAAGAGTTGATTGATTAAGGTTAACTTTGGCATACGTCATTTCAGATTGTCCACACTTTAAGTCCGACACTTGCATGCATGTCAGCAGTCGGCGGCCGCATAAAGCTGGCACATATACATAAATATTAAGATTTAGATTTTAAAATTAATCGATGTTAGAGTTTGTGTCTCGAAATTACTGTTCACGTAGACTTAAGCTAATAAATAGTGATTTTGAAATCCAAATTCTAACATCGATCAAATTTGAAACCCAAATTCTAATATATATATATATATATATATATATATATATATATATATATATGTAATCCTAAAACTAAATAATCCATAAATTGGCTTCTCTCACACTAAGGAGCACAAACCTATCAATCTCTCCCTGCTTTTGTCCCTCTCATATGGAAAGTTGCCACGAATTGGATATCGCACTATACATGCACAGGATAGGATAAAAGGAGACCGCTTATGAACCATCACGGAACTGTTTTAAATTCCATTATTATTTAGGACACGTTTTTTTATAGTTACAGTATGTTGTGTTTCTTGATTTCGAACTCTGAATTTAATGCTCATTTCTTCCAAAGTCTTGCAATATTTTACTTGATATCATCTGTGCTCCACAAACTTCCGAATTAGAGCTTCCGTCACGTATGCAATAGTTAAATCGTAATCCTCGATAAGTTTCAGTTAACGCCTCTTCAATAGTTAACGTCTCTTCCATTTCTTTTGAGCGAATATATACTTGATACTTTTTATGGTCCATGAAGATTCTACAAGTCATGTCATAAAAATAGTGCCGTCACATTTTAATAAAAATGCAATCACCACCATTTATGTCATGCTCCAATATTGTCAAATCGATAAGTGGTTTAGACGTAGTAATATGTGGCAGAAATTTATTTTTACCATTTTATCTCATTGTAGGATATAAGGTTGGTGTATATCCTCTAAACGACCAGATACTTGTATGTTATATTGGTCTTGGACAGATTTGGCTTGTATGAGATTGTTAGTAACAAAACACGGAAACTGTTCCCCCAAACAAATTAGAGATCTTGAGTAAACTGAAGAAAGCCGCATAAAACCACAATTGCTAAAAGCATACAAAATTTAAACACAAATACAAAGAAATTTTCACGTGAAAATTTTTTACAAGAAAAATCACGGACGATTGGAGTCCAACCCTGAAAGGCCTTCCCTAATGCAATAAAAAATTACAGACTCCTTACAAACTTCTCGTCGCCAAACCGGATCACCATAAATATTTGGATGATGAAAATGGATTACAAACTTCCGAAGAATAAAATACAATGAGAAGAATTACCGAAACTTGTCTCTCCTTCGATGTATCCATCAATTCCTTATTTCTCTCCTCCAAAAGTTGAAAGCTTTGATCTCTCTCTGGTAAATTAAATAATAATTTTAGGGTTAGGAAACACCTACATCTAACTACTAAAAGTGAAGCAAATCTGGACCATTGATGGGATCCAATGGTGTACATAAACACCCAATTCGGGTTCGGTCTCGATAGGAACAAATTCGGACTGAATTCGGTCTGCATATGCAGAATACTTCTGTCTACGTTGGACAGAGTTCAGAAGGCAAAATTATTTTGTTTGAATATAACCAAGCTCGTCATACCGAACCTGCTGCCTTCGACTCCCAAGCTTCTCCGACACAAGGATGACGCTCGTCGCACATCCCATGTCACGTCCCGATTCGATAGAATTGATAATCGTCCTCCGGACGTGATGCCGTATGGACCTAAATTGCGTTCGCACAAGGCAATTATATAAGGTTATCCAAAACACAATATCTAGAGAGTATGCAGAGAGTAAATTGAACATATCTGTATAGAAGTAACTTTTTTTATTGATAATACTGAATTTACATTGACACAGATACAAAAGAGAGTTTTCGTGCGGGCTTACATAATGAATCAATTATAAAATGAATGTCGATGAGATAGTCTTTCCATAAATCATACCCCTTTATAGAACCAACACATTCATACACCTTGAATAGGGGAGAGTTGAGTCATCTTCTTCGCTTGGACAATTGCAGGATCTTCAAAAGGGACTTGATTCAAGTCTTCACACGTACTAGCAAAGCTTCAAAATGCACGAGCGCTGCCTTTAGTCAGGTGGCACGCTCCTCCTGTTTTGTAGTACCTGTGGAGAGCGATGATCAGTACATTATCGTGTACTGGTGGGTAGCTAATTAATTTTTGTCCTCTCATTTGGTTCAATGATTTAGGCAAAACATGCAACATATTTTAGTGATCTTTCTAGACATCCTAGTTAGTTCATGCAAGCAGTTTGACGAAACATAAATAAGATAAAATATGCTAGAACTTACCCACGACAGAGCATGTCATGCAATATAAAGCTTACCATAACCATCCCTGCTAGTTTGTTAACAATGACTAAAGTGGTATATGATGTGGAGGTCACTAGCATTAATTAACTAGCTATCCTGGACATAATCTGGTTAGACAGGATCCTTTCAATGTAAGTAGCGAGCTCTGCTGAAAGTCCCCAAAGTACCCGTTGCTTAAACCCATCTTGGCTATACCGTGTTTCTCCTAAACCGAAACGGTCCTGTGGTTCCAGGTTACAGTTCGAGAAAACATCGCCCTTGTGCACAAGTTGTCCATTATCGTGCTAGACAAAAATTAGTTATTCAAGCATGGTCTACAATTTCATAGGAAACTTCACCAAGTTTGGTGTATACCGCCTCATCATTTTGCATTGTTCATTCGTTAATTCATTCTTTTTTCTTAACACAGTTCTATAGATTGCATAACATAAGTAAGCATGCGAACAATTTTATGATATAGCAGTTCTACACAAGTAAACACGTATAATTATATAAAACAGTTATGTAACATTGGGTCCTCGCCTCTATAACTAGCATTCGGGCTATTGATATTATCGATTGATTGGGGAAACAAGAGGGTCAAGAAGAGAATGTCGAGCCACTAACTGTTGATTGAATGAGCGAGATAAATGAGCCTTCTAAACCATATGCTCGCCTATGCGACCGCTTTAAAGTACATAAGCAAATGATTAATACTCTATCCTTCTATTCCGAATTCGATATGAAAATACGAATCCCGACGAACGGAAGCAATGAGATCCATTAAAAATATTCACAAAAACGTATTCAGAAAACCCAAAGCCAAAAAAAGCAAGTGCAGCATGAAAAATAGAGCAACGGGAGGTCTTTCCTGACGCAGCCGCAGAGTCCATCCTCGAGGCACAATCCGCAGAATATGGGATTTGATTCCGAAGATGCTAATCCATAACGAGGAAAGAATCTTGATTCAACCTGTAACACCCAGTTTTCTGAAATTAGGGTACTTTTGAAAATTTATTATTTTTATTATTTATTAATGGTATTTTAGACATGATATAATTTTTGGTGATTTTTAGTTATTTAAAACTATTTTCTAAGTCACGACTTATGACTTTGTGACTTTACTAGTATAACCCTAGTGTAAACCCTAGAGATTTCATAACCTAGAGACTAACCATGCTCATGTGAGCCTAGTCATAGGTTTAGAACATCAAATTAGGGCTTTTTAGCCTAAAGGGTATTTTGGTAATTTTCTAGGATTTATTTGGAATTATTTGTATTTATGTGTTTTTATTATTGTCTAATTATTGATTAGTGTCATGTTAGTCCCTAACCTAGTTTAGCCTAATCTAGGGGTTAGCAACTAACCTAGAAGACTAATGTTAGATATTAGCTTTATGTATAAATATCTAGTTAGATAAATATCTAGATATTTTACTTTTTAGATATTTTAGAACCTAAATATCTAACCCCTTAGTCAAAGACTTAGGGGCTAAGTTTGCAAGGTATTAGGACACTCTCCCCTACCCCCATGGCAGCCAAACACTACCCCCCTTCCTATATAACCCCATCACACTCATTCATGATCATTTTACATGAATTAAAAACCTAGAAATTCCCATTCCCTCACAAAATCATAACTTGATCATTTTTTATCCAAATTGGGTCTAGTTTTTTGCATTGGACTCCCCTACACTAGAGGATACTAGTTAGGGCTTGCTAGCAAGGATTTATGAGCTTTGGGCATCACCAAGTTGAAGGACACACACCCCCTCTTTATTAATTTTTCCTTGGAATTGCACAAATAGGTAAATGCCCTTAAACCTAGTTAATATTCTGATTTTTCTTCATAAATGCATGCATATAGGACTACCATAACTGTGGGTCAAGTTTGGTGAAAATTAGAGTTGGTTTGGTGTCCGTATCGGACACGTATCCTAGGCTATAAACCCTTGTTTGATGAAATGCCACAAAGGATTGGTTTTTGTGTTTTTCCAAAACAAATTACATTTTTGTGTAGCCCTAGACTTGTAGGTTACAACCCAAGTGGACTGAGCACGTTTTCGTGTTGTGTCCGTGTCCAAAATGGACACGAACCCACTGCACGAGCACACGCGTGCATGCCCTGCTACCACACCCTTCGTGCTCACTGCACAGAGCACGTGGACACGCCAAAATTGGTGGACACGAGGGGGCAATGTCTGCGAACATGCCCCCAAAATCTCACAACTTCTCGTGTCGTGTCGAGTGAGAAATCTCACTCGCACTGGACACGTACTGCTGTGCACGCGCGCGTTTCAGTCGAAAATTTGACTTAGACACGGCCTTCGTGTCGCGTGGACACGAGTCGAGGACACCTCGTGGTGACACGAGCGTGTAGCCCTTCAAGTGGCGAACACGAGGACACGACCACGAGATGTGTCGTGTCCTGTGTCACAAGCACGAGACGTGCAACCGCGTGCACGACGCGGTCTGAACATATGTATCAGTCGTATTTTTCACGACTGATACGGGTTTCGTATCGTGTCCAGGAGTGTCGTAGACGCGTGTCAGTGTGTGGATCGTGTAGCCCTATGTGTGGGCTACACGTGTGCATGACCATGAGACGTGTCGTGTCTCGTGGTGTGTCTACGAGCATGAGGAACGCGTGCACGACGCTGTGTACGCGTGTGCGTATCAGGATTTACCCGATTGGGTTTTTGAGTGATTGGACACATTATTTCGTGTCGTGGTGTCGTGTCAGGCCCCCTAGACACTAGAGGACACTTGGGGCATCACTTACCAACCTTTAGGTTCGAGCCTTAGCTCGGGTTTGTGTGCGTATTTGGGTTTACCTGTTTTCGAATACACAGTGCTATTATTTCCAGATTTTAGGATTTTTCCCAGTTTTTCAAAATGAATTTCAAATCGATTTTTATTATGATTTATGCATGTATATGTGTATTTTAGTATATGTATAGATAGTATATGTGTATGTGAGTGTGTAGGTGAGATTTTAGGATGTATACATGTATATACATGTGTATATACATGTATGTATATATGTAGGTTTGTGGGTGTTTTGTGTGTGTGTGTGGGGAGCCAATTTCCTGTTCCAGGAAAACTAGAACACCCCTCCCCCCTTTCCTGTGTCATCTAAGTCCCTCTCTCTCACTGTTTTCTCCTTCACTCTCTCTCTAATTCTCTCTTTCACTCTCTCACATCTCTCTCTCTATTTCCCTATATATATATATATATATATATATATATATATATATATATATATATATATGTTATATATATATATATATATATATATATATATGTTATATTATATACAACTATATATATTGGTATATATATAGTTGAGGGTATACATTTATGGGCTTATATATATATAATATATATATATATATATATATATATATATATATATATATATATATATATATATATATATATATATATATATATATATATATGAAAATGTATATATATGTATATATGTTAGTTATTTATATATGTATATATATTATGTATATATGTGAGAATGATTGGTATTATATATATAGGGTATACATATATTGATATATATATGTAGTAGATAGACTTTTGTATATCTATATATATAGATATGTATATATATAAATGTCCTTCTAGATATAGGTTTACATAGAAACCTATGACACATAGCCTATAGGCCTAAGTAGTATATTATATATATATGTATGTAAGTCATATATATATTGTATAAGGTAGATACCTATATGGTATTAGCCTATGGAACCTAGTTACTAGCCTATGGCCTATGGCCAATGAGTTAGGATAGACCATTAGGCCTACTAGACCTAGGTTGACCAAAATATTGACCATGGTTGACTAAAGTCAACTATTGGTCAAACCATGACCTAATTGACCTAAAAATGACTAGTTTAACTAGTCTGACCATGTTTGACCCAATTACCTTATTGACTAGTCTTTGTTTGACCTAATTACCTTACTGACTAGTCTTTGTTTGACCAATACCTTAGTTGGTCTAAGTTTGACCTAGACTTGACCCAGATTGATCATGTTGACTAGTATTTGACTAGAATGTTGACCAAGAGTTGACTTTAACCTAGATTTGACTAACCTTGACTTGTTTGACCTTGTTTGACTTTATTTGACTTAGTTTGATTCCCTGTGACCTAGTATGACTTCCTGTGACCTAGTTTGACTGTTGAGTTGACCAAGAGTTGACTTGACCAGATTGACCTAGAATCATGTAGTATGCATTGTATACTCTATTTTTACTATTGTGGATACATTGTAACTTGTATTGCTCTGATTAGGAGCCAGACACCTCTCCTCAGGCAGTATATCCTCTTCAGACATTCAGTTATCAGGCGAGTACATTCTCTGACCGTTTCATACTTGTTCAGGCTTTACTTCTCGCTCTAGATTACTTTACTTGATGCTGTCACGTTGGTAACACGGATTGGTACTATATGGGTCTTTACATGAGATGTTATTCCCTCGAGAGCATCGGGTACTTCATGTTACGTGTGTTTCACTTTCATCATGTACTCCTGTGCTTCCATCATGCATGTATACTCATGTGATCATGTACTCTCATGTTCACTGAGCCCTCATGTATAACTTCACGTATACTCATTTATGAGCCTCATGTGAAGTAATCATGTATAATAACGTAACTTGTCTAGATCCTTGTGTATTGATTGGGGAAACGGGGGAGTAGAAGTAGACATGTGAATAATTCCAAAGTAGTGTAATCATGTACAAACTCAGTAGTGTAATCATGTATAAATTCTAGCCATTCACATGCTTATCTTGTACTCTACATCACTAGCCACTTACAGTTCTCTATACAGTAGATATTTTCTTTATAAGCTATCTCTTTTACAGCGTATATTTCCTTTCAGCATTTCCTGTATCTTACTCTATTGCCTGTATCGTATTTCCTAACCTGATATGAACTGCGTGAGATGTATTGTGCTCGTTCCTGTCCTGACTGGACCTGTTGAAAATATTACAGAGGATGAGAATGAGGCCCTGGTGTCTACCTATTATGGAGCAGGACTAGATGATACTTATGTTGTGGGCCCTCAGCAGGATCCACCTGCAGTCGAGGATGTTGCCCCAGTAGTCTAGGCTAGCTTAGCTAGACAGTCTTTTCATATTATCTTTTTGTCTCACATTCTGAGTTATATTTTGAGATGTTGAGATATATAGACTCTTAGACTTATTGTATTATGAGTTGACATTCTGGATGTTATGTATCCTAGACACTTAGACTTATTTCATCTATTCTACTGTTCTCTTTGAGTTACTGTCTATCTATCTATCTTTCATTCTTCTACCTAGATGTGATTGAGATTGTATTCTGTTTGTCACCTCCATTCGGAGAGTACAAACTGTACATGTACTTTTATATTGTTAGATGATTGACCTAGGACAGCGTTCTACCGCCGACACTGCGGCGTAGGCTGGACGTACCCACTTCTCGTGCCCCTATACAGGGTGCGGGTCGTGACAAACCGGTCCCAACCAATTGATAACTACAGTATTTCTTAACCGTGTTCCTTGCATCGCAACGAGGAACGGGACACAATGTTGGGAATGGATACTACATTTAAACCAACTGAAAAAAAGGTTTGTGCTTGAAACTTAAGAATAGAATCTACCTCTAAGAAAACAACGAAGAAAAGTTTTCCTTCATCTCTGACACGAGTTCCCAGGTCGACTACTCGACCGAATGGTTCCTCCAGAGTGTACGAACGAGAGGGATATCACAATTTTGAAGCAATTTGTCCTTGCACTCTAAGACCTGCACAGGTTCTTCTACGAACGACAAGTCTGCCTTCAGATCCAGCTGACCCAAATCTACCATGTGGCTTAGATCGTACACATATTTACGTAGTTGTGAGACATAGAAAATATCGTACACATCTGATAGTGCTGGCAGCAATGCAATCTAGTAAGCAACTTGGGCGAGTCGCTTTAATATTTTAAATGGACCCCCGAATCTCGAACATAGCTTTTCCTTTGCTCAAATCTGGTGACTCCTCACATGTGCATTACTTTCAGAAATATGTGATCGTCTTTTAGTAACTCAAGTGGTCTTCGATGCATGTCTGCGCAGCTCTTCTGTCGACTCTGTTCAATCTTTAGTCTTTCCCAAATAAGTCTGACCTTCTCCACGGTCTGTTCTACCAGCTCCGGGCCAAGAATCTGCAGCTCCCCGACTTCATCCCAGCAAATGGGTGATCTGTACTTTCGTCCATACAAGTCTTCGTACGGCGCTATCTGGATGCTAGATTAATTGCTGTTATTGTATAAAAATTCGACCAAAGGTAGATGGACGTCCCAACTCGACTTCAAGTCAATTACGCAGAGCCGTAGCATATCTTCAAGAATTTGATTCACGTGCTCCGTTTGGCCATCGCTATGAGGATGGTAAGCCAAGCTAAAGGTAAACTTAGTACTCAGAGCCGACTGAAGGCTACCTAGAAGCGTGACAGAAATTGTCCATCCCGATCTGCGACAATGGATACTGGAACTCCATTCATTGTACCATATCGTCGAGGTATATCTGCGCCAAGCAATCGTTGCTACAAGTAATTTTGATTGCAATAAAATGTGCCAATTCGGTTAGTCGATCGACGATGACCAAGACATCATTGTTCTTCCATGGCGTCTTCGGCAAGCCAACAATAAAATCAATGCTCACGTGCTTCTACTTCCATTCTTAAATTGCCAAATTCTGTATCTTCCCATCCGGTCTCTTGTCACGCCCCAGAACCAAAATACTGGAGAGCGAAAGACAAATACAGCCAGCTACGTACATTAAAGTGAAATCTACTTCGCAATACGGTCACGGCTGTCTAGATGCATGAGGGTTTATCTACAAGCCATCATTCTCTTATGGTCAAGAACAAGCCTAGTGTCTCAATCTCAAGGAAGCAAATAATTGTTACAAGATGTTAGATCATCAGACATACAAGGTAAAGCGTCCCAAATGTTACATATTCAGATGATCATGAAGCTAGTCATACAAAATACGAAGACTAGCAAGAGTTAAATCATACATGATCTGTCACTACCACATTTCTATTTTGAGGGTGTTTTTTTGTCATTTTTAATTTATTTGAATTTAATATATATTTATTTGGAATTTAATATGATTAATAGAATTGGTGTGATTTAAATATTAATTAATTAATTACCTTTTGTTGTGTTTAGCCCTAACCTAGATTTGACCTAACCTAGATTAGTCATAGCTAGACTTAGCTAGCCATGGTTAGTGTTAGTTAGTATTGATTAGTCTTGGTTAAGTCATGTTAGTTAGAGCTAACTAGATTGCCTTTAAGTCAAGTGTGAAACCTAGGCTTGTGGACCATTGATTTAACTAGATGGAATGAGAGCCATAGATCTAATCCCAAAAGCCTAATCCTAGCATTTATGGCCGGCCACTAGGGCACCCTATCACTATTTAATCCCTCTCAAAATACTTGCCTCTTTTGTTCATTCCCTTATTTTGTAAGAACAAGGTTTGTCTCCATTGAAACTCCTTTCTATTTTAATCAATATTAATCCTTTTTCATTCAAACTTCTTCCATGGTGACCTAAATTATGTTTTTCTACTGTTCATGGAGGCTAATCACATATTTAAGACAATTTGGAGCTTGGGGCTAGCTAGAAGGAATCCCCATTTTTGAAGTTTTCTTTGAGGAAGAACACCTATAGGTAACTTCCTATTCCCTCCATGAAATTTTAATTTCTAGGCATAGATGCATAGCCCTAAGTGTCCTCTCACTGTAGGAATAGGATTTTCAAAGTTTCGTGTCCTTTACATGTCCGTATCGGACACGTATCAGTGTAGATACCTAGGTGTTTGCCGAAATGCCACAGTGGGCATTTCGATCCTATTTTCAGATTGTGTTTGAATAAAAAATAGGTTTTAGTGTCGCTTATGGGTTTCTAAGTGTCTGAGCTTGTTTTGTGTCATTTTGGAGTCACACTGGACTCGTGGACACGGTCACGTGCACAGGACAGTATTGTCCTGCTACCCGCAGGGCCGTGCGGCTGTTCTAGGGCACGAGGACACGTGTCCTTTGACACAGGCCTTGGGTCAGTGTCTGACATGACGCCCCCAAGACCACGTGTCGTTTGGGTTCTTGTCGAGTGAGGGATTCAACCCGCACTGGATACGCACACCAGTCGGCTGAACCAGTTCAGTGTACTCTGGTTTGTAAGTGTTTTGGGACACATTCGTGTCCTGTTTTTGGACACGATATTGGGTGTATGACACGAGCACATATGGGTTATTATTTACCAACATTAATCCAATATGATAAATTGCAATTTTACTTGGAATAGGAAATATTCCTAATTGACTGATACTGTCAAAATATCAGTGTTTGTGTACACTGTTCTTCCTTTTCAGTTTGTTCTTGAATGATAATATCATATAAAATAACCAGGGGGTTAATGTCTGAACATTATATATCATGTTAGGATTCATTTTGTGTTAAGATTGATGAAGGAGGATTCAATTTCAGAGGAGTGCGTATTCGACTGATACTCTAATGTATCAGTGAAATTAATTCATTGTTCTCCATTCCTCTTTCATTTTAATAAATTACTATCAGTGTTTAGCAATAGTTTAATTGCTGTACATTTAGATATCATGCTAGGATTCAATTCTTGGTATTAGTTGGTTAAATATATTCGAATTCATATGGATTGGTTGAATCATGAAATAATTTTTCCTATTTAATGTTCATTGGTTTTTAAACCTGAGATTGATCTTCTAATTCCTGAGAGGAATGTTCTAATGAACACTGAGACACATGACCACACACATGGTTTCACATTGTTGCTGATCCTGAATTCCTGAGACACTTTGAATATGGGTTTACACCCATAGACTAGTGTATGGTGTGTCCTAGCTAGGATAGACTGTTTAGGACTAGTTAGACCTCATTGATAACCTAGTTTACCTAACTTTGACCATTTAGATGACTGAAGTTGACCAGGGTTGACTTGGTCTAAAATTGACCTAATATCATGTAGACTGCGTCATAGTTTCTTACTTTATTAGCTGGATATGTTGTGACTTATACTGTTCTGATTAGGAGCCAGACACCTCTCCTCAGGCAGTATTTTCTTCCGGACATTCAGGATATCAGGCGAGTATATTCTCTGACCGTTTCATACTTGATAGGATTTACATTTATGCTCTAGATTACTTTACTTGATGTTGTCATGACGTAACACGGATTGGTACTATATGGATCCCTTCATGAGATGTTATCCTCCTCGGGAGCATCGGGTTACAGTATGTCATGTGTGTTTCACTTTCATGATGTACTCCGGTGCTTTCACCATTCAAGTGCACTCTCGTGATTCATGTACTCTCATGTTCACGTAGCCCTCATGTATACTATCATGTGCACCCTATTATGGGCCTTCATGTGATATCATGTGCAATAACATAACCTGTCTGGATCCTTGTGTATTGATTGGGGCACGGAGGAGTACAAATAGTCTTGTGAACAATTTTTCCAAAGTAGTATACTCATGTACAAACTCTTAGATTACTCATGTGCAAATTGAAGCCATTCACATGTTCATCTTGTACTCTAAATTACTAGTTCACTATAGTTCTCTATTATTAGTATCTATTTACATTACAGCTTTCTCTTTTACTTCATATATATTCTGCAGTATTTTTTGTATCTTACTTTATTGCATATTTATATATCCTGTCACATTATGAACTGCGTGAGATGTACTGTGCTCGTTCCAGTCCTGACTGGACCTGTTGAAATTTTACAGACGATACTGAGGAGTTCTGTCCCACTTACTACGGAGCAGGCATAGACGACACTCTTGAGCTGGACTCCCAGGAGGATCCAGTACTTGCTGACGACACTACCCCTGTAGACTAGGCTAGTTAGCTAGGCTAGTTCAATTTATTTTATGTTATGATACATTTGTATATATGGGAGTTGTACTCTAGATTGTGGAGATGTTATCTTAGTTTTTATCTATCTCTGTCTTGTATTATCATTTGTGGATTCTGAGTTTTATCTATTCTATCGTTCAGTACTATCTTCTTTAGCTGTGATTGAGTTGTACTTATTTATATCACCTCCATTCGGAGTGTATAAACTGTACATGTACCTTATAAACTGTTAGATGTATGTGACCTAGGACAGCGTTCTACCGTCGACACTGCGGCGTAGGCTGGACGTACCCACATCTCGTGCCCTTACACTGGGTGCGGGTCGTGACACATTTTTAGTGGTGGCCCATGCAGGTCGAGTTTATGTAGTGGTATTCGAACTAGAGTATCACTGCAGCCTGTAGTAGGATTAAGATATTTTTGGAGGTACTCAATCATATTAGGAAAAACTCTTGACTGAATTCCTGCCATCTAAGTTCCTATTGAAGATTGCTTCCTTGAAATAACTGTCCTCCCTTGAATTATCGTTTCTATCTCAGTATTGATTCTTTGTTTGATATGTCTCCAGGATGGTGATTGAGACACGATCGCATCGCTCTGGTTCAGCAGACGCTGGTGAGAGGTATACCACCCCTCGCCCGATTGTGAACGCTGGGACCACAATACCCTCTGTTTTTGCTCATATAAGAGCGTCTGCAGCCTTTAGGAGTGTACCTCCACCTGTCCGGAGGTCTTCTCCCGTCATTCAGATACATTCCAGCAACAGTTACCTTCGGGGCAGTGGCTCAGATGTTTACCCTTTTCCCGCAATTCCTGGAGGCTCAACAATAGATGCAGCAGAGTCAGTCTGCTGATCTCCGACAGAGCGTACACGATACCCACCAGTTGGTCAGGGCGACAGTAGAGCTGGTGACTGCTCGGTCACTGGGAGGTCTGTTTCAGCATCAGTATCGGTAGAGGCCTGTTCAGCAGCAGTTCCAGGGTTAGGGCCATCAGCAGGGACAGCAGCAGCCCAGACAGTATCAGGCACCCAGATAGCAGACAGTCAGTTGTCCCTATTGCAAGAAGCCGGGGCATGGATGGTGTGAGTGCAGGAGGAGGCTGGGCATATAAGTACCCTGAATTTCGAGTTGATTTTTTTTTATTATTTTAAATTTTCTGATTGATTAGTTTCGATAAATAATTATTCTGTTTATTTATCTTTAAATATGCTTTTCTGTGCCTTGATATTTGGAGTGTCAGGGATGTTCAACTCTGGAAATCTTCTTCACGAGTTTTGTAGTGGACATGATTACCTTCATGACGGTATATAATGTCCCACACAAACTTGTTCCCTTGTACTCTTTCTGCTTCGTACAACTTCGGATCGATTTAGACCATTTGATTAATTATTAATTAATTTTTCCACTATTTTCCTTGATCATTTTTAGCACGTTACCGTGACTTTTAATTTGAGAGCACGAGACCAGTCATTTTCTTGAAACCAACTTCTCATGCATGATCTACTCGAGACGCTCTTCACCTATGACCTTCGTGTCCCACTCAGACACACCATTTTGTGCTCCATTTGCTTCACACAACTTTCCTGACACGTGATCCGATTTTATTTCACCCCACGGTGTCACACATCATTTTCCAACTTGATTTGTGGTTACCCTGTCGACCAAAACCTGTCAGCCCCAATTATGGACATGGCCCACATTGAGCCTACTACCCGTATGTTACTTGTGTCCCATTTATTGGAATCCCCATGTGCTACTTATTTACCCATGATCATCAACACCTAATTTTAATTCGATTATTGCATAATGTCCGATTTTGATCCAATCCAGCTCCACCAAGTCCAGCCCAGCTTCGTGCTATCCTCCATCGTGACACCCTTATTTTTTCGTGTCCAAAAATAATATTCAATACCTAGTTTTCTATTCCAAATATTGAGTGTAAATTTCTGTTGATTTTAATCCTATTGGAATAACCTAATTTTCCTACATTTAAATCCTAGCCTTCATTTACTCGTATTCAATCCCAACCACCCATTTCTTTCCTTACACTCACTCACAAACTACCTCACTTGGCCGGCCCTAACTTTATTGTAGGACAACACTTTTTCTCTCTCTCCCTCTCATTACAATTATTCACTCTCCTTCTCTCTCTTCTCTATCATTTATATTCACCACACCGACACAGACAACACCAACACAGCAGCCTAGTTGGCCGAACCCAACTCCTCCTCCCTGGCCGTCGGCCACCGGCCTCCTCCGCCGTGGCCGAGCTCGGCCGTCGACTCCTCCTTTCCTCCTCCTTCTCCATATAACACACACCACCAACCGTAACCATCACCATTCCTCCACCACTTCACCGACCCACCACCACCTCCATGTCTACCGTGTGCCGCCGCCCGACCCTCGTCGAGGCTGCGCAGCCCCCTACCGTCGTCGGCCTGGCCGAGCACGGCCGCGCCACCAGCAGCAGCACCGTACTGCAGCAGTGCACAGCCGCGCCAGGCCGCGCGCGCGTACAGCCCTGGCCGCGCGCCGTCGCAGGCCACCGTTGCTCCGGCGACCCCCACACAGGTGCGCCCCACTCCGGCGAACTCTTCCCTGGCAGCCACCGTCCTCCGGGATGTTCCGTCGAGGCGATTCGTACGTTTCGCACGAAGTCCCGTCGTGACGTGCGCGTAATCAAGTCCATTTTGGCGCTCCGTCGCAGCGACTTCACGTGCGTTTTGTTGGGAATTCGACCGTTGGATCGACGATTTCTTCGCTCCGTCACAATCTCGGTATATCCACCTTCACCCCTGTCAATTTTCATCCGTTAATTTTGTCGTTTGATACATCAAAACCGGCCACCAAGTTGACCGTTTAAATTATATTAATTTTGGACAATTTCGCGGGGTCAAGTTCGTCAGCTTGTACCTCCTCTACCGCAGCTCCGTTTGGCGTGCTACCAGTTCTTGTGCGAAGCTGGTATAACCCTCTTGCTACCCCTCCAGTTTTATTTCATTGTGAGCTTGTTTGATTGGTTGAATTCGACGCCAAAGTTGGCCGTCCGAATTCATAATTTCCAACTTATAAAATTCCATTTTTGAACACGGGACTCCAGATTTTATTTTTGACACCACCATTAGACTCGTGGCGTCGTTCTGGCATGTTTACATATAAAATTTGTTAGATTTGGAGGATGTGGGCCCTGGCATGTTTTTCGGTACAAAGTGGGTCCCACAGTCCGGGTCAACGGGACTTTTTGACGCCGACTCATCGGAATCCAATTCCGGATATATCGTTGAGTTCGTATCATCATTCTGGACTCGTTGACATATAATTTGCTAGGTTTTGGTGGATATTGGATCTAGCACGCATTTCGGTGCAAGTCGGATACCAATATCCGGGTCAACAGGTCATTTTGAGATCGGCTCAATGGAATCCAATTCTGGAGATACCGTTGGGTTCGTATCGCAATTCTGGACTCATTGACATGTAGTTTGCTGAGTTTTGAGAACATTGGCTCTGGCACGCATTTCCGTGGAAACCGGAATTCTAAGTTCTGGTCAACGGACCAAATTGAGATCGGGTCAACGGAATCCAATTCTGGAGATACCGTTGGGTTCGTATCATCATTTTGGTTTCGTGGACATATAATTTGTTATATTTTATAGACTTGTTTTCTTGCACGTATTTTGGTGTAAAACGGCTCCAACACGGATACCGTTTTGACCCGAAATTACCTTTTTGCCCTTGTGTCCAAATTGGACCGATGGGAAGGCCATCGTAGCTAATTTGACTATTCTGGACACGTTGGCGATGTTTATTTCATCGTCGGACAATGTTTGTTGATAGTTTCTCTGAGTTTAACCTTTTTTATAATTTATTAATAATTAATTCTTATAATGTTTGTATTTCGAGATTAGTACAACGAAACTGAGCTCAGTCAATTCCAGTGATCTCACATCGCTGAAATTGACAAGATGGACACGTGGATCACTATAATAAGATTATCAACTTTACCGTTGATCTTCTTATCTCGATTTGTGTGTCGTAAGTTTCGACGTACGAATAACGAAGTACACTTTATACCTTTAATAATTAGACTAGAATTGACCCTGTTTGACCAGAGTTGACCCGTTGACCCAAAGTCAACTATAAGTCAACACTTGACCTAGTTTGACTAGATTATTGACCGGAGTTGACCTAGAGTTGTTTTGACTTAGAAGAACCTAGGATAAAATAGATTGCTTGTAGAGATTTATTTATTACAACTTGAACACCTTGTAACCTGTATTGCTTTAAATAGGACTCTGTGGCTTCAGTTGGACCCCTATACTTATCAGCTGTTAAGGTTATCAGGCGAGTATATTCTCTAATCATTTCATATCCTGTTAGAATTATTTTCCTGCTTTAGATTACTTTACTTGATGCTGTCACGTTGGTAACACGGATTAGTACTATATGGATCCATTCTTGAGATGTTATCCCCTCAGGGAGCATCGTATACTACATGTTCTGTGCGTTTCACTTATATGGTGTATCACTATGCTTCACGATTCTTCGATCACTTGTGACATGTACTCTCATGATCACAGAGTCTTCCCAGAATCACCCATTTATGGGCATTCCCAGAATCACCCCTTTGTGGGCATTTCTAGATTCACCCATTTATGGGCTATCCATGTATCACCCCTTGTGGGCCTTTGCATGGAATCATAACATAACCTGGTTGGATCCTTGTGTATTGATTGGGGGTACGGGGGAGTAGAAGTAGACATGTGAATAATATCCAAGTAGTGTAGTTCCCAGAATTACTCCATAGTGTAGTTCCCAGAATCTTTTATGCCATTCACATGTTTATATTGTACTCTGACTCACTAGCCACTGTTAGTTCTCTATTTATAGTAGATATTTCTATTACAGTTCTTTCTCTGTTTACATATTGTATTTCCTTCAGATCTTGTATCTTACTTTACTGCATGTTTATATTTTCTAACCTGCTATGAACTGTTGAGATATATTGTGCTCGCTCCTGTCCTGACTGGACCTGTTAATAAATTTTACAGATAGCCTGGAGGTTGCCTGATAGTCTAGAGGAGACACAGTAGAGGTTGTATAGACAGCTAGAGTTTTGCTCATAGTTTATTTTCAGTTGTCTTGAGTTATATTTATGGATTACTGTATTTGAGCTTTGAGATGTATTTTTGGGTTGTGTATCTTAGACACTTAGACTTCTATCTGCTGTATCTCTTTTGGATTTTATGTTTTATCTATCTTCCATTATGCTCTACCTTAGATGTGATTGAGTTTACATTCTGCTATGTCACCCCCATTCGGAGAGTATAAACTGCTTAGCCTTATACTGTTAGATGCATGAGACCTAGGATAGCGTTCTACTGTCGACACTGTGGCGTAGACTGGGTGTTGTTACTTCTCGTGCCCTTACCCTACGGTGCGGGTCGTGACACTTTTTTAGTGGTAGCCCATGCAGGTCGAGTTTGTGTAGTGGTATTCGAACTAGAGTACCACTACAGCCTGCAGTAGGATTAGGATATATTTTGAAGGTACTCAATCACAATTAGGATCCCTTAAGAGATTCCTGAGACGACCCTTGAGAATCTTGTTTAACTCCGATTTGAAAACTCTTCTCCCCTTGATTAGATTTATCTTTACTTTCTGTTGTTGGATTTGATTTCGATGGAAGATTGTTGAATTTTGAATCTTGATGTTAGCTGTAGCATCCGAGTTTGTATTTATATGATTTGAAGGATTTTTGTTCATTTTTAAATCTTGATGTTCGTTGATAAATTTGATTGATTTTGGGTATTCATCGTTGATTTAATTTAATTTTTTTTGTCAAGATAAAATTTTATGGGCTAGGTCATCTAAGTTTTGGAATCTAGTCTTCTATAGTCACATTAGCCAGCATGGTGATGACATATAGTCTGATTTTGGATATATTTCTCGGGTGTGGGAATTTAAGGTTTTCGCTGCCAAGCTAGCGGCATTGTGAAAATGTTAAATACCATGATTCTAGAGGTATGTGCCTAAGTCGAGGACTTTGTGATTATCGTAGCCTTGCTTACTAGTATGACGGGGATTTAGAGCACCATGATTTTGGATAGACGTATATAATTATCAGAATATACCTTAAATGTTTTTGAACATGTTTTCTCTACTTTTGTTCCAGTCCTTCAAAAAAAAAGGAATTTTTTTAATTGTTTGTTTTGTTTTGTTTTCCATTGTTTAACTTAGTAGTAGCTTTAGCTATTTTTATAAACTTTGTGTAACTTCTTACTATGAATTTCTTCTTAATACAATGAATCGATGATTTTGCTAGACCTTACCTTGGATTTGATATTTAGCTCTGGGTTTCAAAATGGTTCCTTCTTTTAAACAGATAAGCAGAACAGATTCTATTATCATTTCTTTACCTGCTAATATTTTTATTCTCATCAATCTTTGTCTTATATAACTGTCCTGATTACATCAATTCTGTCTCGTATCTAATTCTGTCAGCTGTACTTTGAACCCTTGAATCTTCATATCGTTTTTACCGAAGAAATGTTGAGGAAATAACGTAAATCATCTAGTTCGGAAGTGACGTAATTTGTTATCGTAGGATGATTTTGTAGGAATCAGAATGTTGGATGTCAAATATGAAAAATTCGAGAGGGAGATGTGGTAAAGGTTTAAAATGGAATCGAGTGATAAATGTTATCAATTTAGAAACCATCGCAGAAAATTTTGGTTATGAGTAGTTCATGGATGTATTAAAAAAAATTAATGAGGATATCATAGGACAACCTAGTTTTGAGAACTTAGAAAATTTTGGTTATTGATTCTTGGAAACTATTACAAGGCTATGTAGAAATTATAGATGGAAAGGAGAATTTAATTGAATTCAATGATTATGCAAAATTGAACTAGATATTGTAAGAGGGTGACTAGAGACAGAGAGAACACAAGGATTTTAAGTTATATGAATTATTTTAGATGATTGAGAGAAAATTGTAGAATTCAAAAGGATAATATTTGAAGGTGAACGTTGAAGAAAATATGAAGGTTGATTTATAAATAAGAATAAATTTTGTGTGACATAGTGGTATTGGATTTAGTAAATACGAGACTCGATTTAAACAAGTTCAAGAATTTTATAAACTGGATTTAGAGGTTTCGGATCTAATTTAGAACGAGGTGAAGGGATTTGAAAATTTGATTAAATGAATAAGTGTTGATACCTAATTAAGAGGGGTATGCTTCGTGGGAAGTGTTTTAGAAGTTTGGAATTTTGTCTATGGTGATCATGGTAAAGGTTTAGATGACTGAAGGTTATAAAATTTCGATGATAGTCATATGAAGGATGATTTTCATATTGGGGCTTGTGAGATAAAAATATGTTTTGGCAAATGATAAACTAATAGTATTAGAGAGAGATGATTTACTGACTTCGTATGAAATCTTTTGCTGTTTTTCTCTAAAAGGGTTTTTCAATATCATTGAATCCTAGTTTCCTTAATCACGACCAAATCGACTTCGATTATCCTATCTTATCATATTAATATCTTGGGTTGTACTCAATTGAATTAAATTTGATTGTGACCTGAATCTCCATCCTTGTATGCTTGTTCTCAGACTTTGTTGAACCTGTCCTCCATATTGCCCAAATCTTGATTTCTCCAATTTGATCAACTTAGATCGTATTGAGACTAAATATTCTTAATATGTATTGTGATTGGAATTTTCCATGAAATTGGCTTTCATTCTTTAACTTTTGATTTTGATTTTTCTGAACCATTTATAGATAATTGGAGTTACCTTTCTTTATTTTTATGATAAGTACCAGTTTTCACATAGGATGGTAGGCTGCCTTACAGTTTTGATGATTTGTTATTTCTGTATCTTTTCTGGTTTAGCACCCTAGATTGCTTGTGTGTTTTGATACCCTATGACCGTTTTGGTTTAGCATGACTAGTATACCTAGATGAGACTTTCACTACCACCGTGTGCCATGACCCTGTATGCCGTCCTTTTTAATCACTACACCAAAATGGTTATTTTGGAACACCAAACAATTTTCAATTCGGAACACTTATTATCTGTACCTAGTGGTTGTAACGGAACAAAAGTGTTCCAGAACAGAAAAGCGTTCCTGATATAATTTATTTTAATTTTTAGATTTTTATTATTATTTAGGAACGCTTTTCTAGTATACCAAATATGTTTCAAATTTGGAATGCACACATGTGCATCTCACGTGCTTGCTAAGCAAAGTGTTCCAACAGATTGGTTTCTTTCCCTCCTGCAACCAAAAAAGTTGCTTTATTCCCCCCAAAATAATCCCTCCCTCTGAACCAAAAAACTTTCTTCCCCCCAAAAATAAAACCCTACTTCCCACGTCGACCTAGCCGGAGTTCCTTCCCGCCGCATTAGTAGGAGTTCCCGCCCAGTTAGCAGGAGATCGACCTAGCCTCCCCGATGACGATATCGACTTAGCAGGAGGATTCGCCGACTTAGCAGGAGGATTCGCCGATCGACCATCCCGACTCTCTTTCCTATTTGTTCCTTCTCTTTTCTCAGTTTTTTGGTTCAATTTTGAGGAAGAAATTCTTATCAATTTTAGGACCTTGCTTTGTATTAATTTTAGGGCCTCTCTTTGGTTCAGTATTTTGGTTCAATATTTTTGGTTTAGTGCAATGTCAGTGTTTTAATGTGATGATAGACTTTAAATCATTCATCTTCCTATAAATGTTTATATTTTGAGAAATTTAAGATATATGGATTATATTTAGATAATGAGTACATACCATTACATTTAATATATATGGATCATCATTATTGTTATGATCCCGGATCTTAACCTAACTCAGTGTCTTTAAAACTCAAATGATATTGTGTTCTAGTTCTTTTTCTTATGCTTAATTTTTGTCTCCATGATTCTCATAGTTTTAGTCATAGGTGATATTCTTCCCTTTGGATGTACAGATGAGGGAATGATGATTTTCTTGAAAAATGTTCCAATGGCTCGGACTAGGTCTGAATTTCAAAGACATGGTGTTACAAGTTTTTATTAATTATTAGGATTAGCATTTAGGGGCATTTTGGGATGTAATTTGATATTGGGAAATTCTTAATTAAATTGGGTGATGACGAGGAGCTGTCAGTTAGAAATGACGAGGAGTTGTCGAAGTTTATGGGCACTATCACCAATGCCAATGGAAGAGTAAAGTCGAACATCCACAACCTTCTCCTTCTACGAATGAAAGGGTGAATGCAACAAAGAAAATTGTTTGGAAAGAAGTTTGTAATATTGTTTAGGGGCTTCTTGATTAGTGTTTTCTTTAGAAGTTCCTTTTTAGTCGGTCTGAATTTTGTTCTCATGCCTAGGCTAAAGCTAGATTAAAACTTTTGGTACGACGAGTGACATATATATGGAGACTGATACCTGAAGTAGAAAAAGTAGGTGAGGTGATCCAAGAGTTCTTTATTCCTTTGTCGAGGGAAGCAGAGATAATAAAGCACAATTAATCAACGGTTGAATAGTTAATTCAATCTTATCCAAGAGCTGCATATATACTTAGTTTCTAGTAGTATGTGTTGTAGTTGAGGAAAAGAGTATAAAAAACAAAGAAAGGCATCATCCCCTATGGATTCTCTAACATTGATGTTATGGTCCTCATAATTTTGTGTGTGTGTATGTGTGCATTTCATTTGGACTATCAAGATATATATGGAGTGAAAACATGATGGGGGTGCTAGTTCATTGGCATTGTCATTCTTTGCTACCTACTTTCTTGTTTGATTTTTTTAACATGTTTATGACTTTTTTGACAGTTGTCGCATCATAATGTATAATGCTTATTGATGCAGTGATAGTCCATTGCATTTGCATCATGACTATATGGTATGACATTCATCATATTGTTATTTACAATTTATTTCTATTTAGAATACATGCATGTCTAAATTTTGGAGTCGTCTTTGGAACTATGGATATAATACTCCTACGAGTACAGAAATTTCCATTATTTTTGTATATTTGCTAGGATACACGTTTTTGTTTCTACATTATCATAGATATAAAGTCTGTGTTCTATTTTTAGATTTTATAGCTATTTCCATCAACATTGCTACTTATATTTCCCTTCTTATGTTTTTGACGACCAGACTGTATCCCGAGCCCATGCCGACCTCGTCGTCGACGGGATGGACATCGTGGGAGGGGGGAGGACCCCCTTCCAAAGTTTGTGTCGTAAATATATCCAAACTCGGAACATCTATAAAGAAGGCATCTGGTTCTGGTTCGAGTTCTAGGACACTTAATTTGTCGTCTAAAGGTAGCAGCAGCAACGAAGCCAAACTTGACGAGGGCGACTTGCTCACTTTCGGGAATGTAACTCTTAGATGAATGAAGGAAATGAAATGAATCCTCCTTACATTACATTGGGCTTTGTTGTTGTTTTGACCAATGGCCTTTTGTGCAGGTTTCTTTCTGTTCCGGTTGTAATCTTCGTCCATTCGAACGTGGATCAATCGATTAAAGACTATATTTCATCTATTGGTTTGTAATCACTCCTACACTTCATTTAGTAGTCTGCTAGTGTAACTTTTGAATTGGCATCTTGTTGTTCCATCTACCTATATGTACATTATGTATCATATACGCTTCTGTTGGAAATTATTGTTTTTTTTACGGATTAAAAGGGCAAAAAATAGTAGATAATGAGGAAGGATGGAAATTATCAAAACGGACTTCTTTCCTATGATGGTGATGATAATGAAGAAGTTCCATTTTTAGATTTTATAGCTATTTCCATCAACATTGCTACTTATATTCCCTTTCTTATATTTCACTTGATATTCTCATAATTCTATCTACATACATAAGACCTTCTATCTAACCATTTTCAAATATTGACTGAATTTTAGGCCAGAATTATATTTTGTATTTGTTTGATACTATATGTTTGCTTTTTATCAGGTTTTTATAAGAACTTCATATTGCAGCTTGTAGGTAAAGATGATTTAGCAAACACTGACAAAATTATCCTAGAGACTGCTAAGCTCCTAAGGGAGGAGTACCTTGCACAAAATGCCTTTACTTCGTAAGTCATTACTTTTCTTCTATGAAGTGTTCTCTCTGCATAATCCAAGTCACTTGTTGTCTATATGCTGCTACAGTGTGCTACAGTTTTATAATGCATCCCTATTGATGACTGACAGTTACGACAAATTTTGCCCATTCTACAAGTCAGTTTGGATGATGCGCAATATTATTCACTTCAATAATTTGGTAAACCAAGTAACTTATACTCTTTTTCCATGTTTTACACTACACTGTCTCCATCTAGACTAAAGAACACTTTACTGAAGTAGAAGAACATTTTACTCAAATCACACCTATCTACGTTTCTCTATGAAGGATTCTTGCCAGTTGGTGGCCTTAGTCCTTGAAGCAAGCTGGTAAACCACATGGATTTCTCAACAAATGTATGCGAGAGAACCTCTTACACAAGCCTCGCTTTTATAGCAATACATATTACTGACTACCCTTCGATAATGGATCTTGTAACAGTTTTTCGAAACACATATCATCCATCAAACCCATATCTGACTCATTTCTTATGATCATAAGCATAACTTCACAATTTTGTTTCAATTATAAAATTTATTTAGGGATCATACGCCTGTTGCCTCCGATCTTTTTCTTTTTTAGATTAATTGGGTAGGTACATAACTAGGATCAAACCAGAGTAGCTCCCAACCAACATAATAAATATCCTATTTGAGACCCTTTAAGAGGTAACATGCTATTGGCTTAGATCAATAACCAAATTTAGGCATTTTTTTAATTTACATTGGCAGGAAAACTTCTGTTGGTAAATATCGATATGGATTTGTTTGGAAAAGGAGCTGTGTCATATGGCAGACATAGAAGTTTGTTGAGACACGGGACTTTTCTAAGTCTAACAAAATAAGTGTCTGTCCAACTAATCCCATTTTATCATCTATGATTTGGGATGACAGTACATGATTTATCATCAACCAACAACAACAACATCACCAATACCAACAACATGAACGAAGCTGTTATTCCAAATTCTGGGGGCTGATAACATGTTCCTAGACTAGGGTGCCTTTTTTGTGTTGTGGAAAAACAGAGGAAGTTTTGTTTATATACTGGCTAAAATCTAAGTGTAGTTAACTCTATGATTCATTGTGGTAATAGCTAGTAAATTGAGTCCTAAGGTTCACAGTATCGGTATTGGAATCGGTCTCAGACCATTTCTATAAGTATCGGTATCGACGATAACGGTAGTATCGGCGGTTTCAGATCGGAGTATCGAATTTTTTGGTATCGGAAAACAAATAATTATTAATAGATTATTAACATTTTAAAAATATATTTTATACATTTAGGCATAATTTTAAGTATTTCCAGTGTTATTTCTTAGTAGTTTTGAAAATAAATGAAATAGTAGTTACCCTTACCGATTGTTTTACATGCAATAGATCAATTTTCTTCTTTTATATGCTTTTACAACCTTATTATGCTTTATACCCTTGTTGATTTGTCTTTTTCATTTAATTTTCTTTGCCTAATTGATCAGAAAAGATGCCCCCAATGTCGGTATTGGTCAGTATCGGGTATCGCTCGGTATCGGATTTGGACATTTCAAACAGTATCGGTATCGACCGTATCGGATCGGTATCGGCCGATATTTTAAACTATAGAGCATATATTAGGTACAGAAATATAATTAATCACTGCATGCCCACTATTTGACAAATTCTATCAGGAAGCTTCTTCTTGCTTAGATTTTGTAGAATAGTGCGATTTAGATACATTTACGCCTTGTACCTGTAAAGTTTAAGAAAGCGTTTGCATTTTGTGATGTAAACAGTTGAGGATGTACATATTAATAATTTACTTGGTTGTTTTGTTTGAAACATTATAAAAAATTGGCTTGTATGGGCCTTTTATTCATACTTTAACATTTTTTTAGAATTGTTCCAGATTATGCCGTAGTTGAAAACCCAACCTTGGAAACATGGATGAAAGGTGGGCTGGACTACATAAAGCTGAAGAATTTGAGCATAGATGGAATTCGTATTATTGGAAGTGTTCTTGGTCAAAGTATTGCTCTAGATCATTATATTGGACAAGTATGTTATAGTTTTCAAACTTTCAGAAGTGGTGTCAGTCTTGTTGGAGTTTTTCCATTTGCAGGCACCTAATTTTTCTGATGACGTGGACATGGAACATTCTGATGACTCAAGTATTGATGATCCGGGCTCCCTTGTAGGATCAGTGTCTGATTTAAAGACTATCATTACCGAAGTATCGAGTAAGAAACCCGGGTTGATACTTAGCATACTATAGGCTGTCCTTGAAATTATAGAGGCCAATGAAACCACTCAGGGCAAGAAGGGTATATGTCATTTTCTAACATCAAAGCACCGAAGTGAGAGAGCAGAAATTAGTCATTTTTGTTCTCTTGTTCATTGGCTTCTTTTGAACTTGAAGGCACTCAAGGAATCCTGTCAAATTGGTGTCAGTTGTGAAGACTCGGTACTCCCTACAGGCGAAAATGCTGCACCTAAAGTTTTACTCTGAAATCTCTTCTACAAATGTCTGTCTTTATCTGTTTTTGGTGATAAGCATCTCTCCGCCTCTGTTCTGCATCTTGCTGAAATGATCGGTAATAATTCTTTAAACAAGAAACTCGAGAAAATCCCTTTGCTACGTTCACAAGACCACCTGGAATTCATAGAAGATACTACCTTATCCAATACTAGTAAGACGATTCTACAAGAGGAGGCCTCTATCAAGCAAGCAACAGAAAAGCTGGAGCTTCTCAAGTCACATATACAGAACCGAAGTAGTAAAGGTAGAAGCTCTATGGATGGCAACCAAGATGCAAATGATGGAGCATGGTCGATGTGCACATCTTGGATCCCATGCCCGATCGGTATGCTACCTTGTTCTTTTAGTTCTACTGCAGTTCTTCCTGTTCTTGACATGGTTGATGAAGCCACAGAACTTGATAAGGCCATAAGAAGCAATAACAAAGTTGATGCTGAAATGAGCTCCGACTATGTTGAGAATGTTCATATAACTGAGATGAGTGAATCAGATGGCGTCTGTAATGAGAATGAAAGTGCTAGCAAACGGTTAAGGATGTCGGGAGAAGTGCATGAATCAGATTTGCTGAAGAAGGTGGATCCTTTTGAAGGTTCTTTATTGATTGGTGGAATCTGGAAGAAGGTTTCTGAAGAGGAGTTGCTTGCGATAGAGTCCAATATCAGGATTTTTGCCTAATTATCTTACGAAACACAGTAAAAATGTTCTCTGCACTTCAGTACTTCCAACCCATGATTGGTCAAGCATTTATCAGATTAGATCAAAATAAGTTGAGTAATAGCAGCTTCAAGTAGATTCAGCTCATGCTACTAGTTGCAACTTACATCTAGCAAGTCATACATGATGAAGGAGGACACGAGCACAATTATCACAGTCATAACTGATCAAATTCTGTTGGGACATTTATTTGGGATCAGTAAACACATACATTGATGGAAGAAAGATGAGATTGATACTATTATGCGAAGGTAATTGGGATTACAGTTGAGCTAAGAGTCGAGAGCTAAGAGCGCATTTTGTTGGTAATTATGTGCTATCTTACCTGGGCAGAGGTCATAATATTTAAGATTGTTGTTTTAGCCAGGCATTTAGTTTCTGGTAATAGCCATTGTAATTGATTCAGTAAAATTGTGCGGAGATCTTAGTGACAAGGAACTTCTATTTCCTCTTCCAATATATATATATATATATATATTTCATGCGATTAAAATATATATATATATATATATTTTTTTAAAAATATATTTTTAAAATATATATATATATATATATATATATATATTTTAATATATATTATATATATATATATATATATATATATATATATATATATATATATATATATATATATAAATATATATATATATATTTCATGCGATTAGGGGGAAATCCTAATTTCTATTCATTGCACAGGTTGATGGAATGCTTGCAGAGTTCACAGATATCAATCGTGGAATGGAGAAAACTGGCACCTTTACCATGGAAAGGAAAAAGCTTTTTCAATTCGTGGGGAAGGCAAACTCTAATTTGGAAGATGTCATCCTTAAGCTTGGGCTTTTCGAGAGGTAGTTGTAATGCTAATAACCGTTCTCTTTCCTGCTGCTAGTGAATACAAAGTTGTGCAGTGGATAAGGATTTTTCCATCTTTTTCTTTGTCGACTCGGAAAAGCAATATACTATGCCTACATTGCTTGTAAGGTATTGACAAGTTACTTGTTGATCACTTGGTTAATAAACTCAATGCAATAGGGATCAACAACCTAGAACAGTCTTCACTCTGTTATTGGCTTTTGAATGTGCACTACAGCTGACACATTTTGGTTGATTGCGTGAGTATATCATTAAAAATTGATTTGGTTCAGATGCTTATCCATTTTTAATGTGGGAAGACGTGAAGTTCTATCATTATTATAACTTGACCCAAATTGGAATTCAACTAGAAATCCTATAGTTGTTTGTATCCAACATCCTGATTTTGCCATTTAGTCTGTGCGTTAGCCTACATATGTACTTCATAGTCATATCATGTATCATCTCGTGTTTTATTTCTTAGTTGGATTCATTCTTTGGGATTTCAAATTATTTTAGGATTCTATTCTTTCCTGTCATTATTGTATGTATTATTGACTTGTTGCACTATTAATCTTTTGTCCATCAGAAATGTTCTTTCCTAAATGCTTTTTTTGGTGTAGTGTTTGCCTAGTTCTATATGTGTTAACGATTTTTTTTATTTTAACTTGTTTTATAATGTTGCATGCAGGTGTTTCTGGTTGCCATTGTTTAAATCCCATCATTCGGTTGGAGAATGATTTTGGATCATGTTTCGAAGAACTAATTTTTGATGAGACAGAAATCCAAGTAGGTTTACTACCGAAGTTGGGTCATCCATCAGTTCATCTAGGAGGGAGTTTGATGGTGCTTGATTTAAATTGCCCTATTTTAAATATTAGGAACTAGAGATGAATGCTATCATATTTTGTACTTCATAATAATTTGAAGTATTTCAATTTGTATGGTGAATGTGTGACTTGGGCGAAGATGTACAATGCTTTTTCTCTTGTATGTTTATATTGCCATTATGAAGAAAAGTTTTAACTGGTGTCTTCTTGAAATAATCTATTAAAGTGTTATTTATTTTAAAAGACTAACATTGTGGATATCTGGAAGAGATGATTTGTATGTGTTAATAATTTGCTCAAATGTTCTCTCATTGACTATAGCTATTACTTAATTTGTGTCTTTAGCCTAATTGTGGTTCAAACTAAAAATGGAATGCAAACATGAAATTAAAAAATAAACAGGAACGTTAATAAAGTGTTGCAAAACTAACCATAATAATAATGTAAAAGTGTTGCAATTATATTTAGGAACGAGCTTAAAGCGTTTCAAAATGACATTTAGAAACATTTCAAATATGTTCCGAAAATAATTTAGAAACACATTATATATGTTCCAAAAATCTAATTTTGGAACGCCTGATAAATGTTCCAAACTAAATTTAGGAACGCTGTATAAGTGTTCCAAATATTGCAACACCACTTTTAGGAACGGTTATGATATGTTCCTAAAAATATTAGGAACATATAAAAACTGTTTCTAAAAGCCTTTTTTGGTGTAGTGAATGGTATGATTTGTTTAAGTTCGAGACTTGATTGTGGGGGTTTGACCTAGAGGGAGTATGAACATTTTAATTTCGAGGATAAATTTTTTATAAGGTGGGTAGGATGTGAGCACCCTGAATTTCGGGTTGATTTTTTATATTTTATTTTATTTTATTTTATTATTTTAAAATTTCTGATTGATTAGTTTCGATAAATAATTATTCTGTTTATTTATCTTTAAATATGCTTTTTCGTGCCTTTGATATTTGGAGTGTCAGGGATATTCAACTCTGGAAATCTTCTTCACGAGTTTTGTAGTGGACATGATTACCTTCATGACGGTATATATATAATGTCCCACTCAAACTTGTTCCCTTATACTCTTTCTACTTCGCACAACTTCGGGTCGATTTAGACCATTTGATTATTAATTAATTTTCCCACTCTTTTTTTGATCATTTTTAGCACGTTACCGTGACTTTTAATTTGGGAGCACCAGACCAGTCATTTTCTTGAAACCAACTTCTTATGCATGATCTACTCGAGACGCTCTTCACCCATGACCTTCGTGTCCCACTCAGACACGCCATTTTGTGCTCTATTTGCTTCACACAACTTTTCTGACACGTGATCCGATTTTATTTTACCCCACGGTGTCACACATCATTTTCCAACTTGATTTGTGGTTACCCTGTCGACCAAAACCTGTCAGCCCCAATTATGGACATGGCCCACATTAAGCCTACTACCCGTATGTCACTTGTGTCCCATTTATTGGAATCCCCATGTGCTACTTATTTACCCATGATCATCAACACCTAATTTTAATTCGATTATTGCATAATGTCCGGTTTTGATCCTATTCGGCTCCACCAAGTCCAGCCCAGCTTCGTGCTATCCTCCATCATGACACCCTCATTTTTCCGTGTCCAAAAATAATATTCAATACCTAGTTTTCTATTCCAAATATTGAGTGTAAATTTCTGTTGATTTTAATCCTATAGGAATAACCTAATTTTCCTACATTTAAATCCTAGCCTTCATTTACTCATATTCAATCCCAACCACCCATTTCTTTCCTTATACTCACTCACAAACTACCTCACTTGGCCGGCCCTAACTTTAATGCAGGATAACACTTTTTCTCTCTCTTCCTCTCATTACAATTATTCACTCTCCTTCTCTCTCTTCTCTCTCATTTATAATCACCACACCAACACAGACAACACCAACACAGCAGCCTAGTTGGCCGAACCCAACTCCTCCTCCCTGGCCGCCGGCCACCGGCCTCCTCCGTCGTGGCCGAGCTCGGCCGTCGACTCCTCCTTCCCTCCTCCTTCTTCTCCATATAACACACACCACCAACCGCAGCCATCACAATTCCTCCACCACTTCACCGAGCCACCACCACCTCCATGTCCACCGTGCCCCGCCGCCCGACCCTCGTCGAGGCTGCGCAACCCCCGCCGTCGCCGGTCTGGCCGAGCACGGCCGTGCCACCAGCAGCAGCACCGCACTGCAGCAGTGCACAGCCGCGCCAGGTCGTGCGCGCGTACATCGCTGGCCGCGCGCCGTCGCCGGCCATCGTGGCTCCGACGACCCCCACACGGGTGTGCCCCACTCCGACGAACTCTCCCCTGGCGGCCACCATCCTCCCGGACGCGCCGTCGAGGCGATTCGTGCGTTTCGCACGAAGTCCTGTCGTGACGCGCGCGGAATCAAGTCCATTTTGGCGCTCCGTCACAGCGACTTCGCGTGCGTTTTCCCGAGAATTCGACCGTTGGATCGGCGATTTCTTCGTTCCGTCACAATCTCATATATCCACCTTCACCCCTGTCAATTTTTATCCGTTGATTTTGTCGTTTGATACATCAAAACCGGCCACCAAGTTGACCGTTTAAATTGTATTAATTTTGGACAGTTTTGCAGGGTCAATTTCGTCAGCTTGTACATCCTCCACCGCAGCTCCGTTTGACGTGCTACCAGTTCCTGTGTGAAACTGGTATAACCCTCTTGCTACCCCTCCAGTTTCGTTTTATTGTGAGCTTGTTTGATTGGTTGAATTTGACGCCAAAGTTGGCCGTCCGAATTCGTAATTTCCAACTTGTAAAATTCTATTTTTGAATACGGGACTCCAGATTTTATTTCTGACACCATCATTAGATGCGTGGCATCGTTCTGGCATGTTTTCATATAAAATTTGTTAGATTTGGAGGACGCGGGCCCTGGCACGTTTTTCGGTGCAAAGTGGGTCCCACAGTCCGGGTCAACGAGACTTTTTGACATCGGCTCATAGGAATCCAATTTCGGATATAACGTTGAGTTCGTATCGTCATTCTGGACTCGTTGACATATAATTTGCTAGGTTTTGGTGGACATTGGATCTGGCACGCATTTCGGTACAAGTCGGATACCAATATCTGGGTCAACGGGTCATTTTGAGATCGGCTCAACGGAATCCAATTCTAGAGATACCGTTGGGTTCGTATCGCCATTCTGGACTCGTTGACATGTAGTTTGCTGAGTTTAGAGAATATTGGCTCCGGCACGCATTTCCGTGTAAACCAGAATTTCAAGTTCTCGTCAACGGACCAAATTGAGATCGGGTCAACGGAATCCAATTCTGGAGATACCGTTGGGTTCATATCGTCATTCTGGTTTCATGGACATATAATTTGTTATATTTTATAGACTTGTTTTCTTGCACGTATTTCGGTGTAAAACGGCTCCGACACGGATACCGTTTTGACTCGAAATTACCTTTTTGCCCTTGTGTCCAAATTGGACCGATGGGGAGGCTATCCTAGCTAATTTGACCATTCTGGACACGTTGGCGATGTTTATTTCATCGTCCGACAATGTTTGTTGATAGTTTCTCTGAGTTTAACCTTTTTATAATTTATTAATAATTAATTCTTATAATGTTCGTATTTCGGGATTAGTACAACGAAACTGAGCTCAGTCAATTCCAGTGATCTCACATCGCTGAAATTGATAAGATGGACACGTGGATCACTATAATAAGATTATCAAATTTATCGTTGATCTTCTTATCTCGATTTGCGTGTCGTAAGTTTCGACGTACGAATAACGAAGTACACTTTATATCTTTAATAATTAGACTAGAATTGACCATGTTTGACCAGAGTTGACCAGTTAACCCAAAGTCAACTATAAGTCAACACTTGACCTAGTTTGACTAGATTATTGACCTGAGTTGACCTAGAGTTGTTTTAACTTAGAAGAACCTAGGATAAAATAGATTGCTTGTAGAGATTTATTTATTACAACTTGAACACCTTGTAACCTGTGTTACTTTAAATAGGACTCTGTGGCTTCAGTTGGACCCCTATACTTATTAGTTGTTCAGGTTATCAGTTGAGTACATTATCTGATCATTTCATATCCTGTTAGAATTATTTTTCTATTTTAGATTACTTTACTTGATGCTGTCACGTTGGTAACACGGATTAGTACTATATGGATCCATTCTTGAGATGTTATCCCCTCAGGACGCATCGTATACTACATGTTCTGTGCGTTTCACTTCATGGTGTATTACTATGTTTCACGATTCCTCGATCACTTGTGACATGTACTCTCATGATCACAGAGTCTTCCCAGAATCACCCATTTATGGGCATTTCTAGAATCACCCCTTTATGGGCATTCCCAGAATCACCCATTTATGGGCTATCCATGTATCACCCCTTGTGGGCCTTTGCATGGAATCATAACATAACATGGTTGTATCCTTGTGTATTGATTGGGGGTACGGAGGAGTAGAAGTAGACATGTGAATAATATCCAAGTAGTATAGTTCCCAGAATCACTCCATAGTGTAGTTCCCAGAATCTCCTATGCCATTTACATGTTTATATTGTACTCTGACTCACTAGCCGCTGTTAGTTCTCTATTTATAGTAGATATTTCTATTACAGTTCTCTCTCTGTTTATATATTGTATTTCCTTCAGATCCTGTATCTTACTCTACTCATGTTTATATTTTCTAACCTGCTATGAACAGTTGAAATATATTGTGCTCGCTCCTGTCCTGACTGGACCTGTTGATAAATTTTACAGATAGCCTGGAGGTTGTCTGATAGTCTAGAGGAGACACAGTAGAGGTTGTATAGACTGTTATGGTTTTGCTCATAGTTTATTTTCAGTTGTCTTGAGTTGTATTTATGGATTACTGTATTTGAGCTTTGAGATATATTTCTGGGTTGTGTATCTTAGACACTTAGACTTCTATCTGCTGTATCTCTTTTGAATTTCATATTTTATCTATCTTCCATTATGCTCTACCTTAGATGTGATTGAGTTTACATTCTGCTATGTCATCCCCATTCGGAGAGTATAAACTGCTTAGCCTTATACTGTTAGATGCATGAGACCTAGGACAGCGTTCTACCGTCGATACTGCGGCGTCGGCTGGGCGTTGTTACTTCTCGTGCCCTTACCCTAGGGTGCGGGTCGTGACAGGGCAGGTGCCTTCTATGTGGAGCAGCGGACCACCAGCTGAGGGAGTATTCCTAGAACATAGGCAGAGTAGCACAGGGAGCAGCACCAGGAGGAGAAGCCAAGGCTCCGGTAGATCAGCATCAGGTTACCAGTTGCCCTTTCTGTAGGAACCCAGGGAATGATTGGAGTAAATGCCGAATGGGGTTGGGCAAGTGCCTACTTTGCGGAGCATCATATCACCAGTTAAGAGAGTGTCCCAAGTTTTATGGACGGATAGCTCAGGGAGCAGGAGCGAGGGCTCCGGTGAGCCAGCATGAGGGATTACCCTTTTAGACTCAGTCGTAGAGATTCGTACGGCATCAGGCTGGAGGAGGCCAGCAGGGGCGAGCCTACTCTATGGCAGCTGAGAGTGCACAGGCAGTGGGAGTGCTTATCACAGGTTTTGTTCATCTCAATTCCGTTCCTTGCCATATTTAACCATCTTAAAATTCAGTTCCAACAGATCTTGTTTATCGTTCTTGTTCGTAGATAAATCTGATTCTTGGTATTCATTGTCGATTTAATTTTCTGCCAAGATAAATCATATGGGCTAGGTTACCTCAGTTATGGGATCTAGAATCTTCGATGGTCGTGTTAGCTGGCATAGTGAGGACATATAGTCAGATTTTGGACGTATTTCTCGGGTGTAGGAATTTAAGGTTTTTGCTGTCAAGCATGCGACAATGCAATAATTTTAAATACCATGATTCTAAAGGTATGAACCTTAGTCAAGGACTCTGTGATTATCGTATCCTTGCTCACTAGCATGACGAAGACTATGAGTAACATGATTTTGGACAGACGCATATGATTATCAGATTTTATTTTGAGAAGGTTTTAACCTATCATCTCTATCATACCCTTCTGTTGTTATAAAATTGTATTCCATCAAATAACATAGGAGTAAGGAAATTTTAGTTTTGTAGAACTTATTCATATATAGTTCTTTCATAGTGTAATAATATCACGACTTGTAGGGTGTCTGTACCCTAGAGATGGTAGCTAGCATTGGTATTAGAATAATAACCCATTATAGATGATTCCCCTGACCAACCAATTTTCATATAGGATGTTAGTATGTCTTACAGCCTTGATGATTTATTATTTTTTTCCTTACCCTTTCCAGTAAGGCACCAATGACCTTCGTGTCCTACTCGGACACGCCATCTTGTGCTTCATCATTATCACACGACCTTCCTGACATGTTAGACTCAGATACACAATTCACACTTCACCCTCTTGCAATTGACACTTCATTCCCTAGCTACTTAGGCATATAACCTACAAATTTGATCATGTCCTACATATAGATGAATTACCATACTACCTTAGTATCCTGTATACCTGAAGTGTCCACACAAACTGGCCCTGCACTTCTCATAACATTCCTTGCATGTCCTTGATTCACATGCACTCATTCATTCCTGTACTTCACGTACTTTCACCCCATTGCTTGTGCTAGTAAACCTCCATGTTAGGCTAATGCTATGCATTATGTATATGTTATAGGGATATATGTGATAAGTAATTTGGGTTAAGGGTTCTGTATATATTATATAGATTAGGCACATGAGATGGTTAGTCTATATGTATGCATAGATGATACACTTAGAATAGTGTGGGTTCTATAGGTATTACAGGGTAAGATATATGGGGTTTTTATGTGAGATATTATGAGTCTAGTTTAATGTAGGGTATACATGTGTATGTTGAACTTAGGATTTAGTTGGTCTTGATATTTTTTTAACACTATAGACTATTTAGGTCTAAACCCTAGATTAGCCATTGACCCAATAGTCCATGTTGACTTAGTTGACCAGTTTTGACCAAGTACTTGGATATTGACAAATTGACTAGTTGTTGACCGGTAGTTGACTATTGACTATGTTTGACTTAGTCGATTAGAGATAGGATTAGAAGTAGGTTGTTTGTTTATTTTGTTTGATTGATCATATTTGATTATTTAGAAACATGAGACCTTGTTCGTGTTTAGGTCTGAGATATGGTTTTTCTGCGGATATCTCCGACTCGTGGTACCATACGTTTTGGTGGAGGTGAGAAGCTTAGCCCGCGCTTCATCGGATCTTTCGTGATCAGCGGGACAGTCGGTGACGTGGCATACAGGCTAGACTTGCCACCTGCACTAGTGGGTGTCCACAACATATTCCACGTATCACAGTTGAGACGGTACGTGGCTGACCCTAGCCATGTACTCGATCACTCGGGGATTGAGGTGGGACCTACTCCCAATTATCCAGAGCAGCCTGTGGAGATTCTGGATCGCCGAGAGAAGGTACTGAGAAACCAGGTGATAACCTTGGTTCACGTCGCATGGAGGCATCATTCTCCAGGAGAGTCTACCTTGGAGCGGGAGGATGAGATGCACGAGCGATACCCTTATCTTTTGGACCGTGAGGTATGATTGTTTTTCCTTCTCATCTGTTAGTTTTGCCTTTCAATTTCGAGGACGAAATTTTTTTAAGGAGGGTAGATTTGTCACTACCACATTTCTAGTTTGAAGATTTTTTTTGTCAATTTTAATTTATTTGAATTTAATATATATTTATTTGGAATTTAATATGATTAATGGAATTGGTGTGATTAAAATATTAATTAATTAATTGTCTTGTGTTGTATTTAGCCCCAACCTAGATTTGACCTAACTTAGATTAGTCATAGCTAGACTTAGCTAGCCATTGTTGGTGTTAGTTAGTATTGATTAGTCTTGGTTAAGTCATGTTAGTTAGAGCTAACTAGGTTGCCTTTAAGTCAAGTGTGAAACCTAGGCTTGTGGACCATTAATTTAACTAGATGGAATGGGAGCCATAGATCTAATCCCAAAACCCTAACCCTAGCATTTATGGCCGGCCACTAGGGCACCCTATCATTATATAATCCCTCTCAAAATACTTGCCTCTTTTGTTCATTCCCTCATTTTGCAAGAATAAGGTTTGTCTCCATTGAAACTCCTTCCTATTTTAATCAATATTAATCCTTTTTCATTCAAACTTCTTCCATGGTGACGAAAATTATGTTTCCCTACTATTCATGGAGGCTAATCACAGATTTGAGACAATTTGGAGCTTGGGGCTAGTTAGAAGGAATCCCTATTTTTGAAGTTTTCTTTGAGGAAGAACACCTATAGTTAACTTCCTATTCCCTTCATAAAATTTTGATTTCTAGGCATGGATGCATAGCCCTAAGTGTCCTCTCACTGTAAGAAAAGGATTTGCAAAGTTTCGTGTCCTTTACGTGTCCGTATCAGACACGTATCAGTGTAGATACCTAGGTGTTCGACGAAATGCCACAGTGGGCATTTCGATCTTGTGTTTGAATAGAAAAATAGGTTCTAGTGTCGCTTATGGGTTTCTAAGTGACTAAGCTTGTTTTGTGTCATTTTAGAGTCACACTGGACTCGTGGACACGGCCGCGCGTACTGGACAGTATTGTCCTGCTACCCGCAGGGCCGTACGACTGTTCTAGGGCACGAGGACACGTGTCCTTTGACACAGGCCTTGGGGCAGTGTCTGACATGACACCCCCAAGACCACGTGTCGTTTGGGTTCATGTCGAGTGAGGGATTTAACCCGTACTGGACATGCGCACCAGTCGGCTGAACCAGTTCAGTGTACTCTAGTTTGTAAGTGTTTTGGGACACATTCATGTCCTATTTTTGGACACGATATTGGGTGTATGACACGGGCACATATGGATTATTATTTACCAACCTTAATCTATGATAAATTGCTATTTTACTTGTAATAGGAAATATTCCTAATTGACTGATACTGTCAAAATATTAGTGTTTGTGTACACTGTTCTTCCTTTTCAGTTTGTTCTTGAATGAAAACATCATGTAAAATAACCAGGGGTTAATGTCTGAACATTAGATATCATATTTGGATTCATTTTGTGTTAAGATTGATGAAGGAGGATTCGATTTCAGAGGAGTGAGTATTCGACTGATACTCTAATGTATCAGGGAAATTAATTCACCGTTCTCCATTCCCCTTTCGTTTTAATGAATTAATATCATGTGTTTAGCAATAGTTTAATTGCTGTACATTTAGATATCATGCTAGGATTCAATTCTTGGTATTAGTTGGTTAAATATATTCGAATTCATATGGATTGGTTGAATCATGAAATGATTTTTCCTATTTAATGTTCATTGGTTTTTAAACCTGAGATTGATCTTCTAATTCCTGAGAGGAATGTTCTAATGACCGCTGAGACACATGACCACACACATGGTTTCACAATGTTGCTAATCCTGAATTCCTGAGACACTTTGAACATGGGTTTATACCCAACTGAGACATTAGCATTTGTTAAATCTGAGTTTATATTACACATTCCTGTCACATTCAAATTGACACACACTTTATTAATTAGACTTCACTGTACATTGTAATGAGTCACACTTGCATTGAACACAAACCTGGGAACAATTAAATTGCTACACCCGCACACAAACTGTCCTGATAACTGAGACACTGATTTTCCATGTGTAGCACTATTTTCACCTCTACTTATACACACACATACTTGATAAACTGTGCACCCTCTCCTTAATTCCCTGTCACACTAAATCACACACACTCTATTACACCTGTGCATTCACTCACACACTCTCATGTATTGCCACACTCAAACTCATACACACACACACACTGAAATGGTTCCTGTACACTGGTACATTGTCCTGAACACCTATCTACTTTCCTGTACACTGGACACTCATGACACACACAGAGGAACATGCCTGTTCCTAAGTATCCTGTACACTGTTACACTATACTAGCCTACACACAAGTACACACTATTTTCCATAAATAAATTCTCTTTATTTATTGTGTTTCTGGAAAAATTATAACTGTGGGAATCTGATCTAGAAGACGATCACTTTATCCCTTGGACTATGCGAAGAAGAAAAGCTCTCAAAATTTTGATAGTAGATAACTATGTATCTGTACAATGAATGAGAAAAAGAACTCTATTTATAGAGTCAAAAATAAAACTGAAAAGATAACTGTCTTCACAGCCTGTGCTTAGTTGAAAATAACGCAGGATTTAACATACGCAAGGTTGTGAGAAGTTACTGGACGTGGCCTGTAACTGTTGAACACATGACGATCATGCATGAGTCGTGTGCAAGTTACAGGACACGCAGGCGAGAGATCAGTGGTATGGCTGCCACGTACTCCAATTTGATGAAATCCACGCAGACTTTGTTGAAGATGAAATCCATGCAGACTCGGAGTAGAAAGCTTCAAAATCCACGCAAACTTGGGGCAGGAAGCTTCAGGATCCACGCAGACTCGAGGCAAAAAGCTTCAAAATCTATGCAGACTGGAGGAAGAAAACTTCAGAATCCACGCAAACTTGAGATGAAGATCTCACAATACACGCAGACTTGAGATAAGACTGCCAGCTGTCACGATTTGGCGTGCCTCGACTGACACAAAATCTCTGACAGTGATTGCTTTGTCAGTCGTATTAAATGACAAGAAACTCTTTTGGTACGCCAACTTTGACGAAGGCTGAGTCTTGCTGAAGAAGATTTCGAAAATCACGCAATAGTCGGCTGTGATCTCCTAAGTTCTGTGAATACGTGGCATACGAAGAGACATTCTTCGTCTGTCGTGCTGTCAGTCATAATGACTCTGATAAATGATGAGCTGTCTCTTCATCGTGATTTGTAAATATTGTCCTGATCAACTGAGCGTGACTTTTGACTCTGTCCTGATCAACTCAGCGTGACTGTCATTTTTAAGGCCTACAAAACCCCTTTCAAAGTTTTCGAAAAATGATGAATTATTTCGAAATACTTTGAAATCAAGGTGATAAAATGAAATCAGTCACGCTGAGATGACTTAAAAATTTTTTGGAAGTCAAAAAGACTTCGAAGTTCTTTGAAAACATCCAAATGAACTTATTAAATGTCATGATGACTCTTCATTTTTCGAGACTGATTGCATCCAATTTATGGTGGAATATGAACCGCCGGCGAGCTCTGTTATATAAACAGGGAGAGGATTCATTTTTAATCTTCATCTTACGTCAACATGACACCAAAAGAAGAAGCTGAAGAAGAAGCACGCAAGTTGGGTTTTTGTTCCCATGGCGACCCTACTTTTGGGGGTACGGAACCGGAGCCTTTTGTCTTCGAGTTCAAAGATGACCCTACTCAACTAGCCAAGAATTTCTTGAGTTACTTTGGCTTGGATGGCTCGTCTTCTTCTGATGGACGCAGCCTTGCAGAACAGCGTGAAATATTGAATGCTCTGTTACACCGTATGGGGGTCAAGAGCATAGAAGAACTGGGCACTAAGCTCAGCCACTTTGCAAAATAGAGCGTGTCTTTTTTGCTTCTTTTGAAAATGTTGCACTTCTTCTTTTGTCTTTTGTAAGGCCATCAGTGCCTGTCTTGAAGAATGTAGTACAACTTCTGTGTTTGAACAGCGTGCATTAATGAAGAATATTAAATAGCACTCTTTGACTGTTTCCAATGTTGCGCTGTCTTCTAAAGCACACGTGACACCCATTCCATAATTTATGAGCGCTATTTACTCGGATCTTTTCCAAGAATAGACTTGTACTTTGTCCTTTAAATAGATAGATGAGTTTCATAGATACTCATCTCCCATTCTTCTTCTTCTTCTCTGAGAATGAAATTTATGGGAGATTTCATTCTCAAATAGGAAAGCAATGCTTTCTAATGTTCGATTTCTGCGCACTGTATCAAACATAGGTTTGCCAATCCTTAGCACCAAACTTGATGGTAAGTCTGCGTACCATTTTTGTTACTGTTGAAGATAGGCTTTTATGTTTCTAACTGAAAAATGCATGCTTGACTAGCCAGTGCGTGCCAAATGTCATTTCTGTCGATTTAATCTCTTCTTCCTTGATGCTTTCTGCAGGAATTCGACTAAAACTTTTCTTCAGAACTGGCATTGGTGATGTGGATGCTGTGGAGAATATCCTGCTGACACCTACATCAGGGAGCTCATACGCTTTTGACGCGTACATCAGACAACTCAGAACTCTTCGTGAGATAGAAGGGTCTTCCTCAGATGGTAGGAAGAGCCTTTATACACGAGAGTTGGATGGTGGAGTCAACTCTACCCCGAGAAATCGGGTAGTAGAGTTCCTTTCAAGGCAGAACCAGAAATTGTATCCCAATGTGGAATACTTTCCTATCTCCTTTGAAAGGTCACTCCCAATCCACCAATTGTATTGGCAGCAACACGCCTTCGGGCTGCCATACTCTGTGGTTCTTCTCTCGTCTGAGAGAGAAGACCAGAGTTTGATTCATGCTGATCTGGTCGTGACTGGGACCCAGACAGTCAGGAACTGCCACCAACAACGAACCTGACGGAGAAGGTCCGAAGGAGAAGATCCAAGGAAGAAGATAGATCTCTATTAGGTTATTATTGTGGCGTAGAATGAAAATCCAAAATTTGTAATAGATTTCCATTATGATTTGTAAGAAAGTCTAAGAAAATGTAATAGACTTTTTATGATAATATGAGAGTGGAAATGATAATTCTTCTATGCTCAATGATTTGTATTTGAATGAATTATGGACATGATAGATAATGAAATCTTCTTTTCCAATTTAGAGTACGTAATATTATCAGAGGTAGTATGGACGTAATAATATGTAGGAACTCAAAAGAAAATAGATTGATTTCTATGCAGAGGTCAAAAATGACAAGTGACAAATGAGCAAGTAGATTCGGCATAGAAGAGTATGAACGGATGAATCGTCATATGAACGAATGAACCGTCGGATGAATGTAATAAATGAACGGATGAACCGTCAAGCATTAATGAACGTGTGAATCGTCGGATGAATGTGACGCTTCATTATTTGAGGAGCTTCTGCCTATAAATATAGCAGAAATCTGACAAGAACGAACACTCCTTCTTTCAAACATAAAAATGTCGTCTGAAGAAGCATCCAAGAAGGCTGAAATCGCCATGAAGGTTCAGAAAGGCACTGAAGAACACCCTGTAGATCCAGTTCAATCGAAGAAGGCGGAAGCAGGCGAAGGTTCGTCTGCACCCAAGCCACCAAGGGACATTCTGGATTTCCTGCTCGAACTAGGAAGGACTGAAGAAGAAGAAACCATGAGGATGGTCGCTTGTAAGTTCCTCGTAGGTTCCAGCAAGGAGATCCTCGGCTCTTTTGCTGATCACGTCTTCGAGAAGGACGGCAGTGGACCACGTCCAAATGTAGAAAAGGATGATAATGATCTTCCTTAATATCATGTACCATCATTCATGATTAAAATAAAATAAAAATTTTATTTCTAAATATGAATTTGTCTGATGATTACAAGCATTTACATTTATACATGGTACTTTTTAAGGAATTTGCCATTAATAGGCATCAAAACTTTTCGACCATCCAATTCTGGGAGTTGATAAGCTCCATTTGAGAAAACTCTGCTCACAATATAGGGTCCTTCCCATTTTGCGTCAAATTTGCCTTTGCTCATATGAGTCATAGTCATAGGACGTCTGACTGTTAGAACAAGTTCTCCTTTCTGATACGATCGAACTCTGACTTTCTTATTAAAAGCTCTTGAGATTCTAGCTTGATAGAATTCAATATTCTGTTGAGCAGATAATCACTTTTCATCCAGAGCTTCTAATTCCTGAAGTCGAAGACGATCATTATTTTTGGCAGTGAGTTCATTAGCGATTGCTATCCTTAAAGAAGGAATTTGAATCTCTAATGGAAGAACAGCTTCGCAACCATACACCAGAGAAAAGGGTGTACATTTAGTAGCATTACGAACTGTAGTGCGATAAGCCCACAAACATTCACCGAGCTTCTCACTCCAATTATGTTTGTTAGTAGAGACAAACTTCTTTAGGAGTTTGATGATAGTTTTGTTGAAAGCTTCTGCTAATCCTTTAGCTGCCGGATTATACGCGGTAGAAGCCACATTATTGATCCGGTGATCATCACAGAATCGAGTAAACTTTGGACTGACAAACTGTGGTCTATTATCATGAATAATGCGTCAAGGAACACCAAATCTGTAGATGACATGATGCTTAATAAAGCTGATGACATTGGACGTCTTAACTTCAGATAAAGGAATGACTTCGGCCCATTTGGAGAAGTAATCGGTTATTGCAAGAATAAACCGATGACCCTTGGATGACGGCGGATTGATCGGGCCGATAATGTCCATGCCCCAAGCTTCGAAGGGCCATGACGCTGCCGTTGGATGTAGAAACTCCGAGGATTGATGAATAAAATCTGCATGGATTTGACAAGCTTTACACTTCTTTGCATATTCGATGGCGTCTGATACCATAGTGGGCCAATAATAACCCATACGTCGAATACGGTCTTGAAGTTTTGGTCCAGGCTGATGTGCTCCACAAATTCTATCATGTGCTTCACGAATAATTTGTTGAGCCTCGTCACCGGCAACACATCGAAGAAGTAAACCATCATAAGCTCGACGATATAAGGTCTTTGTTGTATGATTGTAATAGAATCTGAGTGATCGTCGTCTGATAGATGCTGCCTCACTCGGATCATCCGGAAGAATATCATACAATACAAAATCTAAGAAAGGAAGTCTCCAATCTTTATCTGTATTTTGATTCTCGGTCGAGTTACTGAAGATAAATTCCATGCTGGAATCAGATGAAGATGACAAAGATTTACGACTAAATCCAAATCCTCTTGTTGTGTTGACATCATGAGATGTTGATTCTTCAATGTCAATTGGAAGCCCTAGAGTTAGGTTATTTTCCAGATGAAATAATTCTCGATTGCGAACAATAATCATTTGTTGCCGTCTAATCGGAATAGCTAACACCGCCACAAGATTAGCTAGAGCATCAGCTTCCGTGTTACATGCTCGCCTAATATGTTCAATGAAGAATTCTTCAAACGAAGAAGCCATAGATATAGCTGATCTATGATAAGGAACCAGATCTTGATGGCGAACTTCATAAGTTCCCCTTATCTGATTGACAATGAGTTTAGAGTCTCCGTACGCCTCCAAATGTTGAATATTCAGATGCTTAGCGAGTTGAAGACCAATAAGCAATGCATTGTATTCAGCTACGTTGTTTGAACACGGCTGGTCGAGAGAATAAGCTCTTTGGATAGCAAGACCTTCTGGCGATACAAGAACGATTCCAACTCCAGCGACAATATAACCATTAGGACCTATCCTTGAAGCTCCATCAAAGAATAGATGCCAAGTAGGATCTTCTTCAGCAATTTGGTTTGAATCTAAGACCACATCTGGAATTTCGTCATAGAGTTTTGAATTTTCTGGAATTGAATGAGCAGCCAGAAAATCGGCTAAAGCTTGTCCTTTGACTGATTTCTGAGGAATATAATGCATGTCATACTGAGCTAGTAGGATTCTCCAGTTAGCTAATCGAGAATTCAAAACACTGGGTTTCTTCATCATGATCCGTATAGGATTGATCCTGGAGATGACATGAATAGTCTGGCCAATGATATAATGTCGTGTCTTCTGAACAGCGAACATCAAGGCTAGACATTCTTTTTCGACCGGTGAATATCGAGGTTCAGCTCCGGTCATAGTACGACTGAGATAGTAGATGGCTTGTTCATGGCCATTTTGATTCTTTTGAGCAAGTAATGCACCCAATGAATGACTCATTGCTCGAGTATATAGGAGAAATAGAATTCCTGAAACGGGAGGTACCAATACTGGAGGGCTCATCAGATATTGTTTTATATCATCGAATGCTTTCTGACATTCATCATTCCAGACAAAAGAGACACCTTTCTTCATAAGTTTGTTGAATGGTCTGCAGCGTCCTGACAAATTAGAGATGAATCTCCTGATATAAGCGATCCTTCCTTAAAATTCTCGTAGCTCTTTTAAGGTGCGTGGAGGACACATCTCTTAGATGGCTTTGATCTTCTCGGGATCCACGTGTATACCTTTAGAGGTAATGACGAAGCCGAGAAATTTACCACTAGAGACGCCTAAGAAGGACTTAGTAGGGTTCATCTTTAATTGATGCTTACGCATTAGATCAAAAATAGTCTTCAAATCTTGGATATGATCCTCCTTTTGTTGACTTTTGACTGCAATATCATCAACGTAGCATTCGACTATTTTTCGCAGATGTTCACGGAATATAGTGCTCATAGCTCGTTGATAAGTTGCTCCTGCATTCTTGAGACCGAATGGCATAACTGTATAACAATATGTACCAATCGGCGTTCTGAAAGAAGTGTGCTTCTCGTCGTCTGGAAATATTTTAATCTGATTGTATCCAGAATACCCGTCCATGAATGACATCCGTTCAAATCCACAGGTATTATCGATCATGACATCAGTGATTGGTAGAGGGAATTCGTCCTTAGGGCATGCCGCATTGAGATCGCGGAAGTCTATGCATACTCTGATCTTGTCAGTCTTTTTAAGGACAGGAACTATGTTAGCCACCCAATCGGGATGTTGTTCCTCTCTAATAAACTCGGAGGCCATTAGTTTATTAACTTCAGCTTCAATTGCATCCATAATGTCTGGACGAAATCGTCACTGTTGTTGTTTGACCGGTTTAGCATTCGATAAGATATTGAGCTTGTAAGTTGCAATTTGTGGATCAAGCCCTGGCATATCTTCATAACTCCAAGCGAAGACATCAATGTAATCACGAATGAGTTTAATCATGTCTTGCTTATCAGTTTCTGAAAGACTTTCACTGATGAATATTGGTTTGGGGGATCCCTCTTCACCAACATCTATTTGAACAAGTTTATCTTCAGTCGGAGGTTCTTTTTGCTCGAAACGGAACTCCCATTGATTATCCAACCTTTAGGCCCATTGTTCTGATTCAGGTGAGATTTCAAATTCTTCTTCGTCTTCATCACTTTCTTCAGAACGGTCAATAGAAACCATGTTGGAAGACAAAATGTTGCAGTAGAAATCACCGATACTCGTATCGGAATCCCAAGAAGTGGTACTAGAAGAATCAGATCTCTTATCTTCGTCAGATTCAGGATCTTCATGGATAATATTGATGAAAATAGTAGGAGTAATATAGCCTAATCCGTATTTCGTCCTCCTATATTTCAGAGGAGGAATACGAACAGGCATTTTTCTTCCTTTTCCACTATTGAGGCCAGTCCTGAAGTCATAGCCCATATTTTTGATGATGTCTTTAGATTGCTGACTATAGCGACGTAGTTGTGATCTTCCAGTATCCTCGTTTTTATCATCATCTTCTAAATCAGAAGGACTTTGGGGCCCTTTGTAGAAGAATATTAGAATGTCTCCTGGCTTTCTGCTGGGAACTAGAAAGTATGAAGATTGTACAGGTTCTAGAGATACATCTGTATAAACAGTCTGTACAACTCCTATGGTTATTATGCTCAAGTCATCTAACAAATGTAAATAACTATAAACATAATTACACACATCAGCGTACTGCAAAGATGGAGACTTTTCATTAAATGTAAAAGCAACAATATTTACATTGGGAGAAGGCTGAGCCTTAGAGATTTTAGCCAAGTCAATGACTAAAGGGGAAGAAGAAGAATGAGAAGAAGCTTTGTTTCGATTAAGATCGATAACAAATAGCTCAGAAGAGGTGAGCTCCCTTGAAGCTTGAGATGGAAGAGTAATCCGCCCTCCAGCTAGAATTAGCAGAGTATCCTGTGAAGATACAGGTACTGTAGTACGTCCACTAACAGGTATGATCATTGTATCTTGAGCAGACGAATGAGGCAACGGAGAGATCCATCCACTCACTGGAATGATGAAAGAAGCTTCTCCAGAGGGTTTGGGAGATTGTTGCTGAGTAGTTCGACCTTTAACAGGGATTATTAAAGTCTCACTTTGTGAATCCTCTTTCTCCATAGCTTGTTTGACCCTTGTACACTCTTATTTGTACATTCGGGAATCATTGAAATAAGCTTCAACCCCATGGAAGGGATTTATATCAACAACTTCTTTTTGTACTCTTCTATTGCTATCAATGTACTTAAAATACTGATGAAGAGTAGAAGGCACCACATTATTTTCATAAAGAAAGGGCCTCCCAAGAAGAAGATTATAGGATCCCACGATCTCAATCACATAGAAAGTGACTTTGGATCTAAAATCGCCTATCTGAAGCTTCAGATGAATCTTTTCCAAAGGCTCGCTTCGGCTTTGATTGAATCCCAATATAGTAGTAACCGTCTTAGAGAGCTTGTGAAGAGGGATCTTTAGTTCATCCAACAGACTCTTTGGCATTATGCTTATAGCAGACCCTTGGTCAATGAGGATACGATCTATCTTCATTGTATCGATATAACCAATGTAGTAGAGAGGCCGATCATGTCGATTATCCTCCAATAGCATGTCGTCTTGTGTAAAGGTGATATTTGGGATAATCTCCAATACACTGTTGCAATGTAAGCAAGTGGCAGGTTCTGCATCTGGCTTCTTCAATTGTGCAAGACAAGAGTCGGCTTGAAGAAGTGCTTCACTTAACGTCTCCCGAGTCTCTTTAGAAAGACGTAGAAGTTCAAAGAGGGACATTCTAGCTGGAGTATTAGCAAGTTGAGCTAGAATGTCGAAGTTGTAAGGCTTCTGAAGCCCAAGAGAAGGGGACTTCTTGATTGGTTTATCAAATCGAGCCTGTTGTTTGCCTTTCTCCAGAACTGTGGATTTAGGAGAAATAGGTTCAACTGGTGTAGTTGAAGGAACAGGTGCAGTAGATGATTCTTCTTCAAGAGGAACATTAGGAGCATCTTTATCAGCTGGAGGGATATCAGGAGTATCCTCAGGATTCTTGGAATAATCCTTTAGATAAGGTTTCCCTGTTCGAGTAGCAAGTGCTTCTTCCTTCTCTTTTGGCTCTGTGTCAGAGGTAGATCCAAGAGAAGTCATATGACATGACTTAATTTTTCCAGCCTTCTTGGACTTTCGAGAAGTAGTATTTTGAGGAAAAGGAGATTCAAAATCTGCCACTAGATCAGGATAAATCCACATGATTTCTCCAGTTTCTAAAGTGATTGGCACTAATCCTTCAGATTGTGGAGGAGGAATATTCACTATCTCAAGAGTTGCCTTGGGAATAGGAACGATCCCACTTTCAAGGAGTTGTGGATTGAAATCTCTGAATTGCATAGAGACGACGTTGGAGGTGACGGTCTTCTCTTTTGGAGTAAGGAAGATAGCTCCAGATTTAATCATTTCTTGGATCTTTCCTTTCAGTACATAACATGTACGAATTGTGTGACCCAACATTCTGTGATATGGGCAGTATTTGGGATGATCTGTCTTACCAGCTTCATCAGGTTTCTTGATTTCAGGTAATTGTATTTTATTACCTTTCAGCAGACATTCAAAGATACCAAGGACATCGTCATCATCGAAAGAGTATTCTTCTTTGGGGCGAGGTGTTCTCGGTTGTTGAGTTGTAGAGGTAGGAGAAGTTTGAACAGTTGATGCATCTTTGCTCTGAAGATTAACTTCAAAAGTTTCTTTTCCTTTGCGAGCATTATTTTTATTGTTAGTACCTAGACCTGTTTCTTTGGGAGTCATCTGCACTCCTAAACCTTTGAAGGTTTTAGCACTAATTTCTGCAGCCTTGGCACTAACTATGAAAGAAGGCCAGTCTTGGAATTGGGTGGATCCTGTCCACATGCTGATGATTGGCAACAAGTTTGATTTGCATGTGTCGATGGTGACAGCATCAGGAGTTCCAAGAGGCATCTTCAGAGCTTCTCTTCGAAACCGTTCAATGTAATCCTCTGTAGTTTCATTATTTTTCTGCTTGATTCTAATAAGAGCAGACATAGTCATGTCATTGAGCCCTTCATAGAACCGTTCAAGAAACATCTGTTTGAAACCGGCAAATGAGATAATGTACCCATCTGGGAGACTTCTATACCATTCATAAGCAGTTCCCTTGAGACATCCAATAAACACCCGAGTAAGGAGGGCGTCACTTGGTTGCAACTGGTCAGTCATCACTTCAAAGTGATTAATAAACTGACTTGGAGAAGTGGTTCCATCATAGAATGAGATAGTAGGAGGTTTGTATTTAGGAGGATACGATACTTGCTTCCATTCTATCGGGTAAGGTTGCTTGATGCCAAACCTTTGTAAACCATCTTTCTATTTGAATGCCTCGAATTGAGTTTTGAGATTCCTCAATTCTTCATTAACAACTCCAGAAGATTGTGGAGTTGTAACTTGTAGAGAATAGTTAGGAGGAGGAACAGCATTGTAAGCACTACCCCCAGCTCCAGAGAGACTAGGATTTGGTTGAGCTGGTCCAGGAGTATTGGATTGTACTGCTGGAGGAACTTATACCGGACTTATATCAGTGTCAGTTGGTATGGCATCTGATACAGTCTGTCGATTCTGCAACTGAGCTGTCATGAGTTCATACATCGACTTCATAGTATCAGCCATAGACTTCATTTGCTGTTCCAAAGAAGCAATTCTTTGGTCCTGAGGAGTCACCGAAGAGGAAGGTTCATTGTTCAATTCAGTATTCCCATCCACCATATATGTAGTGACTGTACGAGAGATTATTGATGAATTAGTTGATGTTGTATGCTCTAAATCACTGCTTCGTGCATCAAAATCATTTAAAGGAGAACTACCCCCAGTAGGAAGAGGTGGGAAATTAGATTCTCCTAGAAATTCAGAATCATCTTCAGAGATCAAATTTCTTTGACTAGAAGCTAAGACTCTTGCTCTAGTGTTTCTATATACTCCATCTGGGCTGTCAGCTCTACCTCCAGCATCCCGAGAGGTCATATTGACAGAAGCAAACAAAGGCTCATCTTCATCAGGCATAGGTTCACACTGAATCCGATTGAAGACAGATTGTCGTTTATTTTGACATCTGCATTGCATTGTAACTCTTGGCTGGAAGTCACATTCATGATCAACATGGTCATGAGCCATTGATTGACATCTGCATTGAATTATGACTCTTGGCTGGAAGTCACACTCAGCATGATCTTTTGACATAGAATTACTCCTTCTCTTCTGTTGAAGATATTCTCGTAAATCTGTTTGTGAAGATTGAGGAGTATATTTCCTGTTCTTGGTTCTTGATGGCTCTTGATTATATAAAGAATGATTAATATGAGCCACATAGTTTCTAGCATACTCTGCATCTGGATCTTTTATCCTTGTTTCCAACTGATGTGGTTTCTTAACACCAGAAGTGCTAAGTTTTGTTCTTAAATCAATTGGAGGTGACACATTAGTTTTGGAAACTTGGAGTTTTCCTTCCATTGATCTGGATATTTGCAGAAAAGGAAAAATAGAACCATCCCTTGGATTAGGAGTTGGTAACAAACCCTCTTTTATGGACAAATTCTGTGCCCAATTTGAATAAGTCATAGAAGAAGACATTACAGAATGTTTCTTCTTAGACTCATTCAAGGTTTGAGACATAGAATGTCCAGAAGGAAGAGTAGTCAAAAGACCATCTCCTTTTCTTTGACTAACAAAATTATCAGTCAAAGCTGTTCCTGAAGTAAAAACTACAGGAGCAGAAGGAACAACTAAAGAGTTATTCCTTTTCGAAGGGACTTTGTGTGGAAGACTACCCCCAGTTCTAGTAGAACTTGGTAAAGAAGAAGAGATAGCTAAAGAACTATTCTTCTTAGATGAAATACACGCTGAAACAGACTTGGTTAAAGAACCAGTACTGTTAGCGTGACTTTTAACTTTGGAAGTACAAACTGGAACAGACTTGGCTAAGGAACCAGCGCTGTCAGCGTGACTTTTAGGGGTAAAATTGTACGCTGGAGCAGATTTGGCTAAGGAGCCAGTACTGTCAGCGTAACTTTTGATTTTGGAAATACACACTGGAACAGATTTGGCTAAGGAGCCAGTACTGTCAGCGTGATTTTTGGTTTTAGAGAGACACACTGGAACAGATTTGGCTAAGGAGCCAGTACTGTCAGCATGACTTTTAGAGTTGAATTTGTACGCTGGAACAGACTTGGCTAAGGAGCCAATGCTGTCAGCAAGACTTTTGAATGCTTTCATCTTCGAGCGCACAAGAGTGTGCGTGCTTGCAGTAGAGTTCTTGCCAGTGTTAGGAGTAGACACTGTGGCAGAGACTTCACCATTGATTACCAACTGATTCTTAGGGACATAGACAGAGTGTTCCTTCGACTTGGTAGTGATGATGGAGGCTGAAGTAGACTTGCCACTCTTAGCCCGCTGCATTTCTTCATAGGCGAGTTGATCGAATTGGATTGTCATCACCTTCTTCGTCGAGCCGATTGACGAAGTGTTGCATTGAGTTGTTGCCAGCAGAGTCGCCAATTTGTTTTCCATAAATAAATTCTCTTTATTTATTGTGTTTCTGGGAAAATTACAACTGTAGGAATCTGATCTAGAAGACGATCACTTTATCCCTTGGACTATGCGAAGAAGAAAAGCTCTCAAAATTTTAACAGTAGATAACTATGTATCTGTACAATGAATGAGAAAAAGAACTCTATTTATAGAGTCAAAAATAAAACTGAAAAGATAACTGTCTTCACAGCCTGTGCTTAGTTGAAAATCACGCAGGATTTAACATACGCAAGGTTGTGAGAAGTTACTGGACGTAGCCTGTAACTGTTGAACACATGACGATCATGCATGAGTCGTGTGCAAGTTACAGGACACGCAGGCGAGAGATCAGTGGTATGGCTGCCACGTACTCCAATTTGATGAAATCCACGCAGACTTTGTTGAAGATGAAATCCATGCAGACTCGGAGTAGAAAGCTTCAAAATCTACGCAAACTTGGGGCAGGAAGCTTCAGGATCCACGCAGACTCGAGGCAAAAAGCTTCAAAATCTATGCAGACTGGAGGAAGAAAACTTCAGAATCCACGCAAACTTGAGATGAAGATCTCACAATACACGCAGACTTGAGATAAGACTGCCAGCTGTCACGATTTGGCGTGCCTCGACTGACACAAAATCTCTGACAGTGATTGCTTTGTCAGTCGTATTAAATGACAAGAAACTCTTTTGGTACGCCAACTTTGACGAAGGCTGAGTCTTGCTGAAGAAGATTTCGAAAATCACGCAATAGTCGGCTGTGATCTCTCGAGTTCTGTGAATACGTGGCATACGAAGAGACATTCTTCGTCTGTCGTGCTGTCAGTCATAATGACTCTCTGACAAATGATGAGCTGTCTCTTCAGCGTGATTTGTAAATATTGTCCTGATCAACTGAGCGTGACTTTTGACTCTGTCCTGATCAACTCAGCGTGACTGTCATTTTTAAGGCCTACACACACACACACATGCCACACTCTCACTTTCCTGTACAGACACACACACATACAAATTTGTGACACTATTGTCCTGTTACACACAGGAACACCACACGCACACACACACACTCACACTCTCATGCACACACCCACATGCCTAGGCTAGACACCATTACACAATCACATGTTCTTCTCTCCCTTTTCCCTCTCTATATGATGTAATAAATATAAATAATGTGTAATATGAATTTATAATATGATATGTATATTCCTATGGGTATATACATATAGGTGTATATAGATATAGATATATATATATATATATATATATATATATATATATATATATATATATATATATACATGTAGAGGGTATTTGTAGTTGGCCTATATGAGATTATTTTCAATAGAGTTAGAGTCTATGTGGTAATGTGATGTAAATATTGAATTGCCTATGTAGACATGTGTACCTAGTATGTGGCTATTGCCTATGGGATAGGGCCTATGGCCTATAACCTAGATGACATAGCCTAGGGTAGACTTGGATGGCCTTGTGTATATGAAATATACACATGTGTAGTACCCTATAGACTAATATATGGTGTGTCCTAGCTAGGATAGACTGTTTAGGACTAGTTAGACTTCATTGAGTCTAGGTTAACCTAGTTGACCTAACTTTGACCATTTAGATGACTGAAGTTGACCAGGGTTGATTTGGTCTAGGATTGACCTAATATCATGTAGACTGCATCATAGTATCTTACTTTATTAGCTGGACATGTTGTGACTTGTACTGTTCTGATTAGGAGCCAGACACCACTCCTCAGGCAGTATTTTCTTCCGGGCGTTCATGATATCAGGCGAGTACATTCTCTGACCATTTTATACTTGATAGGATTTACATTTACGCTTTAGATTACCTTACTTGATGCTGTCATGACGTAACACGGATTGGTACTATATGGATCCCTTCATGAGATGTTATTCCCCTTGGAAGCATCGGGTTACAGTATGTCATGTGTGTTTCACTTTCATCATGTACTCCGGTGCTTTCACCATTCATGTGCACTCTCGTGATTCATGTACTCTCATGTTCACGAAGCCCTCATGTATACTATTATGTGTACCCTATTATGGGCCTTCATGTGATATCATGTGCAATAACATAACCTGTCTGGATCCTTGTATATTGATTGGGGTACGGAGGAGTATGAATAGTCATATGAACAATTCCAAAGTAGTATACTCATGTACAAACTCTTAGATTACTCATGTGCAAATTCAAGCCATTCACATGTTCATCTTGTACTCTAAATTACTAGTTCACTGTAGTTCTCTATTATTAGTATCTATTTACATTACAGCTTTCTCTTTTACTTTATGTATATTCTGCAGCGTTTCATGTATCTTACTCTATTGTATATTTATATATTCTATCATATTATGCACTGCGTGAGATGTACTGTGCTCGCTCCAGTCCTGACTGGACCTGTTAAAATTTTACAGACGATACTGAGGAGTTCTGTCCCACTTACTGTTGGCACATTTTTTTGATATTATTAACAGCATTTTTGTAGTTTAGTTTTCTCTGTTTTCAGATTGATATCATTTCAGAAACTCTACTACTTAAAGTCTGTCCATTCAAGATTACCAACCTGTGCCTTGAAGACCGAAGCAAAGGCCGGCGCTCCTTGAAAAGACGGCTCTCTATACTTCAAGATTTTGAGTCTGGACAAGGTCTAGGTCTTTTCTGTAAGCACTTAAGGCTGGATGACAATACTAAAAGCTTTCTATTCTTAAAGTCAAAAATTAATACTTTACAGAACGGCATACCAGCGGTATGCTCCGGCGCACCGGCGGTATACCGTTTTATTGAGCACAAAACTTTCTGTGAGAAAATGTCGGCATACCGACGGTATGCTCCGACATACCGATGGTATACCGTTTTGTGGTCTACAAAGCATTCTGTGATATTGATCGAAATACCAACGGTATACTTCGGCATACCGACGGTATACCGTTTTGTGAGCTAGAAAACATTCTGTGACAAACGTCGGCATACCAACAGTATGCTCCAGCATGCTGACGGTATACCATTTTATTTATTACAAAACGTTCTGTGACACACATCGGTGTACCGACGGTATACCGCGACATACCGACGGTATACCGGGTTACGCATTTTGATTTTTGAATGGCAAAGACTAGCATTAAAGGCAGCATTAAATGCTCCCAACGGATATTAATATGACCGTTACTGTTCGACCGGTATACCGAAGGTATGCCGGTCCATACCGACGGTATGCCGGTCAGCCTGTATCCAGGAGCATTAAATGATACCTACTCTTGGTTTCTCTATAAATGAAAGCCTTCTCTCTCTTGAAGCTTTCACCAACTCTTGTCATAAATTTTCCAAACAACTAAGAGCGCTACCATTAATACTCTACCAAGCTTTTAGTTATCATCCTCTCCCAAAGTGCTAGGGTATTTAAGAGTTGTAATTTTCGATCTTCAAGTGTTAGAAGATCAACAAGTTCTCTTCTTATTTTTTGAAGTTGGAGAGCCTTCGTAAGAAAACTCGTGTGTTGAAGTTGGCTAGTTCTTCGGATCCAAACTCGTGTTGAAGTTGACGAGTTCTTTGGATCCAAAATCATGTGTACTATTTTATTAAATAGTAGATTTAAGCCGGAGAGAGTTCCGGGACTGGATTGCCTCAAGCGAGGATACCAGGATACATCTTGTGGTTGATCTTCTTACTCTATATTTTTATTTGACGTATATTGTTTCTTGTGCTTAAGTTATTTTTTATTTCCCTATTTACCCCCCTCTAGGGTTCTACAATTGGTACCAGAGCTTTGTTCTCTTGATTTGGATTTACACCCTTTGAGTGATCCATAGCCACTAACCCTAGTATCAACACCTTCCACAATGAGGGACACTCCACAAATAAGCCTCTCCTATTTGATGAAACCAACTATAACTACTGGAAGATTTGGATGAGCATTTATCTGAAGTCCATAGATTTCGATTTATGGGATTGTGTGATAAATGGTCTCCCTACTCCTTCAAGAGTTATTGAGGATGTTGCATCTGATACCCTTAGGGACATACTTACTGAAAACACCAAGAAGCTTGCTAGTCGAGATGCCAAGGCTATAAACGTTCTTTATTGTGCTCTCGATAGTAGTAAATTCAATAGAATCTCTACTTGTAAGACTTCCAATGAGATTTGGAAGTTACTTGAAGTCACTCACGAGGATACATTACAAGTAAAGGAATCCAAGATTAGTAGACTCACGCAGAAATATGAGTCCTTTAAGATGATTACTTGCATGTTTACTCGTTTTGGTGATATTATTAATCCTCTTTCTTCTCTTGGTAAGGAATATCCTGCTCATGAAAAGATTAGAAAAATTCTTAGAGGATTGACAAAAGGATGGAGTCTTAAAGCTATCGCAATCATTGGGGGGAACGACCTAACAGTTATGAACCTTGAGACCCTCATAGGGAAGCTTATGACTCATAAACTCGATATGAAAGATCAAAAGGAATCTTCCATACAAGAGAAGGAGAAGGAGAAGGCCAAAGAGAAGAAGAAGTCTCTTGCTCTAAAAGTTACAAAGTCCTACTCCAAGGATAGCTCCGACGACAACGAGTCGGACGATGATGAAGAAATAGCTCTCACAGCTAAGCACTTCCGAAAGTTCTTCAAATTCAACAAAGCTAACCGCTTCAGACGGGACAATGAGGAAGATCCGGCGTGCTATCAATGCAGAAGAACCGAACACATCAAGAGGGACTGTCCTATGATAAGAAAAGACTCAAGCAAGTACGAGAAGCCTAGCAAAGGAAGCTCGTCCTCCAGGAAATTTGCCAACACAAGCATTTGGTGTGAGAGTGACGCAAGTGACTCCGACAAAGACAAAGAGTGCAAACACAATGCCAACGTTTGTTTCATGGCAACCGATGAGGTACTTGATGATTTCTCCTTAAATACTCTTACTTATGATGACTTGGAGAAAGCTATCCTTGAACTACATGAAGAGCACAAAGGTGTTAGGAATAAATACAAGAAATCTCTAAAAGAGGTTGATGCTCTTCAACTTGAAGTAGGAAGACTCTCAAGCATCATTATTGATGTAAAGGAAAAATCTCCTACTTCTGACAAGGATGAAATAGAGTCTTTACGACTCAAGTTTCAAGAATCCCTTGTCACCATCAAGAAAAAGGATGATGAGATTCAATCCATGAGAAGGGCTTATGAATTTGCTATGCATAAAGTTCAAGATGATAATAGGAAAGAATATGATACTTCTATTAAGTATAATGATCTTCTTGTACAGAGTAAGAAACTAGATAATAAGAACACTACTCACATACATACTCCAAGACACCTCCACACTCATCACAATGCTAGGCATACTTCTTATATGAATACTACACACAAGTCTTTTTCTAACACAAGGAAAGGACCATTTGTTAAGAAAAATACTTTGCATCATGCTTTTTATTATCATCATCATAATACTAATGATAGAACTCCTCGTACTATAGATTCACATATGCATGATACTCACACGTCTTCTTCTAAATCCTCTATGATTTGCAACTACTGTGGCTTGCTTGGACATACGACCAATTATTGTCATAAAAGGAAACTAGTTGATAAGAAAGTTTTTAACTGGGTTCCTAAGAATAACACTCAAGGACCCATACGATCATGGGTACCAAAATGTTCATCTTTAACTTATGTTGTAGGTGAAGAGTCCTTCTCATGCTAGAAGCAAGTAGATTCTCGATAGCGGATGTTCACAACACATGACCGGGGATACTTCATTATTTACAATGCTATCGATGAAGAAGGAAGGACACGTCTCCTTTGGTAACAATCTTAAAGGTTACATTATAGGAAATGGTAATATCGGTTCCTCTCCTTATCTTTGTATTAAGAATGTGTGTCTTGTTACAAATCTTAAACACAATCTTCTTAGTATTAGTCATCTTACCGATAATGGTTATGATATCAAGTTTGTTAAGCTTAAATGTTTCATTACCGATAGTTCAAGTGGATCTATTGTTTATGAAGACATTAGAGAAAACAATATCTATGTTTTATTTCTTGTCGAAGACACTAACAATAACAGGTGCTTAGTTGCTAAGAACGATGAAAGTTGGCTTTGGCACATGAGGCTCGGACACGCCAACATGGATACCATTTCTCGTCTTGCCACCAAGAAACTCGTAAGAGGACTCCTAAGTATCCCTTTCAAAACGGATATTGTGTGTGAAGAATGCGAGAAAAGTAAGTTGACCAAGTCATCCTTCAAATCCATCAACTCTGTGAGTACCTCTAGACCTCTTCAACTTATTCATATGGATCTTTTTGGTCCTAGTAGAGTTGCTAGTCTTGGAGGCAAGCTTTATGCTTTTGTTTTGGTTGATAATTTTTCGAGATTTACTTGGGTTATTTTTCTTGCTTGCAAAAGTGATACTTTTCGTGAATTTGTTGCTTTTTGTAAACGTGTTCAAAATGAGAAAGGTTTTTCTATTAACAAGATAAGAAGTGATCATGGAGGAGAATTTGACAATGCCGATTTCAAAAGATTTTATGAAAAGAATGGTTTTGGACATGATTTTGCTTGTCCACGAACTCTTCAACAAAATGGTATTGTGGAGAGAAAGAATAGAACCCTTGGTGATATGGCCCGGGTTATGTTAAACCAATATAAGCTCTCCCATTATTTTTGGGCGAAAGCCGTTAACACGGCATGTCATGTTATAAATAGGGTCTTGATTAGACCTATTTCTAAAAAGACTCCTTATGAGCTTTGGTTTGACAAAATTCCCACTATTGAAAATTTTAAAGTTTTTGGATGTAATTGTTTTATTTTGAATACAAAGGATAACCTAGGCAAGTTTGAAGAAAAAGCCTATGAATGAATATTCCTTGGATACTCTACTCATAGTAAAGGTTTTCGTGTCTTTAATAAAAGAAGTCTTGTTGTCGAAGAGTCAATCAATGTATCTTTTAATGAACTTAACTCTTCTACATTCTCCTCTTCCGATGATATTGATGACATCTCGTATGGGTTGGAGAACTTCTCTATTGGAGATCGTCGTTCTTCATCTAACAATGAAGTTGTGACTCCTCCAACAAAAGAGTCTCCACCTCTCGAGCCTCCTCAAAAGGATCTTCCAAAAGAATGGAGATTTGTCACTGTCACCCTCGAAATCCGTGTTACGTATTTTCGTATACGTGTACATATTTCGGGTCCGTATTTTATTAGTCATGGTTAGCTAGTCATGATTTTATTTTTAGCATATTGTATTGGCATGGTTATTTTGGCATTTTATTGGTTATGGCTTAGCTTGGTTCGGTTAAGCTTGGTTTGGTTTGCTTTTGGGTTCATCATGAACCAAAAGAGAACCCCTACCTACCACCACCATAATCATTTAAAACCCAACCCCCTTCTCTCTCATCTTTACTTTCATTTATTTCTTCATCTTCTTCCTCTTAACTTCTCCACCTACCAAGAGAAGCTTAGGCAAGTGTAAACTTGCTTCATGATGGATCTCAAGTTTTATTATTCCATTCTCTTCCTTACTTGATTCTAAGATACTTTAGAACTTGGCATTTTCTATTTTAATGGATATTTTTTTGTAGATCTAAGTTTATATTATTTTCAATTTTCTTGGGTTTTGATCTATTGAACTTTATTATTTTTATGTTTTGATTGTTCCATGTTGTAGAGAATTCGATTTTATCCAAAATAGACCTTTGAAAAGTTGGATTTCGACTTGTTTTGAGGAAGTTATGGCCAAAAGTATTTTTGGCCATTTCTATGTTCATCTGTGCGGATTTTGGCAGGGACGACGAATAGTGCCGCATAGTATCCAGCCGCACAAGGGTGCTGCATAGTACCGTACAGTGTCCAGCCGCATAAGGGTGCTGTATAGTGCCGTATAGTGTCCAGCCGCATGAGAGTGCTGCATAGTGTCCAGCCGCATAAGGGTGCTGCATAGTGCCGCATAGTGTCCAGCCGCATAAGGGTGCTGCATAGTGCCACATAGTATCCAGCCGCATAAGGGTGCTGCATAGTGTCCAGTCGCATAAGGGTGCTGCATAGTACCGTATAGTATCCAGCCGCATAAGGGTGCTGCATAGTGCCGTATAGTGTCCAGCCGCATGAGGGTGCTGCATAGTGTCCAGCCGCATAAGGGTGTTGCATAGTGCCGCATAGTGTCTAGCCGTATAAGGGTGCTGCATAGTATCGCATAGTGTCCAGCCGCATAAGGGTGTTGCATAGTGCTACATAGTGTCCAGCCGCATAAGGGTGCTGCATAGTGCCGCATAGTGTCCAGCCACATGAGGGTGCTGCATAGTGCCACATATTGTCCAGCCATATAAGGGTGCTGCATAGTGCTGCATAGTGTCCAGCCGTATAAGGGTGCTGCATAGTGTCGTATAGTGTTCAGCCGCATATGGGAGTGCCGCATAGTGCTGAATAGTGTCGTATAATGCCTATTTTGGCTGTTTTTTGCTGTTTTAAGTCATGTTTGGCTGAATTGTGGCCAGAATTTCTCCCAACTCCCAACATAAAAGTTGTAGATCTTTTCCTTGGCTTCAAGAATATGTTATTAGTTATTTTATACAATTTTTATCATTCATGATAATGTAAGAATAGAACACGATAGTGGCCCGCTGTGACGCACTCTTGGCAAGTAAACTGACATAATATATCTTAACATGTTGTTACGACAGCTAGCCTGATATGACAAGTATGAAAGATCTGGACAACGTAGGCGATTGCGTTTGTACAAATAAACTAGTAATGTTACATCATGTCTAGATAGGGATCCCTGAGTACCACGGTCAGGGATACCTACAGTAATTGACTAAGGCTAATAAACTAGAATAATTCAGTAGACATGAAGAGATTTCTAGCTACAGGCAATCCCGTTATCTGGGCGCATTAAGTGGACTTGTAGCCTACCGATGAGTAGGGCACATTTTTAGCACACAGTCACGTGTTATATTATTTATAACGGACATTCGACCCGGATAACCGGATGGTCTGTAGGGCTTGTGACTGTTGGGATAATCTCATTACATCTTGCTAGTAACTAGGCCAGTGATAACCCTAGTTAGTTAAAAGTATCAAGCCGTACTCTTGATTGGCCGTAATTGATTGGATGGAGTTTATTCCAGCTTAGTCTTATCCTGATCCTGTGCAAGATTGTGATATGACATGATTATTAATGCTTGCCTTAATAATAACGATCGGGGGTCCAGTTCTGTTCAGGCGAAGGGTTACAACCCTGGTCATTGTTTGGTTTAAGGGTTGTAACCTGGCACCCGGAGCAGTTCTGTGTCCTCTCTTCGTTTATTGTCTTATTGCAACCCCATGCCATGTTCGTCATGTTTTACCTTACCTTAATACGATGATTAATTATGCTGGCCTTAGCAATAAAGATCAGGGGTCCAGTTCTGTTCAGGCGAAGGGTTACAACCCCGGTCCTTGTTTGGTTTAAGGGTTGTAAACTGGCTTCCGGAGCAGTTCTGTGTCCTCTCTTCGTTTATTGTCTTTACTGTACCAATAGTATTTGAGACGGATTTCTATTCAGGTGAAGGGCTGCAATCCCGATCCTTATTTGGTTTAAGGGTTGTGACCTGGCTACTTGAATGGTTTCTTCGTACTCAGTTTACTGTTGTTATCTCTATTATTATCAGTTCTTATTTATTATTTATCTTTAATATTCTATTATGATATGCTAGTTTTAGTTTCTAAGTGAAGCCTCCTTTGTGGCACTTGCTCTTTCTGGGGTCTGACCCAGCTGGTTTTGTGTGGCCAGATATCGGAGTATCACCAGAGGATCCACCTGTCTTCTAGCTAGATGGTGACCACCAGGCGTAACCCTGTCAACGAGTGGATTTCTTTTTGTCCTCCCACTTTATTATAAAATTATTCTTTTGAGGCGTTTAGCCGGCGAGCACGTGTTAGCTCGTATTGCACCTTTATTTACTGTCCGCCTATGGGCTGTAACATGATTGACAAATCCTAGGGTTGATCATGTATTGACTAAAACTCTTGCTAGTCTTGACATTTTGTACGACTAGCTTTATGATCATCTAAATATGTAATGTATGGGACGCCTTACTATTGTATATTTAGTGCTCTGACATCTTGTAACTGTTACTACTTGCTTGTGATTGAGACAATAGGCTTGTTCATGACCATATGAGACTGTTGGCTTGTAGTTAAACCCTCCTGTATCTAGACAGCCGTGACCGTATAGGAAAGTGGGTTGCACTTCAATATGCGTAGCTGGCTATCTACGCCTCCGCTCTCCAGTATTCAGGTTCTGGGGCGTTACATGGTTTTAGTGGTGGTCTATGCATGTCTTGTAAATCAAGATATGTGAGGGTTTACCCAATAGATGTCTCAATCAGTACTCGCCCTTGATCTCTGCTCATATCTTCTGAATCCCTGTAATCTTGACCTGATCACATGCTTGCATCTTTGATCTATCCTGGTCCTTCCTTATTGTTTCATATATCGTCTTCTTTAGTGGTATTGTTCCTGGACCTGCCGATCAGCAAGGCGGAGCACCTCCCGTGGACCAGCAGCAACCTGGAGATCAAGCCCGACATTCAGGAGTAGCCTCCAGAGTCATGCCTACTGGAGGAGAGCCACCATTTCAGCACGTCCAGCCTACAAAGCCTGATGATGGCACTTTGGTGGGTCTCATCAGGTCACTAATAGCCTCCCAGGATCGACGAGGAGATACCTTATACCAGACGGTGGCATACGCTTTGACCAGAGGAGGTCATCATGGTAATAGCGCGGCCAACAGCTTCAAGCGCTTGAACCCTCCCTTCTTCGACGACAGTGAAGATGCGATCGCTACAGATGCATGGCTTCAGGACACAGAGGTGATTCTAGAAGCAGCCAGGACTCCAGAGAACGAGAAGGTGGCTGTGGTACGCCTACAGTTATTGGATCTTGCCCGCAGCTGGTAGGCAGTGCAGGCCGATGGATTAGTGGCCCCTATTTCATGGACAATATTCAGGGAGAGATTCCAGACCAAGTACTTCGATGCTGTAGCTCGGTACGATCTACAGACGAGGTTCACCAATCTGAAGCAGATGGACAGGACGGTCGATGGATATGCGACCGAGTTCTTCAGGCTTAGTCGGTTTGCTCCCATCTTGGTGGCGACCGAGTTCGATAGAGCCTAGCGATTCCAGCAGGTGCTCCACCTAGAGATTTTATTGGCGGTAGAGCAGTTTGAGCATCAGACTTTTGATATAGTGTTGAGACCATCCCGGAGGCATGAGTATACCAGCCAGAGATCGTGGATAGGACCGGAGGTCGGAAGCGATCTCACGGCCAGATGAATCAGTCATCATCACCAGCCCCGGCAGCCAGGGCTTTGACCATTGGAGCTCCGAGGCGGGCGGTCTCAGTAACGTCGGTTCAGCATTCTATCCTGACGCACCCTCAACAGCAGAAGCAGAAGCAGTCTTCCACCATGGGATGTTCACACTGCGGGAAGCCAGGGCATGTAGTATCAGAGTGTCGCAGAGCATAGGGTTTGTGCTTGGTTTGTGTTGCCCCGGACCACAGGGTTGGAAACTGCCCGAACATGGGGAGTTCATCGGCCTTCTCTAGTCCTTCAGTTAGAGGACCAGCACCAGTCCAGCAGCAGCAGCAGCTGCAGTACCCGTTCCCGAGGCCATTGCCGATGCAGGCCCAGGCATTCCAGCAGCAGAGATCGTAGCAGTATGCCCAAGCCCAAGCCCTGATCCAGAGCTGGCAGAGGAATTTTTAGTAGAGGGGACCCGCACCCAGAGGGCACGGTCAAGTGCTGGCTTTGACCATGAAAGAGGAATGAGTAGCACCAGGTGAGGTGGTAGTAGGTACTATTCTCGTCAACACCTTTCCAGCTTCAGTAATATTTGATTTTGGTGCCTCGCATTCATTTATGTCCATACGATTCACGATATGGGTAGGACTGGAGCCTGAGTCATTATCAGTAAGGCTCAATATACTTACGGGTAACGGACTTATGGGAGTAGATAGAGTATTTTTCTCGTATCGAATCCTAGTTAGCGGTAGAGAATTCCCGGCTAGATTGATAGAGTTTTCGATGGCCGATTATGATGTGGTCTTAGGGATAGATTGGTTGAGGGACCAGTATGCTAGGATGGACTGCCACATTGGCAGGGTTATTTTTAGCATTCCCGGAGAGCCAGAGTTTTCTTTCTCCCGAGGCGAAGTTGAACCTTCTCCTCCAGTATTGCGGATGGCAGTAGCAGCAGTGCAGTTGCCTCGGATAGTCGAAGAGTTTCCAGATGTTTTCCCAGAAGAGCTTCCAGGGATGCCACCCGAGCGAGAAATCGAGTTTAACATCGACTTGATTCCCGGGACAGCCCCAGTGTCAGAGAGAGTCTACAGGATGGCACCGTCAGAGCTAGATATATTGTATAAGATGATTGAAGAACTCAGAACCAAGGGATTCATTCGTGTTAGTGGATCACCTGGGGAAGCCCCGATTCTTCTTGTGAAAAAAAAGGATGGTACGTCCAGATTGTGTGTTGATTATCGTACCTTGAACTCGGTGACAATCAAGAACAGATACCCTCTTTCGAGGATAGATGACTTGTTTGATCAACTCAAAGGGGCAGCCGTGTTCTCAAAGATCGACTTGCGCTCAGGATATCATCAGATCAGAGTCAGAGAGCAGGACATTCCGAAGACAACTTTTAGATCGATATATGGGCATTGGGAGTTCCTTGTGATGCCATTTGGAGCAACCAATGCGCCGGCTATATTCATGGACCTCATGAATCGTATCTTCATGCCTTATTTGGATTAGTTCGTGATTGTGTTCCTAGACAACATCCTGGTCTATAGTAAGAGTGAGGCGGAGCATGAGCATCATCTCAGAATTGTCCTCCAGATTCTCCGAGAGCACTAGTTGTATGCCAAGTTCAGTAAATGCGAGTTCTGGCTCGATCGCATTTCGTACTTAGGTCATATCATCACCAGAGGAGGGGTAGAAGTGGATCCCCAGAAGATCGTGGCTATTAAGTCGTGGCAATTACAGAAGTCCATAGTTTTCTTGGAATGGCAGGTTACTACCGACGATTTATTTCAGACTTTGCTCAAATTTCAGCACCATTGACCCAGTTGACCTACAAGGATGTGCAGTTTGCTTAGACAGTAGAGTGCCAGGATTCTTTTGAGTGGTTAAAGCGAGGCTTGATGACGTATCCTAATCTCACGCTTCCAGATGGAACCGGAGGATTCTCAGTATATTGTGATGCTTCGGGCAGAGGTTTAGGATGTGTTCTGATGCAGCATGGGAAGGTAATAGCTTATGCGTCACGACAACTTCGTGATCATAAGAGGAATTACCCAACCCATGACTTGGAGCTGGCAGTAGTAGTGTTTGCACTTAAGTTGTGGAGGCACTACTTGTACGAAGATAGTGAAAATTTTCACCGACCACAAGAGCCTGAAGTATGTTTTCACCCAGAAGGATCTCAACATACGTCAGAGGACGTGGCTAGAGTTACTTGTGGATTATGATGTCAACCTGCAGTATCATCCTGAAAAGGCCAACGTTGTTGCAGATACATTGAGCAGGAGAGCCGGAGTTTATTTTCTAATAGCACAACCAGAGCTATTGGCCGATCTTCAGAAGATAGGAATAGAAGTTGTCCTCCCTTCCAGTGTGGCATCGATGGCCAGCATGTAAGTTCAGTCCACTATAGTCGAGAGGATCCAGATGACACAGTCGACAGATTCCAAGCTTCAGCGGCTCAGAGCAGAGTGTGAGACGGGACGAAGACCAGAGTTATATATTCATGAAGACGGTACACTTTGACATGGTAAGCGTCTTTTTGTACCCAGTAGAGATATCAGACAGGTGATCATGGTAGAGTCCCACAGTTCGCAGTATTCTATTCATCCCGGTGGCACGAAGATGTACCGAGATATCCGTCAGCACTTGGTGGAATGGCATGAAGAGGGAGATAGCCCGTTTTGTCTTTCGTTGTTTAGTTTGCCAACAAGTTAAGACTGAACATCAGAGACCTGCTGGACTACTTCAACCATTGCCAATTTTGGAATGGAAATGGGAGCATATAACCAAGGATTTTGTGAATGGATTGCCTAGATTCCCTGCTGGCAGAGATGCTATTTGGGTTGTCATAGACATGCTCACGAAGGTGGCTCACTTTCTCCCGTTCAGAGTTGGTCAGTTGACGGCTCAGCTAGCGGAGATGTTTCTCCGACAGATTGTCAGATTATACGGTGTACCAGTCAGTATCACTTCGGACAGAGATTCAAGATTTATGTTGCACTTTTGGCGTTGCTTGCAAGAAAGTTTAGGAACTCACCTCCAGTTCAGTTCTGCTTATCACCCGCAGACAGATGGCCAGTCGGAACGCACGATCCAGACTCTTGAAGATATGTTGCAGTCATGTACACTCGACTTCGGTGGTTCGTGAGAAGATCACATGCACCTAGTGGAGTTCTCGTACAACAACAATTTCCAAGCCAGTATCCAGATGGCACCGTTCGAGGCACTATATGGTAGAAAGTGCCGATCGCCGCTAGCCTGGGACGATGTTGGAGAGAGGCAGATGCTTGGTCCAAAAATGATTGCTCAGACCATTAAAGTAGTCAGAAGAGTCAGAGATCATCTTCGAGTTGTCCAAGATCGCCAGCGTCATTAGGCCGATTCTTATTGGCGCCCTCTTGAGTTTTCTGTCGGCGACCATCTATTCCTGAGGATTTCGCCTAACCGTGGCGTCATTCGTTTCGGCGTACGAGGAAAGCTTAGTCCTAGGTATATAGGGTCGTTCGATATTCTGGAGCGAGTAGGTGATGTGTCCTATCGTCTCGCTCTTCCGCCGTCGCTACGTGAGGTGCATGACGTGTTCCATGTATCCCAACTGCGATGGTATATCCCGGACTCGAGCCGCATCCTGGATCATTCGGAATTGGTTGTTGGTACCAACCTTTCATATGAGGAGAGACCCGTGTCTATATTGGACCGAAGAGAGAAGACACTCAAGAACAAGACTATCAAGTTAGTCCGAGTTGCTTGGGGTCATCAATCTTTGGGTGAGTCAACGTGAGAGCGTGAGGATGATATTCGATCGCGATATCCCGACCTGTTTGACTCGTGAGGTATAATATCTTTCTTATGACTTACACTTTGAATCCTTGCTTGCATATTTGATTGCTTGATTGATTGCTTAGCTGTAGATTGCATCTGATAGTGTAACTTGTCCCGACACCTCTGGCCTCTTTAATTAAATTCCGAGGACAAAATTCTGTTAAGGTGGGTAAAATTGTTACCCTCGAAATTCGTGTTACGTATTTTCGTATACGTGTACGTATTTCGAGTCCGTATTTTATTAGTCATGGTTAGCTAGTCATGATTTTATTTTTAGCATGTTGCATTGACACGGTTATTTTGGCATTTCATTGGTTATGGCTTAGCTTGGTTCGATTTAGCTTGGTTTAGTTTGCTTTTTGGTTCATCATGAACCAAAAGAGAACCCCTACCTACCACCACCATCATCATTTAAAACCCAAGCCCCTTTCTCTCTCATCTTTACTTTCATTTATTTCTTCATCTTCTTCCTCTTAACTTCTCCACCTACCAAGAGAAGCTTAGGCAAGTGCAAACTTGTTTTATGATGGATCTCAAGTTTATTGTTCTATTCTCTTCCTTACTTGATTCTAAGATACTTTAGAACTTGGCATTTTTTATTTTCATGGATATTTTTTTGTAGATATAAGTTTATATTATTTTTGATTTTCTTGGGTTTTGATCTATTAAACTTCATTATTTTCATGTTTTGATTGTTCCATGTTGTAGAGAATTCGATTTTACCCAAAATAGACCTTTGAAAAGTTGGATTTCGACTTGTTTTGAGGAAGTTATGGCCAGAAGTATTTTTGGCCATTTCTATGTTCATCTGTGCTGATTTTGGCAGGGACGATGAATAGTGCCGTATAGTGTCCAGCCGCATAAGGGTGCTGTATAGTGCCGCATAGTGTCCAGCCGCATAAGGGTGCTACATAGTGCTGCATAGTATCCAGCCGCATGAGGGTGCTGCATAGTGTCCAGCCGCATAAGCGTACTGCATAGTGCCCAACCGCATAAGGGTGCTGCATAGTGTCGCATAGTGCCCAGCTGCATAAGGGTGCAGCATAGTGTCAAGCCGTATAAGAGTGCTGCATAGTACCGCATAGTGTCCAGCCGCATAAGGGTGCTGCATAGTACCGGATAGTGTCCAGCCGCATGAGGGTGCTGTATAGTATCCAGTCGCATAAGGGTGCTGCATAGTACCGTATAGTGTCCAGCCGCATAAGGGTGCTGTATAGTGCCGCATAGTGCCCAGCCGCATAAGGGTACTGCATAGTGTCCAGCCGCATAAGGGTGCTGCGTAGTGCCGCATAGTGTCCAGCCGCATAAGGATGCTGCATAGTGCCGTATAGTGTCCAGCCGCATGAGGGTGCTGCATAGTATCGTATAGTGTCCAGCCGCATATGGGTGCTGCATAGTGCTGTATAGTATCCAACCGCATAAGGGTGCTACATAGTATCGCATAGTGTCCAGTCGCATATGGGAGGGTCATATAGTGCTGAATAGTGCCGCATAGTGCTTATTTTGGCTGTTTTGGCTGTTTTAAGTCCTGTTTGGCTGAATTGTGGCCAAAATTTCTTCCAACTTCCAACATAAAAGTTGTAGATCTTTTTCTTGGCTTCAAGAATATGTTATTAGTTATTTTATGCAATTTTTCTGATTCATGATAATGTAAGAATAGAAAACGATAGTGGCCCGCTGTGGCACACTCTTGGCAAGTAAACTGACATAATATATCTCGACATGCTGTTACGAAAGCTAGCCTGATATGACAAGTATGAAAGATCTGGACACCGTGGGTGATTGCGTTTGTACAAATAAACCAGTACTGTTGCATCATGTCTAGGATAGGGATCCCTGAGTACCACGGTCAGGGATACCTACAGTAACTGACTAAGGCTTATAAACTAGAATAATTCAGTAGACATGAAGAGATTCTCAGCTACAGGCAATCCCGTTATCTGGACACATTAAGTGGACTTGTATCCTACAGATGAGTAGGGCACATTTTTAGCACACAGTCACGTGTTGCATTCTACATAACGGACATTCGACCCGGATAACCGGATGGTCTGCAGGGCCTGTGGCTGTTGGGATAATCTTATTACATCTTGCTAGTAACTAGGCCCATGATAACCCTAGTTAGTTAAAAGTATCAAGCCGTACTCTTGATTGGCCATGATTGATTGGATGGAGTTTATTCCAGCTTAGTCTTATCCTGATCCTGTGCAAGATTATGACATGACATGATTATTGATGCTTGCCTTAACAATAATGATCGGGGGTCCAGTTCTGTTCAGGCAAAGGGTTACAACCCCGATCCTTGTTTGGTTTAAAGGTTGTAACCTGGCTCCCGGAGCAATTCTGTGTCCTCTCTTCGTTTATTGTCTTATTGCAACCCCATGCCATGTTCATCATGTTTTACCTTACCTTAATACCATGATTAATTATGCTGGCCTTAGCAATAAAGATCAGGGGTCCAGTTCTGTTCAGGCGAAGGATTACAACCCCGATCATTGTTTTGTTTAAGGGTTGTAACCTGGCTCCCGGAGCAGTTCTGTATCCTCTCTTCGTTTATTGTCTTCACTGTACCAATAGTATTTGAGACGAATTTCTATTCAGGTGAAGGGCTGCAACCCCGGTCATTGTTTGGTTTAAGGGTTGTGACCTGGCTACTTGAATGGTTTCTTCATACTCATTTTACTGTTGTTATCTCTATTATTATCAGTTCTTACTTATTATTTATCTTTAATATTCTATTATGATATGCTGGTTTTAGTTCCTAAGTGAAGCCTCCTTTGTTGCACTTGCTCTTTCTGGGGTCTGACCCAGCTGGTTTTGTGTGGCCAGATATCGGAGCAGCACTAGAGGATCTACCTGTCTTCCAGCGAGATGGTGACCACCAGGCGTAACCCTGGCAACGAGTGGGTTTCTTTTTGTCCTCCCACTTTATTGTAAAATAATTTTTTGAGGCGTTTAGCCGGCGAGCACGTATTAGCTCGTATTGTACCTTTATTTACTGTCCGCCTACGGGCTGTAACATGATTGACAAATCCTGGGGTTGATCATGTATTGACTAAAACTCTTGCTAGTCTTGACATTTAGTACGACTAGCTTCATGATCATCTGAATATGTAATGTATGGGACGCCTTACTATTGTATATTTGGTGCTCTGACATCTTGTAACTGTTACTACTTGCTTGTGATTGAGACAATAGGCTTATTCATGACCATAGGAGACTATTGGCTTGTAGTTAAACCCTCATGTATCTAGACAGCCGTGACCGTATAGCAAAGTGGGTTGCACTTCAATATGCTTAGCTGGCTATGTACGCCCCTGCTCTCCAGTATTTTGGTTCTGGGGCGTTACAGTCACCAATCATCCTAAGGAGCTTATCATTGGGGATCCTTCTTCCAGTGTAAGCACTAGATCCTTCACTCGTGATCTTTGTACAAACGTGGCTTTTATCTCTCAAATAGAGCCTAAAAATATTAATGATGCTTTTCATGATAAATTTTTGATGATAGCGTTGCAAGAAGAGCTAAATCAATTTGAGCGAAACAAGGTTTGGGAACTTGTCCTAAAACCTAGCAATCACCCCATTATTCGAACTAAATGGGTATTTTGAAATAAACTTAATGAAGATGAGTTAGTGACTCGTTACAAAGTCCGATTGGTTGCTCAAGGCTATAACCAAGAGGAAGACATTGACTACGACGAAACCTATGCTCCGGTTGCTCGTCTTGAATCCATTCGTATGCTATGTGCTTTTGCTTGCTTTAATGATTTTAAACTCTTTCAAATGGATGTTAAGAGTGCTTTTCTAAATGATATTATTAAAGAGGAAGTTTATGTAAAACAACCTCCTGGCTTTGAAGATTTTTAATTTCCTAATCACGTGTTCAAACTCCACAATGCCCTTTATGGCCTCAAACAAGCTCCCCGTGCTTGGTATGAGCGCCTTAGCTCCTTTTTTGTTTCACACAATTTTTTTAAAGAAAAAGTCGACACGACACTTTTTATCAAATCCTATAATGGCACTCTTTTATTGATTCAAATTTATGTCGATGACATTATTTTTGGTTCTACTAACAATACACTTTGTGTAGAATTTGCTAAAGTTATGCAGGAAGAATTTGAAATAAGCATGATGGGTGAACTTTCATTCTCTTTGGCTTACAAATCAAACATGGACCCAAAGGGACCTTCATCAATCAAGCAAAATATACAAAGGATCTCCTCAAGCGTTTCGAACTTGACTCATCCAAATCAATGAGGACTCCTACGGCAACAACGAAAAAGCTTGACAATGATGAAGATGGCACGTCGGTCGACATTTGTAAGTATCGAGGTATAATCGGTAGTTTACTTTATCTAACTGATAGCCGTCCTGATATCATGTTTAGTGTATGTCTTTGTGCACGATATCAAGTAAATCCAAAGGAATCACACTTATGTGCCGTCAAGCGTATTTTTCGATATCTCAAAGGCACCGTTAACATGGGCCTTTGGTATCCGAAATCTTCATCCTTTGAGCTTCACGGCTTCTCGGATGCAGATTTTGCCGGATGCAAGATTGACCGAAAGAGCACTAGCGGCACATGTCAATTCCTTGGGAAATCCTTAGTATCGTGGTTTAGTAAGAAACAAAATTATGTTGCTTTTTCAACCACTGAGGCCGAGAATATTGTGGCCGGTTGCTGTTGTGTACAAATTCTTTGGATGTCCCAAATACTTGTAGATTATGGTATTTCTCATACTTGCACCACTATTAATTATGATAATACTAGCTCGATCAATCTCACGAAAAATCTGATTTGTCACTCACGCACGAAGCACATTGAAATTAGATACCATTTTCTTCGTGATCATCAACAAAAGGGGGATATCTGACTTGAATTTGTTGACATTACTTATAAGTTAGTCGATATTTTCACCAAACCTCTCCCGGAGGATCGCTTCGTTATTTCTTTGCCAAGAATTGGGCATTTTAAATTTCGACTCATAGTTCTTCTCGGCCGGCACACCGACGGTATACCGGTCCGCGGCAGACTGCTTAGTCATTACTGCTCTCGGTCCCTACCACTCTTCCATTCTCCCTTTATTTCTTCCCCCTCATTAACTACCCATCACATCCATCATTTCCCCATTTAATACCCAACTCCTCTTTCCTCTTCCCTATTCCATAACTTCCCATCCACATTAATAACCTACCCCTTTCTCTCCCCCCTTTAACTCCTCCATTATCTCCATTTCAAAACTACCTCCTTTTCCCCTTCATCCTCTACAACCGTTCCCACTCTTCCCCTTCTCCATACCATTTAAAAACCCATATTCTTCCTCCTCTTCTTCTTCATTTCACAACTCTACTTCCTCCTTCCAAACTTCCTCCACTCCTCTATGGCCAATCCCAAGCGTCCCCGTTCCTCCTCCACCGTTTCAAATCCCTTTACCCTGGTGGCTCTCCCCTATGGATATGACCAGCGGGTCTTCACCTCCGCCTTGGCTATCGAATCTTGGTTCCAATACTTCGTGCACCATAACGTCTACAAAGGCCGTGCCATTAACTGGAACCTTTTCCCCGGCCATGTCTCTCTCTTCGAGGAGGCCGGACAGAGGAGAGGCTCTGTCGGGCTTGGCTGCTCTTCATCCTTCGGCGGCGTGCTCCTTTGACGAATTTTGTGCTATCATTTTCAAGGGTCCAAACCCTGCTAATATCCCGACCCTTTTCGCCCAGCTGGAGCCATTCTATTACGAGCTCCATAGGATCGTGTACCACACCATCTATCCCAAGGGCGGCAACTATGATGCCATCACCGGTGATGCCCTGGTGTGCATGTATTACCTCTATTCGAAGAAGCCTTGGTCCTTCCCCAAGACTCTTCTCCATGCCTTCTTCGGGGTCCTGCATGCGGGGAAGCAGAATCTGTACTATGGATCCTTCATCACTCTTATCTTGGAAGCCAAGCAAGTCGACCTCTTCCCTTGCTACTCGGACGGTGTCCCATCCTTTCTCGCCGTTTCTCGCTCCATCGGTGTTGCCTCCACATCTCGTGCCTCCTCCTCCTGCCTCCGGCCGCTACATGCCGCTGACATAGCAGCATTTCGACATGCATATGGCTCAGGCAGAGAAGTAGATGCGGGCCCACACTCGTGGCCTTGGAACTCTGATCCAATCCCGCTTCCATGGCCAGGCCTATTTTTTTTAGCGCACCCTTCAGGACCTGGATGCATTTCTGGATCTGAATCTTCAGGATCCGATGTACCAGGCCTCCCGATTTTCTGATCCCAATGCCTACGGCTTTATGTACCCGAACGGCATTGATCCTTTTGGCGCTTTCCACCAGGCTCAGGATGGTGGGGATGATCCGGTTGATGAGTAGGGGTTACTTTCTTATGTTGGTGATGTCGAATAAGTGGTTGTCTTATTTTGTTTGTGGTTGTTTTTATGTCTTTTGCGGTCCTTCGGGGACCAGTGTTTGGTTGTTCCTACTTGTTTGCAGTCCTACGGGGACTTGATATCTGTCCTTTTATTGTCTTGCCAACTCTCGTAGAGGAGAGTTTTTCATATGACTTTATGTAGTGTGTTATGGTTGTCACGCATGTATTCCATTTCCAACTTTTATCTATTAATACATGCTTTTGTCTATGATATTGTGTTCCATTTTCTTGCTTTCTTTTATATTTTCCTTCCCATCTTTGAGTAAATGACAAAGGAGGAGAAAACGTATTGAGGGAGAGTTGTCTACATACGGGAGAGTCACTCCCTGAAGATGCTATCTCTATATTTTGTCAATTATCAAAATGGAGGAGATTGTTGGCACATTTTATTTTGATACTATTAACAGCATCTTCGTAGTTTAGTTTTCTCTGTTTTTAGATTGATATCATTTCAGAAGCTCTATTACTTAAAGTCTGTCCATTCAAGATTACCAACCTGTGCCTTGAAGACTGAAGCAAAGACCGGCGCTCCTTGAAAAGACGGCTCTCTACACTTTAAGATTTCGAGTCTGGACAAGGTCTAGGTCTTTTCTGTAAACACTTAAGGCTGGATGACAATACTAAAAGCTTTCTATTCTTAAAGTCAAAAATCAATACCTTATAGAACGGCATACCGGCGGTATGCTCGGCATACCGGCGGTATACTGTTTTGTTGAGCATAAAACTTTTTGTGAGAAAATGTCGGCATACCGACGGTATGCTCCGGCATACCGACGGTATACCGTTTTGTGGTCTACAAAATATTCTGTGATATTGATCGAAATACCGACGGTATACTCCGACATACGGCATACCGAGGGTATGCTCCGGCATACCGACGGTATACCGTTTTGTTTATTACAAAACGTTCTGTGACACACATCGGCATACCGACGGTATACCAGGTTACGAATTTTAATTTTTGAATGACAAAGACTAGCATTAATGGAAGCATTAAATGCTCCCAACGGATATTAATATGACCGTTACTGTTAGACCGGTATACCGACGGTATGCCGGTCCTTACCGACGGTATGCCGGTCAGCCTGTATCCAGGAGCATTAAATGCTACCTACTCTTGGTTTCTCTATATATGAAAGCCTTCTCTCTCTTAAAGCTTTCACCAACTCTTGCCATAAATTTTCCAAACAACCAAGAGCTCCACCATTAATTCTCTACCAAGTTTTTAATTGTCATCCTCTCCCAAAGTGCTAGAGTATTTAAGAGTTGTAATTTTCGATCTTCAAGTGTTAGAAGATCAACAAGTTCTCTTCTCATTTCTTTGAAGTTGGCGAGCCTTCGTAAGAAAACTCGTGTATTGAAGTTGGCGAGTTCTTCGGATCCAAACTCGTGTTGAAGTTGGCGAGTTCTTCGGATCCAAACTCATATGTACTATTTTATTAAATAGTGGATTTAAGCCAGAGAGAGTTCCGGGACTGGATTGCCTCAAGCGAGGATACCAGGATACATCTTGTGTTTGATCTTCTTACTTTATCTTTTTATTTGACGTATATTGCTTCGTGTGCTTAAGTTATTTTTTATTTCCCTATTCACCCCCCTCTAGGGTTCTACACTTACTACGGAGCAGGCATAGACGACACTCTTGAGCTGGACTCCCAGGAGGATCCAGTACTTGCTGAAGACACTACCCCTGTAGACTAGGCTAGTTCTATTTATTTCATGTTATGATACATTTGTATATATGGGAGTTGTACTCTGGATTGCGGAGATGTTATCTTAGTTTTCAGCTATCTCTCTGTCTTGTTTTTCATCTGTGGATTCTAAGTTTTATCTATTCTAACGTTCAGTACTATCTTTCTTAGTTGTGATTGAGTTGTACTTATTTATGTCACCTCCATTCGGAGTGTATAAATTGTACAAGTACCTTATAAACTGTTAGATGTACGTGACCTAGGACAACATTCTACCGCCGACACTGCGGCATAGGCTGGACGTACCCACGTCTCGTGCCCTTACACTGGGTGCGGGTCGTGACATGATCAACCTTAGGATTTGTTAATCATGTTATAGCCCTTAGGCAGACAGAAATTAAGATTCAACACGAGCTAACACTTGTTCGGCGGCTAAACGCCTCAAAAGAATAATTTATAATATAATGCGAGAGCAAAATAAAAAACCCACTCATTGCCAAGATTACGTCTGGTGTTCACCATCTGGATGGAAAGAAGGTAGATCCTCGAGTGCTACTCCAAAATTTGGCCATACAAAACCAGCTGGATCAGACCCCAGAAGAGCAAGTGCCATTAAGGAGGCTCCACTTAGGAACTAAAACCAACATATAATAAAAGAAGAACTAATAAAAGAACATAATTAAATAACATGAAAGACAAAGTTAAAGGGGCATGCTAGCTTGCATTAGAGAAACAAGAGGTAGAATATAATTCCCATGTTAATCATGAGACAATCATTCAGGCACAGCCAATCAAGTCCTATGGCTTGCTAGCATTAGCTAACTAGGGTTATCACATGCATAGTTACTAACAAGATACAATTAAGATGTTCCTGCAATCATAAGTCCTACAGACTATCTAGGTTATCCAGGTGAGGGTTACAAGAGTTATCAATATTACTGGTGTACTTTAGTGCTTATGATTCAAGAAGTGCTACACATGACAGTGTGCTGGAAATGTGCCCTACTCGTCGACATGCTACAAGTCCACAGGTGTGGCCGGGATAACGAGATTGCTTGTAACAAAAAAATCTCCCTATATAAACTACTTGATCAATCTAGTCATTAACCTAGTCAGATTCATTATGAATCCCTGACCGTGGTAACCAGGAATCCATGTCCTAGACATGATACAAGATGAGACATGTAGCTTGTATAGGCATAACAACCACTAGATCAAGATAAGAGTTACACTAGCAAGACAGGAATAGGCGTCGCAACAGTAATCAAAATTATACATGTCATGTCAGGTTTACCTGTCACTTGTCAGGAGTGCGCCTCGATGGGCCATTATCAAGAGTTATCAAGATGGGTTCATATACCATACCGAGTTCGTGTCAAGTCAAGTCCAGTCAAATCTTATCAAGCTCAAGCCCTATCATGCTCAACAAGTTATTGAGTCGGGTCGTCACAAGGCAAGTCAAGTACAGGGTATACGCACAGATCACAATATTACATTAATTCTAAGAACCATACGGAACAATCATGGAAATATAATAAGAAGTTCTTGGCAAGAAAAGGCGCATGGGCGAAAGACGCTATGTGGCAAATGGTGCCAGGGGATAAGTAGTGCTAGGGGTCAAGTGGTGCCAGGGGTCAAAAAGTGCCAGAGGTCAAATGGTGCCATGCTAGGTTGCGCCAGAAACCAGGTTGTACCAGAAACCAGGAGCCAGTTTGCGCCAGAACCCAGGTGCCAGGTTGCGCCAGAAACCAGGAGCCATGTTACGACAGAAACTAGGAGCCAGGTTGTGCCAAAAACCAGGAGCCAGGTTGCACTAGAACCCAGGAGCCAGGTTGAGCCAGAAACCAGGAGCCAGGTTGCGTCAAAAACCAGGAGCCAGGTTTCGCTAGAACCCATGAGCCAGGTTGCGCCAGAATGCGTGCAACCTAGTTGGTACGGCGCTAAAAAGCGCGCACGTACACTGTTTATCTTCCCCAACCAGCATAAAAATGCTTAGTTGAACCCATGAACCTCAAAAGTCCATAACTTCTTCAAAACAAGTCAAAATCTAACTTTTCAAAGGTCAAAATTGGGTATAACGAGATTTCCTACAACATGAAGTAACTAGTTTTTAAAAATACCAAGTTTTAGTAGATCAAAACCAAGAAAAACGAGAAAAAAAGATCAAAACTTAGATCTAGAAAAATGTACCCAACAAAACCAAAAATGTCAAATTCTAAAGAGACTTAGAATCTTGCAAAGAAGAGAATAGAACATTAAAGCATGAGATCCATCATGAAGCAAGTTGCACTTGCCTAGGGCTTCTTTGGTAGGTGGGAGGAGTAAATGAAGAAGATGAAGAAATAAATGAAAAAGTAATAGAGGAGAGAGAGAAGTTGGTTTTTATACAAACCCTTCTCATCTCAAACCAAAACAAACCAAGCCAATCCCAGTGGAACCAAACCAAATTAAAGCAAGTTAAGATTAAACCAAGACTAGGCTAAGCAAGACAAGTTAAGATACGGGTCACCTGACAAATGTCAGAATTTCGTACATGTATACTGAAAATACGTATAACAAAAAATAGGAGTGATAACTCTACCCACCTTAAAAGAATTTCGTCCTCCAAATTTAATCAAGAGACTAGAGGTGTCGGGATAAATTACACAAACCACATGTAATGTACAACTAGCAGTTAATCAAGTAATCATTCATGCAAGCAAGAAATTAAAAGTATAAGGCATAAGAAAGACATTATACCTTATGAGTCAAACATGTGTGTATATCGTGATCGGATATCAGCCTTACATTCCCAAGTTGACTTACCAAAGGAGTGATGGCTCCAAGCAACATAGACTAAACTAATAGTCTTGTTCTTGAGTGCCTTCTTTCTTCGGTCCAATATGGATACGGGCCTTTCCTCATACGAAAGATTGGTACCAACAACCAATTCCGAATGATCAACGATATGGCTCAGATCCAGGATGTACCGTCGTAATTGGGATAGATGGAATACGTCATGTACCTTACATAATGATGGCAGAAGAGCGAGACGATAGGACACATCACCTTCTTGTTCGAGAATATTAAATGATCCTATATACCTAGCACTAAGCTTTTTTCGTACGCTGAATCAAATGATGCCATGGGTAAACGAGATCCTAAGAAATACGTGGTCGTCGATAGAAAAATTAAGAGGACGCTGATGAGAATCGACCCATTGGTGCTGACGATCTTGTGCAACTCGAAGATGATCTCTAACTTGTCTGACCACCTCGATAGTCCGAGTAACTATTTCTGGACCAAGCACCTGCCTCTCTCGCCTACGTCATCCCTGGCTAAAGGTGATCTGCACTTCCTGCCATACAGTACCTCAAACGGTGCCATCTGGATACTAGCCTGAAAACTGTTATTGAAGGAGAACTCCACTCGATGCATGTGATCTTTCCACGAACCACTGAAGTCAAGTGTATATGATCGTAACATATCCTCGAGAGTTTGAATCACAGGTTCTGACTGACCATCTGTCTACGGATGATAAGCTGAACTAAACTTAAGACGAGTTCCCAAACTTTCTTGAAGGCTCCGCCAAAAGTATGATGTAAACCTTAAATATCTGTCTGATACGATACTGATTAGCACTAAATGCAATCTGACTATCTGTCTGAGATACATCTCTGCTAGATGATCCGTTGACTGACCAATTCTGAAAGGAAGATAATGAGCTACCTTAGTGAGTCGGTCAACTATAACCCATATAGCATCTCTCCCAACTGAAGATTTAGATAACCCAGTTACAAAATCTATGGTAATGTGTTCCTATTTCCATTCTAGTATCGATAAAGGTTGAGGAAGTCTAGCTGGTCTCTGATGTTCAGCCTTAACTTATGTGCAAACTAAACAACGAGAGACAAGCCGAGCTATCTTCCTCTTCATGCCATTCCACCAGAAATACTGACGAATATCACGATACATCTTCGTGCTACTAGGATGAATTGAATACTGCAAACTGTGAGCTTCTGCCATGATCTCCTGCCTGATGTCACCACTGGGTACACAAAGATGCCTGCCATCTTCATGAATATATAACTCCGCTCTTCGTCCTGCTTCACATTCTGCCCTAAGCCACTGAATCTTAGAATTCGTTGATTGAGCTATCTTAATCCTCTCAACTATACTAGACTGAACTTGCATACTGGCCATCAATGCCACATTTGTAGGAAGAACTTTCTCTATTTCCATCTTCTAATGATCTGCTAATAACTCTGGCTGTGTTGTTAGAAAATAAGTTTCTGTTCTTCTACTCAAGGCATCTGTAACTACGTTGGCCTTCCCAGGATGATACTGCAGGTTGATGTCGTAATCCACTACTAACTCTAGCCATCTTTTCTGACGCATGTTAAGATTCTTCTGGCTAAACACATACTTAAGACTCTTGTTGTAGCTTCCCTTTTCAGAATTTTTTTTGAAATATTATTTTTATTATTATTTATTTGATTTAAATGTGATTTTTTTATTTTTACTATTAGTTCATTATTATAGTAGATGACCTCTAGCCTAGTGGTTAAGAGAGATGCTCTCAGATTGGATTTGAGATTGTTTTTTGTCCTGTTTGAGCCTTTTGAGGCATATTCGAACGGGAGTCTGAAGAGTAGCTTCTAGTTGCTTACTTTATGGTACAGTACTCGTGGTTGCTTAGTTTATGGTTCTTCACCCATCCATCATGCCCCTCATTATTTTGGTCGAGTAATGTCTTGTTTTAAGTTTGAAATGCAACTTTGACACTAGAGGAAGTATAAAATAATTTTGGATATGGCTCTAGAAAATTAGTGATATGGGTCGAAATATTGGGCTTGGTTTTTCCAGATTGAAACAAACGCAAGCATGCAATCTAAGTTGAGAGTTGGACGAGTATATTATTATCTTGAATTGTACGAGATTTTAGGTGGCCTTTTCGCTTAACAACTGTGAGCCATATTTCGACTGAAGTCTCTTATGAATAGTTCCTTCCTCTGAATTGCTTCTTTGTTCTTATGGTACGTGTTGCTTTTTCTATTTAACTTCTGTCCGACTAATTTGAACTATAATTCCCCTTTCTCCAGAACAGAGCCTAAACCCCCTACAATAAGTAGCTAATCCCAGCTCGAGCCCGGGCCAACCATTCCCAGGCCCAACTTACCGAGCGCCAAACATTTTCCCCACGCATAGAAACCAGCAGACCCAAGCCTGTACATAAAGGCTGATATATATATGACGAGTCGAAGGATAGCAAAACCCTAAACTCCCCAACCCCAGCCTTGGCGTAACCGCAAGCCACCCTGGGTGCCGCCGTGCGTGGCCACGGCCGCGCAGATGCAGCACGCGCACGTGCGAAGAACAGAGAAGCGACAGCAACGCCAACCCATGGAGTTGACTTCGTAGATAATTTTGCGACGGTCGATGGATCATTTTCTGAGCTTCCAACTCTGGTACGAAGCCAATATATACGCCTTTACATTCTTTCAATTACTTTATGTGTAGATGCGCTAGATCGGCTAGAATATTGACACAAAAATTGATGGAAACATGTCCCAAAAATAGGACTGACAACCGTCGAACTAGCCTACTTTGCAATTAATTATCGTCCAAACTATGCATGATTTCAAAAATCTATTTGAAGGAAGTACTAGACCACATAAAGGGCTTTACGACCCTTTTTGTGGATTTGGAAATCATCGACTATGTGTCGAGAAATCGAATCACAAAGTTTTCCAAAAACCTGTTTTAAAAACAATAAAATCCTTCGATACGACGTGCGTCCCGCGAATCCGGTCGACGTGGTCGCGAATCGAAAGCATCAAAATGTGCGTATCGGCTTCGTAGACATGTGGACTTTGACGAAATTCAAATTGGTCGCGTGTACGCGACGAATTTGATGCGTATCCGTCGAAAACCCTCGTATCGGCCTCTGTAAAAATTTCTAAATTACTTTGTACACGTTCGTCAGATCGAGACGAAACTTGTGCCAACAGGACCGTATCATTTTTCTAGTCATGTATGCCATATTTGGTCCAATTCTGAGATACTTGATCGGATAGCCGTTTCGCGGGCCCTACGATCCGATTGAACGGCCGATTTTGTGCACAGCCCACCAGAATCCACAATTGGACATACCGTTAGGTTCGTATCATCAAACCGAATCCGTAGACATGTAGTTTGACGACTTTAGAGACCGTTGACCCTGGCATGTTTTTTGGTGCAAAGCGGGTCCAACAACGGACACCGTTTTGACCCAAAAATTACCGTTTTGCCCCTGTGTCCAGAATTGGACTTAAGGACAGGCAATCCTAGATAATTTGACTATTCTAAAAATGTAGGCGATGTCTGTTTTAGCTTTCGGAGACAGTTGTGATGATGTGAATTTTATGGCTTATTAGTTGATGACATTTTGTGGATCTACGTGCAACCACCAGGCAAGATACCTTGCCTCCCTCTACAGTTTAATTTCATGCTTATAGTTTTTTTCCTGTGATTATTTGGTTATCATTTGGTTACTCTAGTTCTATGGATTTATATGTTATTATCAGTTCTCTAGTCGACTTGATTTATATATGTTCTTCATACCATGTTCACTAGTTCTTTGACTTGCATGTATATCATTTTCATGACTTGATAGTGTAGATATGCCAGGCTTGTTCACCTTATGAGTTCATATTAGAGTTGTATCTTACCAGGGTATTGACTGAGTTGTACCATGTCGTTACTTGTACCTCGACTGGTTCGTGTCATAGAACGAATACGTGTAATTGAACTGCTAAATCCTTGTTATTGTTTCCTTGGCACCAGAGAGTCCACTCGGGACGAGGGTGTTTGTCTTGATCTGTTGCACCAGAGAGTCCACACTCAGGACGAGGGTGTTTTTCGTGTTCATTGGCACCAGAGAGTCCACACTTGGGACGAGGGCTGACCAGTTGCACCAGGGAGTCCATACTCGGGACGAAGATATAGTACTTGCATCAGAGAGTCCACACTCGGGACGAGGATGTAGTACTTATACTAGAGAGTCCACACTCGGGATGAGGGTGTCTTGCCGTGAACTAACCAGAGAGTCCACACTCGGGACAAGGGTTAGTGATTAGTTCAAACCTGCGAGTCCACTCGAGGCGAGGGTTTGGTATTCCATTGATCCCGTGTTCACTTATTCATCCAATAGTTCAGTTACGTGTAGTTGTTCTTGTGTTCCAGTTCATAGTCACCTGCCAGTAGCCACTTGTTAGCAGTTTGGTCGTTGTCTCGTGCCATGTTAAGTATCGTTCCTTGTTTATATCCTACTTATATTATCATGCATGAATAAACTGCTAGATAGGCATATTTTTATGTATCTTGCTATGTCCTCTGAGGACCTAATGATCTCTTTAGGTTTAGTGATTGCGTGGAGTTAGTTAGCAGTTCGGGATGACGGATGATTATGACACTTGAGAGTTTCAGATGATTACGGTATTGCTTGCGAGATTCAGGTATTGATATCACGTTTATTATCCAGCTCGTGCTTTCCTTTCATTATCTTGCGTTATCCTATTTATTGATTCAGTTTATGGACTCTTGTTATATTCTTTGGAGTCTTATCGGACATTTATGCTAGTGGGCTGCAGACCACGACCCATAGTGTTTATTCATATTTTATAATCTTATTGTGGATTGAGATATAGATTATCCTTGCCATGATTAGACCCATTACATAGCCCAGACAGCATTTACGTATTCGAGATGGGCTGGAGTCCGCTCGATACGTAGCTGGCTTGCTCACGAGCTCACGTCCGAAAAGCGGGTGCGGGTCGTGACAAGTTTTTTTGGTGGCCCATGCAGGTCAGAGCATATCGTATCGGTTACGTAACTTTACTAATACGAGCATGCGACTATGACTAAACCTTAGAAATCTCAATCCACATTGTCTTGAAAATTCTCCTAGAAATTCTCTACGTCCTTGAAAACTCCATATTTGCTCTCGATTATACTTCCTTGCTTTTTCTACTATTGATTCTCGTCCCTTTTTATTTTGGGGTGACGAATGATCGTGCTGCCTAGAATTCATCAAGAAATTCTTATGTTATAGTATAATATTGCTTAATTATTGAATAACTGGTTGTTTATAGATATGAGGGATTATAGATGCCATATGCCCTAGATATCTGTTGGAAGGATTATTTGCCACTAGTTAGAAAATTATAAGATTTTAGTGACCGTAATTTTGAGGAGTAGTGTGGCCAAAGGTGGGTAGAAGTCCTCAATGTTTTGCAGTTACAAAAGAGCTAGGAGAATGATACGAATTATTTCTTGAGGAATTAAAATTTTAAAAGATTAAGGTTAAGGTAGACTTTCTTTTTGAATTTTAAGGGATAGTTATGAATTAGAATTTCGAGGACGAAATTATTTTTAAGGTGGGTAGATTTGTAGCTTCCCTTTCCGGAATTTTTTTTCTGAAATAATTTTTTTATTATTATTTATTTGATTTAAATGTGATTTTTTATATTTTTATTATTAGTTAATTATTATTGTAGATGACCTCTAGCCTAGTGGTTAAGAGAGATGCTCTCAGAATGGAGTTGAGTTTGTTTTTTGTCCTGTTTGAGCCTTTTGAGGCATATTCGAACTGGAGTCTGAATAGTAGCTTCTGGTTGCTTAGTTTATGGTACAGTACCCCTGGTTGCTTAGTTTATGGTTCTTTACCCATCCATCATGCCCACTCATTATTTTGGTCGAGTAATGTCTTGTTTTAAGTTTGAAATACAACTTTGACACTAGAGGAAGTATAAAATAATTTTGGATCTGGCTCTAGAAAATTAGTGATATGGGTCGGAATATTGGGCTTGGTTTTTCAAGATTGAAACAAACGCAAGCATGCAATCTAAGTTGAGAGTTGGACGATTATATTATTATCTTGAATTGTACAAGAATTTAGGTGGCCTTTTCACTTAACAACTGTGAGCCATATTTCGACTGAAGTCTCTTGCAAATAATTTATTCCTTTGAATTGCTTCTTTGTTCTTATGGTACGTGTTGCTTTTTCTATTTAACTTCTGCCCGACTAATTTGAATTATAATTCCCCTTTCCCCAAAACAGAGCCCAAACCCCCCACAAGTAGTAGCTAATCGCAGCTCGAGCCCGGACCAACCATTCCCCAAGCCCAACTTCCCGAGCGCCAAACATTTTCCCCACGCATAGAAATTAGCAGACCTGAGCCTGTACGTGAAGGCTGATATATATATGACGAGATCGAGGGATAGCAAAACCCTAAACTCCCCAACCCAGCGCCTCCTCAACACGCCGCCACCTCCCTAGCGTCGAACCGGCCTTGGCGCAACCGCGCGCTGTCACGTACCGATTCGTAGAGTCATTTATTGACATAATTTATCTCTTGGAATCGATCGTCCTCGCTTGGGCGTGATGCCGTACAAGTTTGGTATTGCACTTGTACAAGGCAAAGATGGTACATGATCGATAATCTTCAAATAGAAATACATCGCAGCGGCAGAAGCAGATAAATTGAAGTTAATGAGGACAATCTTTCTTATTGAATATAAGCACATTACTTCTTTATAGCAGCAGAGAATAAAGGATAACTTGAAGTCTCAAGGAGATATATATAGAACTTTATTCTCTTTATTGATAATTGAAGAAGAGTACAAGACTTGTATTGAAATACAATGTTTACAGCACATCTCACTTTACATTGAAAGCCAACTGAACAATGCTATACAACTTACAATTGATATTTGGATACATTGGGTTACAACTCGATATACCGACTTGGCTTACAATCTTACTGGTACAACTGATTACAATGTTCCATACATTATGCCCTTTATAAACAGAAGGCATCGTCTTATGTAAGGAGAGCTTCTGTATGCCCAACAAATCTTCGATGCCGCGGGACCAATCAAGCCAATTTTCGTGTGCAGAACATTCCAAGCACGAGCACCTGCCCACCAAAACGTGGGTCAGCACATCATCTATGTACTGGCGAGCAGAATCCAACCCACTCGCATAAACCAATATTTAAGTAATCATTTAAGCAAGCATTTATTAGAATGATCTTTCTACTTGGGGCCTAACATCTGTTTACAGTTCATGGGCAATAATCAGAGTGAAGCATGTAAACATATTCTTAGTAGCATTCATGTGGACATATCATTTTAGCATTCTTGGTGTTATCATGCAAAGGCGTCATTGAGGCATCGTTAACATTAACAACTTAAACATGTTATGACAATTCTCATTTCAAGCATCACTTATGCATGGATGTTAGGTTTGAGCACTATTTATAGCAAGGCATCTTTCTAGCATAATGAATTGAACATGTTAAGCAGGCAAGTTAAACCAACTTATACAATATCACAATTATGTGATTTCTTACCGATAGCCGACTTCTCGTACATGCATCAAATACAGGTTACCTGATATACTTACTCTGCCTGTACAAAATATTCATTAGCATGCATCCTGACTACATGGTCACTGGTGTTGTTAAACCATATGGACTCTTCTCATTTCGTTTCATTTTAAGATAATGCTGTCAGCATAGTAGGTGGCGAGCCTCTTTGCCACCCCGCCTTATCCGTGCTCCCATAGCACTCATTATTATTTCCTCCTAGGCCGAATCGGTCCCCAGGGCCCTAGGAACCGTTCGAGGAAATTATTACTCAAATCTTGTATACAAGTTGTCCATGACCATGCGAATGCGTGTCCGACTCGATTGTGAACAAAATCGCATGGTAAAATATATTAAGGAAAGTAAAGGCAACAGTGCATCATTAGTCATATTCAATGACTTATTTATTTCATCATTACCATCATTTCATTTGGTGATCTCAACGATCCCAGCTTTATCATTTTTCATTCATTGCTTCATTGCAACGTATCTCATATCATTCCTTTCTTAAGAGGAACTTAACATTCATTTATTTTATAGGGACATTTATTCATTCATTCATTTCTTATAAGGGACAGGCAGCATTTCATGTTCTTGCAACAGATATACAGAGAGTACATGGTTCTAGTGTTTCATTCATTTCATTGGTTCGATAGCATAGCCAGTTCATTTCTTATTCTATCATTCAGAAGGCATCTCATTATTCAAGTATTTTGTCGTTTAAGCAGCATTAAACATAAGGATCAATGTTATCAATTCATTCTCAGGCAACGAATCACATTAGCAGTTCAATATGTTGTACATTTCAATAATTCTTAGCAAGAGCATCTCTATTATTCAGCAACTATAACATGGGACATTTAGGGACAATTCATAGCATTTTAATACTTCATTATTAAGCATGAAGGAGTAAGGAGGAGGAAGGATAGTTCCACTCACCCGAAATTCCACTAAGCGTAGCTCCACCAGCGAGCCACGTTCCAATACCCATTCCGTCTAGCCAGCTAAGAGAGACTGCATTAGTCTCAATTCTTCCGATTACCAACATAAGTTACGGTCCAATATTCTGATCCCATCCAATAAGCCAACCAAATGCCTCGTGCGGAGCGGGGTATTACATAATATACCACTCAGAAAAAGTTTCATCCTCGAAACTTAAGGAAACAACTCTTCTACTAGATTCACTTAGTCACAACGAGTCATTCATTCAACTTCAATTCAATATTCACTTCAGCACACTCGGTCATCTCAAAATAGCTATCCATTTTAATCCATCAATAATTTGATCAGTCTATCTCTTTTTCAATTATTTGTAACTTCTCATTGATTCACCAACATTTCCTCGTATTTCTATTTCGGTTGCAACATATCACTTCGTTTGGATCCATACACATATTTCAGGCGTCCCCAAAACATATGTACTTCAGCCAACTTCTATGTTAGTGCGATTCGATCAGCCACAGTATAACTCTCTTTTCTAAATTCGACTTAGCATCCTTTCAATTGACTTATTGCTTTATTCACTTTGCCACAATCACTATCTTCCAGGCTACAATACTTAATATCAGGGACAACTTGGTTAATCTCTATACCCAAGCATAACATTTCTAACATTCGATCAAGGGTCTAGCTTAGAGCCAATAATATTAAGAGTTCACAACATGCAATCATATTCCTTCCCAAATCCAACAATATTTCTCACCGAGGCAATTCATGTTTTCTATAAGACACTATCCGACGTTACCCACTATTGATTACCCGAGTCAGGGTATAATTCTATGCAACAGTCAAGGTTAACTTAGCTACCCGACTATAGGTACACTAAAGTCTTACCTTACGATTGTAATTCCCACTTATGGCCGACATATAATCCTCAAGGGTCAAACATCTCTTAAGGTACAAGTTGAAGCATACATTCCCTTAGGTCAATACTCATTATCACAGTCCTTCATTCAATGCCACAAGGTCATCCTATGGGTCTCCAACGGTCACCTATTATTCAGTCAATCTCTAAGGTTAGCTACACTGACAGCTAAACTTAATCGTTCAGGTGACTTCCCTAGAGTGGACGGCTACTAGGGTTATACTAGTATCTTATTCTTAAGGCCAACAAGCAACCAACAGTTCTAAGGAACTCTACCCAAACCTATGGGTTTTAACTCAGTCTGAATAACTAATCGCCATTGTTGGTTATGCCAACAATTGGTCATACAGCCCACGGTTTCTAGGGTCAAGTCTATCTATCTAGTGTCTTCCTCAAGGAAATAATTCCCACAGAGGCTCACTCTAGACTTACCCAACGATCGATTAAGATCGATCTATCAACATTACGGTCCAATTCCAACTCGACATACGATTTTTATCGTTCTAATAATCCATCAAGTAAATTCCCAATAATCCATATTTCTATTCCAATTCCTTTATACTCACACGAACTCATAAGCCAAGGCCAACTATTCAAGGGTCATCGATTCCGGTAGTCTTAATAAAACTATAGAATCATACTATTCGATCTGTATGACAGAGTCGTACCACTAAGTCATAAGCCAACAATCTATATCCCAACCAACAATCACCTATACCGACATTATCCAACATGCTTGCAATTTCTCAATCCTATTCGTTTCTCAATCATCAAACTATCTTACGAACATTCTTAAATCTCATGCAGCACTGGTCAAATAGTTCACACATTTAATCCGATAATTTATGTATCACTTAACCATCCTCTAGGCAACAACAGTATTCTGAGTCACTACTTGTTATTTTTCTAGTACAATTAAATTCCTCAGCATCATGAACCTATGCAACGACTATCTTTTGGTGATCAAGATGGATTGACATCTATTACACCTTAGGATCAAGGCACAGATTTCTAACATTTCTTTGGTTCACCGACAATATTTCCAAAACTTTCAGCTACGTAACCTTGTATTAGCCACATTTAATTTACATCCAACCAATCGAAGTCAACATTCAGATGTTCTAAGCCACAATATTCTCTAGCCAAGTCCATTTACCCATAGCATACTAACTGTCTTACTAGTCCGAGTCATCACTCGACTAAACAATTTCTAACCAAGCCAACCGTTTACAATTTCTTCCAATCTCGCTACTCAATATAACATCACCGTCAAGGGACATTCGAGCAATCTAGCAACAATATATGACTTCCAGCTAAGTCTCGTCACTACCCAGTACCCACAAATAGTCTCATTGCTATTCTATGGAAAGGGTCAACATACATCTCGTTCTGAGGTGGTAGAGGCAATATACCACTCAGAAACGAAGCCATCCTTAAACATTACCAACTCAATCTATTCCGGACATTCATGAACTATAAAGATCACAATACTTAACCAACATTTCGGGGTCTCAATATCACAAGCCAATATTCATAGGGTCTCAAAAGCAGTAGCCAGCACACATGAGTCAATTTACCAATTCTGTTGAACTCATCCATCAATTATTTCATTCCCAATTCTTTTCCAATATCACATGCAATTCTCAACTTGTTGTAGCATACATAGCCATTTCCTTTATTCCCACATTCCAAACAGCATTCACAATATAGCATACTATGGCATCGAGTCATTGTTGGGTTATTTGTGTCCAAACCAACAACAATCATTCATTTAGGGGCATCACAATATATATAGACTTATTGTATGGAACATCTAGTGAGCAGCCGAGAGGGTCAACGAACTTTCAAGCACAGATAACATAAGGATGATTACCGAACAACAATAGCATAATCGCGGAATCAATCTTTGATTTAATCGCGGAAGCAACGTTGAGTGATCGCGGAAGCAACTTTAGTTAATCATCGATGCAACTTTGATTTGAAATGAATCAAAGAGGAGATCAAGGACGTAAAGCCGTGCTCTAATACTAATTTGTCACGCCCCGATTCGTAGAGTCATTTATTGACATAATTTATCTCTTGGAATCGATCGTCCTCGCTTGGACGTGATGCCGTACAAGTCTGGTATTGCACTTGTACAAGGCAAAGATGGTACATGATCGATAATCTTCAAATAGAAATACATCGCAGCGGCAGAAGCAGACAAATTGAAGTTAATGAGGACAATCTTTCTTATTGAACAGAAGCACATCACTTCTTTATGGCAGCGAAGAATAAAGGATAACTTGAAGTCTCAAGGAGATATATATAGAACTTTATTCTCTTTATTGATAATTGAAGAAGAGTACAAGACTTGTATTGAAATACAATATTTACAACACATCTTACTTTACATTGAAAGACAACTGAACAATGCTATACACCTTACAATTGATATTTGGATACATTGGGTTACAACTCGATATACCGACTTGGCTTACAATCTCACTGGTACAACTGATTACAATGTTCCAAACATTATGCCCTTTATAAACAGAAGGCATCATCTTGTGCAAGGAGAGCTTCCGTATGCCCAACAAATCTTCGATGCCGCGGGACCAATCAAGCCAATTTTCGTGTGCAGAACATTCCAAGCACGAGCACCTGCCCACCAAAACGTGGGTCAGCACATCATCTATGTACTGGCGAGCAGAATCCAACACACTCGCATAAACCAACATTTAAGTGATCATTTAAGCAAGCATTTATTAGAATGATCTTTCTACTTAGGGCCTAACATCTGTTTACAGTTCATGGGCAATAATCAGAGTGAAGCATGTAAACATATTCTTAGTAGCATTCATGTGGACATATCATTTTAGCATTCTTGGTGTTATCATGCAAAGGCGTTATTGAGGCATCGTTAACATTAACATCTTAAACATGTTATGACAATTCTTATTTCAAGCATCACTTATGCATGGATGTTAGGTTTGAGCACTATTTATAGCAAGGCATCTTTCTAGCATAATGAATTGAACATGTTAAGCAGGCAAGTTAAACCAACTTATACAATATCACAATTATGTGATTTCTTACCGATAGCCGACTTCTCGTACCTGCATCAAATACAGGTTACCTGATATACTTACTCTGCCTGCACAAAACATTCATTAGCATGCATCCTGACTATATGGTCACTGGTGTTGTTAAACCATATGGACTCTTCTCATTTCGTTTCATTTTAAGATAATGCGGTCATCATAGTAGGTGGCGAGCCTCTATGCCACCCCACCTTATCCGTGCTCCTATCGCACTCATCATTATTTCCTCCTAGGCCGAATCGGTCCCCAGGGCCCTAGGAACCGTTCGAGGAAATTATTACTCAAACCTTGTATACAAGTTGTCCATGACCATGCGAATGCGTGTCCGACTCGATTGTGAACAAAATCGCATGGTAAAACATATTAAGGAAAGTAAAGACAACAGTGCATCATTAGTCATATTCAATGACTTATTCATTTCATCATTACCATCATTTCATTTGGTGATCTCAACGATCCCAGCTTTATCATTTCTCATTCATTGCTTCATTGCAACGTATCTCATATCATTCCTTTCTTAAGAGGAACTTAACATTCATTCATTTTATAGGGACATTTATTCATTCATTCATTTCTTATAAGGGACAGGCAGCATTTTATATTCTTGCAACAGATATACAGAGAGTACATGGTTCTAGTGTTTCATTCATTTCATTGGTTCGATAGCATAGCCAGTTCATTTCTTATTCTATCATTCACAAGGCATCTCATTATTCAAGTGTTTTGTCGTTTCAGCAGCATTAAACATAAGGATCAATGTTATCAATTCATTCTCAGGCAACGAATCACATTAGCAATTCAATGTGTTGTACATTTCAATAATTCTTAGCAAGAGCATCTCTATTATTCAGCAACTATAACATGGGACATTTAGGGACAATTCATAGCATTTCAAACTTCATTATTAAGCATGAAGGAGTAAAGAGGAGGAAGGACTGTTCCACTCACCCAAAATTCTACTAAGCGTAGCTCCACCAGCGAGCCACGTTCCAATACCCATTCCGTCTAGCAAGCTAAGAGAGACTGCATCAGTCTCAATTTTTCCGATTCCCAACATAAGTAATGGTCTAATATTCTGATCCCATCCAATAAGCCAACCAAATGCCTCGTGCGAAGCGCGGTATTACGCGCGCCACCCTGGGCACCGCCACGTGCGGCCACTGCCGTACGGATGCTGCGCGCGCTTGGAAAGAACAGGGAAGCGACAGCAATGCCAACCTACGGAGTTGACTTCGTGGCATAATTTTGCGACGGTTGATGGATCATTTTCTGAGCTTCCAACTCTGGTACGAAGCCAACATATACGTCTTTACATTCTTTTTATTACTTTATGTGTAGATGCGCTAGATCGGCCAGAATATCGACCCAAAAATTGATGAAAACCTGTCCCAAAAACAGGACTGACAACAGTCGAACTAGTCTACTTTGCAATTAATTATCATCCAAACCATGCATAACTTCAAAAATCTATTTGAGGGAAGTCCTAGACAACATATAGGGCTTCATGACCCTTTTTTTGGATTTGGAAATCATCGACTACGTGTCGAGAAATTGAATCCCAAAGTTTGCCAAAAACCTGTTTTAAAAACAATAAAATCCTTCGATACGACGTGTGTCCCGCCAATCCGGGCGACGTGGTCATGAACCAAAAGCATCGAAATGTGTATATCGTCTTCATGGACGTGTGGGCTTTGGCAGAATTCAAATTGGTCGCGTGTACGTGACGAATTTGATGCATATTCTTCGAAAACCCCCGTATCGGCCTCTGTGCAAATTCCTAAATTACTTTGTACACGTTCATCAGATCGAGACAAAACTTGAGCCAACATGACCGTATCATTTTTTTGGTCCTGTATGCCAAGATTGGTCCAATTCTGAGACAGTTGATCGGATCACTGTTTTGTGGGCCCCATGATCTGATTCAACGGGCAATTATTTGTACGGCCCACCAGAATCCACAATTGGACATACCGTTGGGTTCGTATCATCAAACCGAATCCGTAAACATATAATTTGACAACTTTAGAGACCACTAACCCTGGCACGTTTTTCGTACAAAGTGGGACCAACGGCGGAAACCGTTTTGACCCAAAAATTATTGTTTTACCCCTGTGTCCAGAATTGGACTTAAGGACAGGCAATCCTAGCTAATTTGAATATTCCGAGAATGTAGGCGATGTCTGATTCAGCTTTCGGAGATAGTTCTGATGATGTAGATTTTATGGCTTATCAGTAGATGACATTTTGTGGATCTACGTGCAACCACCAGGCAAGATACCTTGCCTCCCTCTACAGTTTAATTTTATGCTTATAGTTTTTTTCTTGTGATTATTCATTTGGTTACTCTAGTTCTATAGATTTATACGTTATTATCAGTTCTCTAGTCGACTTGATTTATATATGTTCTTCATACCATGTTCACTAGTTCTTTAACTTGCATGTATATCATCTTCATGACTTGACAGTGTAGATATGCCATGCTTGTTCACCTTATGAGTTCATATTAGAGTTGTCCTTACCTGGGTCTTGACTGAGTTGTACCATGTCGTTACTTGTACCTCGACTGGTTCGTGTCATAGAACGAATACGTGTAATTGAACTGCTAAATCCTTGTTATTGTTTCCTTGGCACCAGAGAGTCCACTCGAGACGAAGGTGTTTGTCTTGATCTGTTGCACTATAGAGTCCACACTCGGGACGTGGGTGTTTGTCATGTTCATTGGCACCAGAGAGTCCACACTCGGGACGAGGGATGACCATTTGCACCAGATAGTCCACACTCGGGACGAGGGTGTTTGTCGTGTTTACTTGCATCAGAGAGTCCACACTCAGGACGAAAATGTAGTACTTGCATAAGAGAGTCCACACTTGGGACGAGGATGTTGTACTTGCACCAGAGATTCCACACTCGGGACGAGGGTGCCTTGCCGTGAACTAACTAGAGAGTCCACACTCGGGACGAGGGTTAGTGATTAGTTCAAACCTGTGAGTCCACTCGGAGCAAGAGTTTGGTATTCTATTGATCTCGTGTTCACTTATTCATCCAGCAGTTCAGTTACGTGTAGTTGTTCTTGTGTTCCAGTTCATAGTCACCTACCAGTAGCCACAGTTGTTAGTCACTTGTTAGCAGTTTGGTCGTAGTCTCGTGCCATGTTAAGTGTCGTTCCTTGTTTATATCCTGCTTATATTATCATGCATGATTAAACTTCTAGATAGGAATGTTTTTATGTATCTTGCTATGTCCTATGAGGACCTGATGATCTCTTTAGGTTTAGTGATTGCATGGAGTTAGTTAGCATTTCGGGATGACGGATGATTATGACACTTGAGAGTTTCAGATGATTATGGTATTGCTTGCGAGATTCAGGTATTGATATCACGTTTATTATCTAGCTCATGCTTTTCTTTCATTATCATGCGATATCCTATTTATTGATTCAGTTTATGGACTCTTATTATATTCTTTGGAGTCTTATCGGACATTTATGCTAGTGGGCTGCAGACCAGGACCCATAGTGTTCATTCATATTTTATATTCTTATTGTGGATTGAGATATAGATTATCCTTACCATGATTAGATCCATTACATAGTCCAGATAGCATTTACGTATTCGAGATGGGTTGGAGTCCGCTCGATACATAGTTGGCTTGCTCACGAGCTCACATCCGAAAAGCGGGTGCGGGTCATGACACTTGTGGTCGGTAAAAATCTCTACCCGATCTCCGTACAAGTAATGCCTCCAAAGCTTAAGTACAAAAACCACTGCTGCTAACTCCAAGTCATGGGTTGGATAATTCCTCTCATGATCATGAAGCTTATGTGATGCATAAGCTACTACCTTTCCATGCTGCATTAAGATGCATCACAATCCTCTGCCTAAAGCATCACAATAAACTGAAAATCCATCCGCCCCATCTGGAAGCGTGAGAATGGGTGCCGTCATCAATCCTTGCTTCGACTTCTCGAATGAACTCTGATATTCTGTTGTCCAAGTAAACTGCACATCCTTACTGTCACGACCCGCACCCGCTTTTCGGATACGAGACGTGTCCAAGCCACCCTATGCCGCAGAGTCGACAGTAGAACGCTGTCAAGCTCGCAAGAAATAAATGCTCAAAATAATATTTGATGCTCATTCACAATTCTACATTTATTACAACATTTATAATCAAAGAAAATACAAGATTTTACAATTAATGAAATTGATACAATTGCTCTCTATTTCTAGGTTGTCCTCAGCATACCCAAGCCTCCAGTGCTAAGAATGATCGCGGCTAAACCTGAAAATTGTTGGATTTCAGTCAGGAATGGAACAAGTACACAAATCGACGGTAATGCAAAACACAATAGAATTAACAAGACATGAAAATAGCATGTGAGATATGAAAACAAGAAGATAACTGATGACATAGCACGATAGAGAAGTAAAGGAAAAATAAAAAGACATGTACCTATTGTGGTGTGAAATATCTATTTCAACATGTGAACGGCTAAAGGGTAAATAAGTCTCACTGCACGTGCCGTGTGCAGCTGCTAGCATTCACGAAAGACACGGGGATAGTTCTGGGTAGTCCACATGTCTACTAAGATATTTTCCCTCCCGACTACTCCGTGTGACGAGCGTGTCAGCAAGCAGCAAGATATATGTATAGACATGAAATGAGAAAACTACTATGAATCGAAAAGCAATCAGAAAGTGCACTTGCATGAAGTCCTTAGCTGGTGAAACCAATAACAATATACCACTCAATGAGCCACAAACAGTCAACACATGTAGAAGTCTCCAGATGCTGAAATAAACAGTACCAACATTCTCAGAATAGTGAAATTAGCTAGGATTGCCTGTCCTTAAGTTCAATTCTGGACAAGGGGTAAAACGGTAATTTCGGACAAAAACGATATCCGCCGTTAGACCCGCTTTGCACCGAAAAGTGTGCCAGAGTCAACGGTCTCTAAAGTCGTCAAACTACATGCCTATGGATCTGGTTTTCCGATACGAACCCAACCGTATGTCCAGAGTTGGATTCTGGCAGGCCGTGCAAAAAATCGCCCGTTGAGTGGGACCGTGGGGCCCGCAGAACGACGTACGATTCAACTGTCTCAGAATTGGACCAAACTTGGCATACAAGACCAGAAAAACGATACAGTCCTGATGGCACAAGTTTCGTCTTGATCTGACGAGCGTGCACAAAGTAATTAGAGAATTTGTAAAGTGCACGATATTGTGAATTTTGACAGATACGCATCAAATTCGTCGCGCACACGCGACCAATTTGAATTCCGTCAAAGCCCACACGACCACGAAGCCGTTACGCACCTTTTGATGCTTTTGGTTCGCGACCACGTCGCCTGGGTTGGCGGGACGGACGTGGTATCGGACAATTTTCTAGTTTTTCTATTAATTAAAAACATAATTTTCGGAAACTTGATTCGAAAATAACTGCATACAGTGCATAAAATTTTTAACCACCAGAAGGAGATGGAAGAGCTACATGTGGTCTAGAATTTCTGTTCAGAATTTTCCCAAAGACTGTTGCTAGATTGCTCAGAATTGTTCTCCAAACGTGGGGGTTTGGGATGCTTTCAGTCGTCAGAAAACGATATGTTTTTGGGTTTTTCGAGTTGAATTTTCGACTCGATGGGTCAATGCCCCGAGGAGCTATTGGATGGGTCGTAAAGAGGGTCATGTGTACTCTCCTCAGGGTTTTACGAGATCAGAATCGGTCGAGTAAATGCAAAGAAACTAGCCGAGAAAGAGGGTTACCTCGCGCACAGCTACTGCTCCGTTGCTTCCCAGGTTCTGTCCGCTGTCGACTTTACTACCGCGCGTGGGTGGCCGGCGGCCACCTACGACGGCACGCACGAGGCTGGGGGGGTCGCCGTCGGTCGTTGGCCTGGATCGGGTAGGTTTTTTTGAGATACTCCTCTCCATCTCTCATATAATATATATACTGCGCTTCGAACGGGGGGGGGGGGGGTGCTCGGGTCTCCGGGCTCGGGGATTAGCAGCTGGGCTGCTAATATTTTCTTTTTCTTTTTTATAGCAGCTGGGTTTTGCTCGGTTGAGTTTGGTTATTAGGTTGGGACTTGGGCTCAGAATGGGCAGGCCGGGCTTGGGCTGCTTTATGTTATTTGATTTTTGATTTATTTACTTACTTATTTAGTATCTAATATATATATCCATATATATGTATATGTATATATTTATCTATGTACTCGTATACACATACATCTATATATATATAAACATGACTAAATACTCTATATCAAGGTCCATTTTAGGCATGTATTAATAGGTGTACATATATACATATGTATATCTTGATAGAGAATTAAATAATAATAACTATTAATAAATAATTTATATATTTAATAACCACAATAATACCATAAATAATAATAATAATAACCCTAATAATACAGAAATTAAACCTATAATATATTTCTTGACAAAATAATATAACCCATAATTAATAAAATAATATTTAATAAAATAAAATAATAATATTGATAACGAAATTCAATAAATCCATAATGGTTTATACAAACGTCACTGATTCTCACTAACAATAATATTTATAATATTAAATTAAGAATACTTAGAAAAATATTATTAGATCACCAATACGGGATACAACACCATCCCACCAATAAAGTAAATAATAATAAAATATTTCAAAAAATTTTGGGAAGGGGAGCTACAAATCTACCCACCTTAAAATTAATTTCGTCCTCAAAATTCTATATCATAACTATTTCTTAAAATTCAATAAGGAGTCTACCTGAACCTTAATCTCCTTAAATTTTATTCCTCCAAAAATAGTTTGTATTCTTCATCCTTGCCATAGAGCCTCCAGGACTTCTACCCACCTTTGGTCACACTACTCCTCAAACTACATCTTAAAATCTTCTAACTGGTTGCTAACAATCCTACCAACAAATATCTAGGCATATGGTATCTATAATCCTCTCGTATCCATCAAGCAACCCAAAAATTAACAAACAACAATTTTACACAAGTAGCTTAAGGAAATATGACCATACGTCACTCTGAAATAGGAAGGTCATGAAAATAAAAATAATCAAGAATAAATATGAAATTTCAAGAGCGGTAGAAAGTATCCAAGGATACAGATAGAAAGAGTGTTTATGAACCTATAGTCTTATTCGCTAGATTGGGCTATTCTAGTCTAGTCATTGACTCAATCTAAGAATCATTCGTTCTTTAGGAGAGCTTGTAATCTGGAATACAAAAGTTCTAATCTCAGAATTCTAAATAAGGTTCCAAAATGGAATGGAGTTTGAGAAATCTAGATTGTGATCTTACTAGGTTCTCTATTTAGATATCAGTCGTTGGTTGGATGAACATTGGATTTCAATCTATATCGACTGAACAAGATCCCAAGATAACACTATGTCTACTAAGTTAGGGTATTCTAGAATAGGTTTCTATCCAAGGGTTGAGCTAGTTGTCCGTCAAGTTGGTTAGCTCGGTCCCTAAAGCTCAAAATGCATCTTTAGTAACTTTGTATTTACGGAGCACATGAGACATCAATTGGTGGCACACTAGTGGCTTGTACGTAATGGGCTTCGAGTAGATCACAACCATATATTAGGTCGAAGGAATGGGGTCGTAGTAAAGGCTCTAATGGAAGTTGAAAAGTGTATCGGTACTATGGTAAAAGTTATAACTAGTCCTTTTAACCTGAAAATCGTACCCCAAATATAGAGTACAAGGGGACAGGTTTGAGTGGGACATGATATACCTAGATGAATATGGACTCGTCTAGATCTTGCATATGAAATTTATTGGAAGGTAACAGCTGGTCTCGTGCTCCAAATATTAATGACACGACCGGGGACCCAAAATGATCTAAAAGGAAAGTGGGAATCCATGGGATACTAATTGTCATCCTAGTAGGAATTATTCCGATCAATCAGCAATCTTCATATATCCTAATTTTTTTTTGGGTTTACAGTCTACCCACCTTAGAAGCTAGGACATGGTTTTAGGAATGGTGAGGTTTAGAAGGATTCCAAAGTCCGAATATTATACCTCGACTCTTGTTAATAGAGAATAAGGCACGGCGTAACGGGTTATGGTAGATATAGGTCAAGTCAAGGATCATTACTCAATAAATGGAAAACGAGTGCGTGTGCAATGACACCTGGTCGATAAAAGAGAACGGTCTACTCGTCTGGTATACAAGAGTTATCGACAGGGTAACAAACTCTAAGGTGCATCATATGAAAAGGTTTCTAACAACTGGGTCTTGAATTTCTATTGGGGTCAAACCTGCCAGACTATTGTCACAAGGGTTCTAGTTGAAGCAAGCTTCAAACAAATGATTAGAGGCTCACGACACTTGGTCTCTGGAGAATAGGTAGTCTCCTAGGTTGGCATTTGATCAAGGGAAAAATTCAAATCATTCTCGGACTCCAATGACTAGAAGACCAAGATAGTAAGTTTAGTGTCGAAGGGAGGACGAGTAACTGAAGGCAAGGTTCTAGTCACCTGGCTGGCCGATTGTAGTTACCCTTATGTATACAACCATCATAGCCATGGGGAATACTCTGTATCTACCTATCAATTACGAGCTTTCGTCTTTCTAATCGGTAAAAGACAAAACAATAAGAGTTCAAGAGAGATGTTATCGAATACAATTACGTGGTTCAAGGCGAATGTATAATTCAAGAAGAATTGTCAAAGCAGTCGTGGATGAGATCCTAGAGATATCTACATCTCAATCCACGTAGGGTAATTAGATGAAAAGCGAACCAAATGCATCATGGTTGATCAGACCGTAATATAATGATTCTGATTAGACAATATGCTAGCGGACGTCCCCAATAAACATATGTCTTGAATCAAGCTCGATAAAAGGGCATGCTTGCAAAACTAGGCTGTAATTGCAGCGTTGGTCAAGGTAGTCAAAATACAAGTACGCGAGATTTTTGAAAAGAGATACTAGTGGTTCGAGTTTTGAGAGAGTCAAAATCTTACCTGGTGTTCTTGCTTATACAGTCTTCCTATAATCTTCCTATCTCTAAGACCTTGGTCGACTAATGGGTTATGGAACTCTAGATTTTGTATTCTTGGTAAACCTATTAGTTTCAGTCAATTACCTTGTTAATAGATCACAAGAACCACATAAGGCTAAGTTGAGAGGCATGCTACCACGTACAGGGCTTCCACTAGTATTGGCATTGGGTCCTAAGGGACATACAGGGCATCTTATATCCTCTATAGTATCCTAATCTTGTAATCACGTTTGAAGTCATTTCACCAAGAATTATGCCTCGCCCGTATACTCTGGTTGTGGCAAACCCTTGGTTCTATGATTCAGAGGTGATACGCTATCAGGTACTCTACCTTATATTGACATAAGGGTATCTAAGATCTAAAGAGGTCAACGAAAACATAGTTTTAGCAATATTTTATAGACTATGGTTCTCCGAAATGATTTCAATTCTATGGGTTATGCCTCGTCAGTACGCTGCTGGCTGCAGTGAACCCACCTTCTCCACTCTCAAATAATTGACGACAATGCGCTGCTGTCTAAACTTTATGAGTTAACTAATATTCCTTTAACCGTAAAAATTCACGAGCCTCTAGAGGTTCAAACAGGTTGATTAAAAATAGAGGCATAGGTAATTGTCCTATCAGTCACAATACTTAAAATAAAAGAGTTAATATAGAGGAATTAACTAAAGACAAGGAAAATAAGAACATGCTAACATTTATCTCATATATGTTTCAAATGGTTGAGGGGAAAACTTTGAATTAAATCTATTTCAGGATTCATACAGGAATAATAGAATCAGGAATTATAAACCAATTCCTTACAGCAAAATAGAATTTAAAATAGACAATTATAATTCATGATATGAAATTTATATCTAGATAGAGCAAAAAAAACTGAACAGGTTATCAAGATTATAGCCTTAATTATGGAAAAAGCCTAACTAATCAAGTGAGTAGTATACCCACATTAGATCATATCATTATAACAAAAGCAATAGTGTGTCTATAGGGATCTAGCAAGCTATCTGAATTACATGGCCTATCTAATAACCTTAACTACCCACAGTCAATTTGAACAAGGGACTCCTGGTCCTAGTTATTTTCCTAAATTATTTTAATCATAATTGTGAATGAGCATTTCCTGAGTGCAGGCTCGCAATAGTACGAAGAGCGTACCATTACGAGTTCGCAACCTTTTGCAAAAACTGACCTGCACTGGCCACAACAAAATCTTGTCACGACCCGCACCCGCTTTTCGGATACGAGACGTGTCCAAGCCAGCCTCCGCTGCAGAGTCGGCGGTAGAACGCTGTCAAGCTCGTAAGAAATAAATGCTCAAAAAAACATTTGATGCTCATTCACAATTCTACATTTATTACAACATTTATAATTAAAAAAAATACAAAATTTTACAATTAATAAAATTGATACAATTGCTCTCTATTTCTAGGTTGTCCTCAGCATACCCAAGCCTCCCGGTGCTAAGAATGATCGCGGCTAAACCTGAAAAATGTTAGTTTCCAGTCAGGAATGGAACAAGTACATAAACCGACGGCAATGCAAAACACAATAGAATTAACAAGACATGAAAATAGCATGTGAGATATGAAAACAAGAAGATAACTGATGACATAGCACGATAGAGAAGTAAAGGAAAAATAAAAAGACATCTACCTATTGTGGTGTGAAATATCTGTTTCAATATGTGAACGGCTAAGGGGTAAATAAGGCCCACTGCACGTGCCGTGTGCAGCTGCTAGCATTCACGAAAGACACGGGGATAGTTCTCGGTAGTCCACATGTCTACTAAGATATTTTCCCACCCGAGTACTCCGCGTGACAAGCGTGTCAGCAAGCAGCAAGATATATGTATAGGCATGAAATAAGAAAACTACTATGAATCGAAAAACAATCAGAAAGTGCACTTGCCTGAGGTCCTTAGCTGGTGAAACCAATAACAATATAACACTCAATGAGCCACAAACAGTCAACACATGTAGAAGTCTCCAAATGCTGAAATAAATAGTACCAACGTTCTCATAATAGTCAAATTAGCTAGGATTGCCTGTCCTTAAGTCTAATTCTGGATACAGGGGAAAAACGGTAATTTCGGGCAAAAACGATGTCCGCCGTTGGACCCGCTTTGCACCGAAAAGCCTGCCAGAGTCAACGGTTTCTAAAGTCGTCAAATTATATGTCTACGGATCCAGTTTTCCGATACGAACTCAACCGTATGTCCAGAGTTGGATTTCGGCGGGTCGTGCACTAAATCGCCCGTTAAGTGGGACCGTGGGGCCCGCAAAACGACATACGATTCAACTGTCTCAGAATTGGACCAAACTTGGCATACAGGACCAAAAAAATGATACGGTCATGATGGCACAAGTTTTGTCTCGATCTGACGAGCGTGCACAAAGTAATTGGAGAATTTGCAAAGTACACGATACGGTAAATTTCGACGGATACACATCAAATTCGTCGCGCACACGCGACCAATTTGAATTTCGTCAAAGCCCACATGACCACGAAGCCGTTACGCACCTTTTGATGCTTTCGGTTCGCAACCACGTCGCCCGGGTTGGTGGGACGGACGTGGTATCGGACAATTTTCTAGTTTTTTTATTAATTAAAAACATAATTTTCGGAAACTTTGGATTCAAAAATAACTGCATACAGTCCATAAAATTTTTAACTACCAGAAGGAGATGGAAGAGCTACATGTGGTCTAGAATTTCTGTTCAGAATTTTCCCAAAGACTGTTGCTAGATTGCTCAGAATTCCTCTCCAAACGTGGGGGTTTGGGATGCTTTTAGTCGTTAGAAAACGATTTGTTTTTAGGTTTTTCGAGTTGAATTTTCGACTCGATGGGTCAATGCCCCGAGGAGCTATTGGATGGGTCGTAAAGAAGGTCATGTGGACTCTACTCAGGGTTTTACGAGATCAGAATCGGTCGAGTAAATGCGAAGAAACTAGCCGAGGAAGAGGGTTACCTCGCGCACAGCTACTGCTCCGTTGCTTCCCAGGTTCTGTCCGCTGTCGGCTTTGCCACCGCGTGTGGGTGGCCGACGGCCACCTGCGGCGGCGCGCACGAGGCTGGGGGGGTCGCTGTTAGTCGTTGGCCTGGATCGGTTAGGGTTTTTCGAGATACTCCTCTCCCTCTCTCATATAATATATATATTGCGTTCTTCGAACGGGGGGGGGGGGGGGGGGGGGGTGCTCGGGTCTCCGGGATCGGGGATTAGTAGCTGGGCTGCTAATCTATTTTTTATAGCAGCTGGGTTTTGCTCGGTTGAGTTTGGTTATTAGGCTGGGACTTGGGCTCGGGATGGGCAGGCCGGGCTTGGGCTGCTTTATGTTATTTGATTTTTGATTTATTTACTTACTTATTTAGTATCTAATATATATATATATATCCATATATATGTATATATGTATATATTTATCTATGTACTCGTATACACATACATCTATATATATAAACATGACTAAATACTCTATATCTAGGTCCATTTTAGGCATGTATTAATAGGTGTACATATATATATATATGTATATCTTGATAGAGAATTAAATAGTAATAACTATTAATAAATAATTTATATATTTAATAACCACAATAATACCATAAATAATAATAATAACCCTAATAATACAGAAATTAAACCTATAATATATTTCTTGACAAAATAATATAACCCATAATTAATAAAATAATATTATATAATAAAATAAAATAATAATATTCATAACGAAATTCAATAAATCCATAATCGTTTATACAAACGTCACCGATTCTCACTAACAATAGTATTTATAATATTAAATTAAGAATACTTAGAAAAATATTATTAGATCACCAATACGGGAAACAACACCATCCCACCAATAAAGTAAATAATAATAAAATATTTAAAAAAATTTTGGGAAGGGGAGCTACACTTACGGGTCAACTTTGTCATGGTCACTGAAATCCGAGCAAAATCTGATACAAATCGTCGGTAATATCCCGCCAATCCTAGAAAACTTTGGACCTCTACGACGGTGCTAGGTACTGGCCACTACTCTATAGCTACTATCTTCTGGGGGTCAACTTCTATTCCACATCTGGTGATGATGTGACCTAAGTACGAAATACGATCAAGCCAAAATTCACACTTACTGAACTTTGCTTACAACTGGTGCTCTCTGAGAATCTGAAGGACTACTTGGAGATGCTGCTCATACTTTGCTTCACTCTTGCTATAGACTAAGATATCGTCTATAAAAACTATCACGAACTGATCCAAATAAGGTATGAATATATGATTCATGAGAACCATGAATACTGCTGGCACATTGGTCGCTCCGAATGGCATAACAAGAAACTTCCAATGCCCATATCTAGATCTGAATATCGTCTTCTGGATGTCTTGCTCTCTGACTTTGATCTGATGGTACCCCGACCGTAAGTCAATCTTCGAGAATATTGCCGCTCCACTGAGTTGATCGAATAAATATTCTATCTTTGGTAGGGTATATCTGTTCTTGATTGTTACAAAATTCAAGGTACGATAATCAACACATAATCTTGACGTACCATCCTTCTTTTTACTAGAAGCATTGGGGCTCCCCAAGGTGATCTACTAGCATGAATGAATCCCTTGGTTCTGAGTTCTTCAATCATCTTTTACAGGATCTCCAACTCTGATGGTGCCATTCTATAGACTCTCTCTCACACCGGTGCTGTCCCTCGAATCAAATTAATAGTGAAATCTATCTCTCTCTCTGACAGCATGCCTGGAAGTTCTTCGGGGAATACGTCTGGAAGTTCTTCTACTACTCTCAGAAACTGAACTGTTGCTGCTACAGCCATCCGCAAGAGTGGTAGAGAAGGTTCTACTTTGCCTCTGGATAACGAAAACTCTTCTTCGTCGGGGATACCAAAAATAATCCTGCCAACATGGCAGTCTATTCTTGCATATTGATCCTTCAACCAATCCATTTCTAGGACCACATCATAGTCGACCATCGGGAATTCTATCAATCTAGTGGGAAACTCTCTACCGCTAACTACGATTCGACACGAAATAAAGACTCTATCTACTCCCACAAGACTGTTACCAGTAAGTATATTGAGCCTTACTGATAATGACTCGAGCTCCAGTCCTATCTGTGTTGCGAATCGTACAGACATAAATGAACGCGATGCACCCGAATCAAATAATACTGATGTTTGAAAAGAGTTGACAAGAATGATACCTGCCACCGCCTCACCTGATGCCAATTCTTCCGCTACTGACAGAGCCATAGCTTGACCCTGTCCTCTTGGTACTGGTCCCTTTTGCTGGTGACCTCTTGTCCTGTTATGAATCTGAGCTTGGGCCTGAGCACATTGTTGCGGCCTCTGCTGCTAGAATGCTTGTTCCTGAGGTGACAATTGCCTCAAAAACTAGTGGTGTTGCTGCTGCTGTACTAGTGCTGGACCCCTAATTAATGGACTGGTTAGGGTTGACAAAGATGAACTGGCTCTATGCAGACAGGACCCTACCATGTGATCCGGTCCCCCATAGGCCAAGCACAATCCTTGCGCCCTACTATACTCGGAAACCACGTACCCAGGCTTCCTACAATGAGTGTAGTCCATTATGGAAAACTGCTTCTGCCTCTGTTGCTGAGGGTACGTAGGTTTCGAGTGCTGAATTGACAAAACTGTGGTCGACGCCCTCCTAGGAGCTCCAATAGTCATAGCCCTAGCTGCCGGAGCTGGTGCTGATGACTGAGATAACTGTCCATGAGGCCTCTTTCGTCCTCCAGTTTGATCTACTATCCTCTGTGAAGTGTATTCATGCCGCCTTGCTGCTCGAAACCTGCATCAAATGTCTGGTGCTAAAACTGCTCCACTGCAAGAATGATCTCTAGGTGGAGTCCCAATTGGAATCGCTACGCTCAGTCCAATTCGGTCGCCACCAAGGTGGAAACAAACCGACTAAGCCTAGAAAACTCGACTGCATATCCATCGATCGCCCTTTCCATATGCTTAAGATTGCTGAACCTTGTCTGCAGATCATACTGAGCTACTGAATCAAAATACTTCGTCTGAAACTTGTCATTGAATACAGCCCACAGGACAGGCGTCACCAAACCAACTGCTAGCATCGTCCACCAGCTGTGGGCTAAGTCCAATAACAGCAGGCGCACAACGGCTACCATCTCTTCCTCTGGAATCTGAGCTGCCTCCAGAATAACCTCTATATCCTGTAGCCAAGCATCGGCAGCAATAGCATCTTCACTGCCGTCAAAGAAAGGAGGGTTCAAGTGCTTGAAGTTGTTAGCCGTATTATTCCCTTGATAGACAACTCTGCCCATAGAATCTTGTACTGTCTACTGCAGGGCATTGTCTCGACGGTCTTGTGATGTAAGAAAGTCCTGAATGAGTCCCATCAGGACTCTATTATCAGGCTCTATATACGGGGCTGTTGAACTGGTGGCTCTAGATCCCCGTAATGCATGTCTCGGGATGCTACCATAGAGTGCTGGGCTTGGTCTCAAGGTTACTGCTGGTTCACTAGAGGTGCTCCACACGGCTAATTGGTAGGATCAGGAATAAGGCCAATTAAGAAAATAACATAAGAAACAATAAGGAAGGACCAAGATTGTTCAAGGATGGAAGCACCTTATCAGGTCAGGTTTCAGGAGGATTAGAAAACACGAGTAGAGATCAAGAATGAATTCTGATTGAGACATCTATTCAATAAAATCCTCACACATCTTGATTTACAAGACCTGCTTGGGTGTCATGACCCGCACCCAGTGTAGGGGTACGAGAAATGGGTTTGTCTAGCCTACGCCGTAGTGTCAGCGGTAGAACGCTATCCTAGGTCACATATATCTAACAATTATAAGGTACCTGTATATTATATACACTTCGAATGGAGGACAATATAGAAATGTACATCTCAATCACAGCTAAGGTAGAAAATACGATAAGATAGATAGATAGATATGAAAATCGCCAAATGAAATACAATAAGAGAAGAAGTCTAAGAGTCTAAGATGGCATCTCCACAACATCCAGAATAACAGAATCCCCAAATAAGTACATAATGTATCCAAAATAAGACAAGACAATAAGTAAGATAACTAGTCTAGCTAACTAGCCTAGACTACTGGGGTAATGTCCTCTGCAAGGGCTGGTCCTCCTGGGAGTCTAGCTCACAGGTGTCATCTAGGCCTGCTCCATAGTATGTAGGACAGAACTCCTCAATGTCATCTGTAATATTTCAACAGGTCCAGTCAGGACAGGAACGAGCATAATATATCTCACACAGTTCATAATATGACAGAAAATGTAAATATGCTATAGAGGAAGATACATGAAATGTTAGAGAATATATATGAAGTAAAAGTGATGATTGTAAAAAAATATCTACTATAAGTAAAGAGCTAACAGTGGCTAGTGATGTAGAGTACAAGATAGACATGTGAACGGCTTGAATTTGTATATGATTATTCTAAGAGTTTGTACATGATTACACTACTTTGGAATTATTCACATGACCATTTATACTCCCCCATAACCCAATCAATACACAAAGATCCAGACTAGTTATGTTATTGTATATTATTTCACATGGGGGCCCATAAATGGGTGCACATGAAGTATACATGAGGGGCTCTGTGAACATGAGAGTACATGAATCACAAGAGTGCACATGAACGGTAAAAAGCACCGAAATACATGGTGAAAGTAAAATGCACATGACATACCATAATCCGATACTTCCGAGGGGGATAACATCTCATGAAGGGATCCATATAGTACCAATCCGTGTTAATAATGTGACAGTATCAAGTAAAGTAATCTAGAACATAAATATAAATCCTATTAAGTATGAAACGGTCAGAGAATATACTCGTCTGGTATCTTGAGTATCCGATGAGTATACATGTCCAGACAGAGTAGATTAGTCCTATTTAGAGCAACACAGGTCACAACATGTCCAGAATGGTAATATTAAACTTTACAATGCATTCTATATGAATTCTAGGTCATTCTAGACTAAAGTCAACTCTTGGTCAACTCTAGTCAACTTTACAAGTTAAACTAGGTCAACTACGCCAATCCTAGTCCAATCAAGTCTCACTAAGCCTAACCAAGCCTAGGCTAGCACTCAAACACAATCAAAACCCTAACAAGTTATCACACACAAATACAAACTATGCATATTCATCCTTATACAATATATACATAGATATTCATATAGGCTAGTGCCTAATACACAAACAAGGCACAAACATGATATACATATATGTAAGTAGGGGTGAGTGTGTGTGTCAACATTGTGGTGGGTAGTGATATGGTGTGTGTGTGGATTGTCTCATGGTGTATGTGTTCAGTTGCATAGTGTGATAGGGTGTGTGTGTGTGTACCACTGTTAGTGAGATGAGGGTGTGTATGTACAGTTCACATATGTGTGTGTCTAGCTACACAGTGTGACAGGGTGTGTGTGTATTCAGTGAGTGACATGTGTGTGTGACTGTCAACTGTGTGTGTGTTCAGTTGGGAGGGTGACATGATGTGTGTGTGTGTATCACTGCACAGTGTGACAGGGTGTGTGTTCTCAGGTTTCAGTCAAATAGCAGTAATATGTGTGTGTGTGTGTGTGTATGTCATGTATATTAGTGTATATTGTTCCCAGGTTTCAGTCAAGCAGTAATATGTGTGTGTGTGTATAGGTAGATGAGAGTGATAGTTAGGGTGTTAAATCAGATTATGAGTGTACAGCAGTGGTTTGGTTATCTCAGGAAAAATATATCATGTTACTCTCATTCAAATCAACACACATTTATATACAGAACCCCATTCAGTTCACTGTATCAAGTATCATAAACCTACATTTCCGTTTTCATTTTCGAAGGCAATTCTCAATGAAAAGCCCAAACTCAAAACCAAACCATTAGTTTGAAACTCAACCTCATTGCAACTTGGACATTAACGTTGCAATATATATTCAATTCTCAGAAAAATAAGATTCACATATTAACTTCCAACTCATTAAACCAAAACTGGAAAAACTGAATAATACATGTAAAATCCCTAATTCGACAACCAAATCAACAAACAACTCAAAATAAATGGATGAAACAAGGGTACAGGTGTCACACAAATGTATATGTGTCAGGGGGAAGGATTTTGTGTCCACATAATGGGCACGAAGTGTCCAAATACAAGAAAAACATGGCATCAGAACCTGTTTGTGCACAGGCTCGTGCTGAGGTGTCGAGCCCTATAGGATACGACACACTCCACATTGAGTCACATACACGTGTCCAATAGGTATCCCAGGTGTCAAGGTTCGTGTACATATGTCTGTACTGTGTCCACGACGTATCCTTGTGTGACACGAAGTGCGTGTCGGTGGGGGATTTCTGCACGTAACAGTACAGTGTAATTTCAGTGCACTCGTGATTTCGTGTCCGACAGTACATGATGTGTCGTAAAACTCGAGGGGGGTCTGTCATTGATGGCCCCCACCTCTGTGCCAAGTGGCACGTGTCCACGTGGCCTACACAGGAAGAAATTGGGCTCGGGTAGCAGGGCATCCGAGCGGGGCTCTGTTCTGCGTGTCCAGTCCAGTTTTGGACATAGTAAGGACACAAAAATTAACTCAGTCATATATGAAATCAAAGAGCACATGAAGCTCTACAAATCAGTTCAAAAAGTATTCAAAAACAGCAATAAAAATCTCTCTTGGGCATTTCATCAAACACCTAAAAGCCTATAGTGATACGTGTCCGATACGGACACCAAATCGACAAAAATTTCTACCAAACGTTTCCTACAGCTAGGGTACACCTAGATGGATGAATCTATAGAATAAAATCAAGATTTTAGGGTAATTTGTAGGGATTACCTATAGGGATCCAATCTCCAAGAAAAAGCCCCAAATAGTAAAATCTCCTTCCTCAAGCAATCCTCCAATGAGCTCTCCTCCTTGTAAGCTAGCCTCCTTCTTCTTCTACTCCAGATTTGGATTCAAATGCAAAAGATTGGGATCAATTTGGTGGAGGAATGATGAAAGGGAAAGAAATTAGGGTTTCCTAAAGGGAAGTTTCTAAAAGAGGCAAGTGGTTATGAGGAGACATTATATAGGCTGAAATTAGATTAAAAATGGGTTGTGGTGGCCGGCCATGTAGGGGATTAGGGTTAGGGTTTCATGTAAACGGGCTTGAGCTAAGTTCATAAGCTAGCAAGCTTAACCCCTTAGCTATAAGTCCAAAATACATAACTCTCCCAATCCTCTCATGAACCCTTGCCACACTCAAGTCAACTAAGACTAACTTAAGTCACATTAGGGTCCCACACCATGCTACTAAGTCACTAAAGTCAAAGTCAAACTCTAGGCTAGTCTCTAAAGTCACAACTAGCAAAAGTCAAAAATTACAACACCAATGCAATAATTAATAAAATAATTCACAAAAATCAAAATAACCAAAATACCCTTAAGACTAAAATGTGGTAGTGACAAATCTACCCTCCTTAAAAGGATTTTGTCCTCGAAATTGAAAGACAAAACTGAACTGATGAGAATGATAGACAATCATACCTCAAGGTCCAAAAAGATATGGGTATCGCTCGCGCATCTCATTCTCCCGCTCCCAGGTAGACTCTCCTAGAGAATGATGCCTCCATGCGACGCGAACCAAGGGTATTACCTGGTTTCTCAGAACCTTCTCTCGTTGATCCAGAATCTCCACAGGCTGCTCTGGATAGCTAATAGTAGGTCCCACCTCAATCTTTGAGTAATCGAGTACATGGCTAGGATCGGCCACATACCATCTCAGCTGTGACACGTGGAATACGTTATGGACTCCCACTAGTGCAGGTGACAATTCTAGCCGGTAAGCCGCATCTTCGACTCTTTCGTTGATCACGGAAGGTCCGATGAAGCACGGGCTAAGCTTCCCAACTCCACCAAAATGTATCGTACCATGTATCGGAGATATCGTTAAGAAAACCAGATCTCCAACCTAATCACAAACAAGGCCTCAATTACTAATATATTCAAACAAGATCAAACAAAATCATAAACAAAACAACTCCTAATTCTAATCCTATCCCTAAAATGTATCTCAAACTCCAAAGGTCTGCGGTGGCTATCGGCCCAGTGCCGATGTCTGTCATGCGCCACACGAATCTGGTCTCTGATAAGCTTCACCTTCTCGGTTGTATCTACAACCATCTCAGGTCCCAATAAGGCTCGCTCTTCAATGTCATCCCAAGACAAGGGTGTACGACATCTGCGCCCATACAATGCCTCGAATGGTGACATCTTAATGCTGTCCTGAAAACTGTTGTTGTATACAAACTCCACAAAGTACAGGTGATCCTCCAAGGATCCTCCGAAATCTAAAACACAAGTCTGTAGCATGTCCTCGAGTATCTGAATAGTCCTCTCTGACTGTCCATCCGTCTGAGTGTGGTACGCAGTACTAAACTTGAGCTGAGTGCCCAAACTAGTCTTCAGACTTTCCAGAAATGGAAAGTAAAGTGACTATCCTTATTTGAGACAATGCTCACTGGAACTCCATGAATCTTGACAATCTTCCTCATATACATCTTTGCTAGCCTTTTAGTAGACGTACCCACTTTAAATGGTAAAAAGTGGGCCGATTTGGTTAACCTGTCTACGATGACCAAAATCGCGTCTTTCCTTCCTGGTGTACGCGGCAATCTAGAAATAAAGTCCATTGTGATGTGCTCCAACTTCTACTCTAGAATGGTCAATGGCTGCAACAAACCTCCTGGCCTCTGCCTCTCTGCCTTGACCTGTTGACAGACCAAACATCTGGCTATGAAGCGAGCTACCTCCCGCTTCATCCCATACCACCAGATGTGCTCCCTCAGATCCCTATACATCTTGTTGGCACCTGGATGTATAGATTACTGAGATCGATGGGCCTCCTGCATGACCTGCTTTCGGAGCTCTCCGCTGGGCACACACAGTCTGGAACCGTGCCTCAATGCGCCATCCTCCGCAAGAGTAAACTCATCATCCACCAGCCCTGCTCGAACCTGCTCTCGGATACACCACAGAGCAATATCCTTAAAATGTGTTGACTTGATCCTCTCTATCAAGTTAGACGGAATCTGGAGGCCCCACATCTGCATCTGATCTTCTGGCACAACTACCTCGATCCCCAGGCTCTCCAAATCTACTAGCAAGTGACAATCCATAGTCAAACACATGGCTGTCGGATACCTACTCAAGGCATCGACAACCACGTTGGCCTTTCCTGGGTGATACTGTAGTGAAATGTCAAAGTCCTTCATCAACTCCAACCACCTGCGCTATCTCATGTTGATCTTCTTCTACGTAATCACATACTTCAAGCTCTTATGATCTGTAAAGATCTCCACTCGCTCTCGGTATAAGTAGTGTTTCTACAACTTCAAAGCAAATATAACTGCTGCCAACTCCAAGTCGTGGGTGGAATAGTTCTCATGGGAACGTAACTGCCTGGAAGCATAAGCAATCACCTTTCCATGCTGCTGCAAGACACAACCCAAACCCTTCCCCGAGGCGTCACTGTAGATAGTGAACCCTCTTGATCCTGATGACAATATCAGAATCGGAGGTGTCTTCAGTCGCTTCTTCAACTCATCAAAAGTGACCTGACACTCCTCAGACAAGACAAACTCTGCATCCTTCCGGGTCAGCCTAGTCAATAGCTTTGCAACTGGAAGAAATCCTGCACGAACCTCCTATAATAGCTTACCAATCCTAAGAAGCTCCTGATCTCTGCTGCTGAACTCGGTGCTGTCCAAGCCTCAACTGTCATAGTCTTCTTCGGGTCAACTGAGATCCCATCTCCAGTCACCACATGACCCAAGAAGTCTCCCTCCTGAGAGTCTCCAGAACCACTCTCAAGTGCTCCTCATGCTCCTCCTCAGTCTTCGAGTACACTAGGATACCATCGATGAACACCACCACGAACTTGTCCAAGTACTGGTGGAACACCTTGTTCATCAGGTTCATAAATACTGCCGGGACATTAGTCAACCCAAACGGTATCACCATGAACTCAAACTGGCCATATCGCATCCTGAATGCGGTCTTCGGGATATCCTCCTTCTTCACCTTCACCTGATGGTAACATGACCTCAGATCAATCATAGAAAATACCCACGCCCCACTCAGCTAATCGAAGAGATCATCGATCCTCGACAATGGGTACTTCTTCTTGATCATGAGGTTTTTGCGTGCCCTGTAGTCGATACACATCCTAACCGATCCATCCTTATTCAATACAAAGAGTACCGGTGCAACCCATGGTGAAGAACTCGATCGGATGAAGTCCTTTTCCTGCAGCTTATGTACTGCTTCTTCAACTCTACCAGCTCGCTGTTGTTCACCCTATAGACTTGCTGAGATATCTCCTCTACGCTAGGCACTAAGTCTATAGAGAACTCCACGTCTTTGTCCGTTGGTAGTCCTGGAAAATCCTCCGAAAAGACGTCCATGAACTCCGCTATCAAAGGGTGTGGCACTGCCTGCTCCTCAACTGATACTCCGTATAAAACTTCGCTGCTTTGCTCCGTCTGCCGTCGGATGAACTCGAACTCTGGCTCTCCGGGTTCTCTGAAAATAACTCTACCCATGCGACAATCTATGCTGGCATGGTGCCTGCTCAACCAATTCATACCGAGCACGATATCGTAGTTCGGCAATGGCATGATGAGCAGACTCACATCCAACTCTCGGCCTCCCAAATCAACTCTCCGACCCCCTATAAATATCACTAACGAGGATAATACCATCCCCGGTCGTGATCTTGCAAGTCCAAGGCAACGATTCAGATAGAAGGGGGTGTCTAATAGCAAAAGATACAGACACAAAGCTGTGGGAAGCCTCCAAATCGAACAATGCAAAAGCTGGAATGGAGTCGAGAAGAATAGAACCTGTGATCAGCTTCCCGATAGCCTCTGCGACCTCATCTCATATGGCGATAGCTCACTCCTGCTGACCTTCCCTGGCCTGTTGCTGATGCTGAGCGAACCTTTGCTGCTGAGTTTACAAATGTCCCTTCTACTGTACTGCTGGACCTCTGGCTCCCGCTCCCTGAGCTGCTCGTCCTGAAGACATGGAACACTCCTTTAGCTGGTGCTCCGCCGAACCACAGAGTAGGCACCTCTCGAGCCTCTTATTGCAGTCATTCCAAACATGCCCTGGCTTCTTGCAGAAACCACAACTAACAGACTGCTACCTGAGTGCCTATGACTGAACCCTTGACTACTGCTGCTGTACCTGCTGGAAAGGTGTACGACGCTGACCCTGGAACTGTCTTTGCTGCTGTTGATGCTGCCGCTGAAAGTGAGGCCTCTTGGCTGGTCCTCAGCTGCCACTGCCTCCCTGATCATCTCATCCCCTCTTGAGCCTCAGCTCAAGATCATCCTCTGCTGCTAGGGCACCCACCAGAATCTCCTCAAAAGTGGCACTCCGATCACTCTTGGTCAAGGACTTGACCTCCTTGACTAACCCCTTCCGGAATCTCCGGGCCTTCGCCGTCTCACAGAGCCCCTCAATAAATCTGCCCAGACGGTAGAACTCTCCAGCGTACTCCTCGACAGTCTGACTACCCTGAACTAAGCTCTCAAACTGCGTCTCCAAGGCGCCAAGATCTGTGTCAGGGAAGAACTTCTCCTTGAATAGCTTCTTAAAGGCTGCCCAAGTCTGTCCCTCTGTATCGACCCTCGGGTCCGTCTGGTACGACGTGCGGGCCAGGTCCTGCATCTGACTACCTATCGCATCAATCTGCAATCGTACTAGAATCTCCGCCAGCCGGAAGATCTCCTCGATGTGCTCTATCCAGTCATCCACATACATAATTCCCTTAGTGCCGCGAAAGTCCCGCGGACGCATCTTCTGGAAGTCCTGGATACCTGGCTGATATGGTTGCATCTGTGTTGTCTGTGACTGCACAATAACTCTCTCCAGAGTCGTCAGGGCAAGCTGATGGGCATTCTCTATGCCCTGTTGGAAATGAGCGGACTGTTGTCGTTGTGCCTCCACCATCCTCTGAAAGAAGTCGAACAACTGTCCTGTGTCAACTGATCCGGAAGGTAGCTGCTGCCGAAAGAAATCAGGACTAACGGAGGAAGGTCTCTGTACAGGCGGAGGTGCACCTCCAAATGCAGCAGAAATGCCAACCTGAGTCGGTATAATAGGAGCTGCGGTCTCGAAGCCCTGCTGAACAAGACGAGAAGTGGCCGACATCTCGATAGTATCCCCCGGACTGGAGCGATGAGATCGTCTCCATAACCATCCTGAAGGCAGATCAAAACAAGAAGTAATTACTGAGAATGAAGCATAAAATTCAATAGAGGACAATTTATTTATTCAAAGGAAAACATTTAATCAATAAGAATTTAGATGGCAAATATTGGATCGGAGTTTTTCTAATGTGATTGAGTACCTCAAAACCATATCCTATATCCTACTGCAGGCTGTAGTGATACTCTAGTTCAAATACCACTACAAATCTAGACCTGCATGGGCCAACACTAAAAATGTGTCACGACTCGCACCCAGTGAAGGGGTACGAGAAGTGGGTACGTCCAGCCTACGAAACAGTATCGGCGGTAGAACGCTGTCCTAGGTCACATACATCTAACAATTATAAGGTATCTGTACAATGTATACGCTCCGAATGGAGGATAATATAGAAATGTACAACTCAATCACAACTAAGGTAGAAAATACGATAAGATAGATAGATAGATAGATAGATAGATAGATATAAAAGTCGCCAAATGAAATGTAATAAGAGAAGAAGTCTAAGAGTCTAAGATAACATCTCCACATCATCCAGAATAACAAAATCCCTAAATAAGAACATAATGTATCCAAAATAAGACAAGAAAATAAGTAAGATAACTAGTCTAGCTAACTAGCCTAGACTACTGGGGTAACGTCCTTTGTAAGGGCTGGGTCCTCCTGGGAGTCCAGCTCATAGGTGTCTTCTAGGCCTGCTCCATAGTATGTAGAACAAAAATCTACAATGTCATCTGTAATATTTCAACAGGTCTAGTAAGGACAGGAACGAGCACAATATATCTCACGCAGTTCATAATATGACAGGAAATATAAATATGCTATAGAGTAAGATACATGAAACGCTAGGGAATATATATGAAGTAGAAGAGATGACTGTAAAAAAATATCCACTATAAGTAAAGAGCTAACAGTGGCTAGTGATGTAGAGTACAAGATAGACATGTGAACGGCTTGAATTTGCACATGATTATTCTAAGAGTTTGCACATGATTACACTACTTTAGAATTGTTCACATGACCATTTATACTCCCCCGTACCCCAATCAATATACAAGGATGCAGACAAGTTAAGTTGTTGTACATGATTTCACAGGAGGGCCCATAAATGGGTGCACATGAAGTATACATGAGGGGCTCTGTAAACATGAGAGTACATGAATCACAAGAGTGCACATGAATGGTGAAAGCACCGGAGTACATGATGAAAGTGAAACGCACATGACGTACCGTAACCCGATGCTCCCGAGGGGGATAACATCTCATGAAGGGATCTATATAGTACCAATCCATGTTAGCAATGTGACAACATCAATTAAAGTAATCTAGAGAATAAATATAAATCCTATCAGGTATGAAACGGTCATAGAATGTACTCGCCTGGTATCCTGAGTATCCGATGAGTATATATGTCCAGACGGAGTAGATGAGTCCTATTTAGAGCAACATAGGTCACAACATGTCCAGAACGGTAATATTAAACTTTACAATGCATTCTATATGAATTATATGTCATTCTAGACTAAAGTCAACTCTAGTCAACTTCACTAGTCAAACTAGGTCAATTAGGTCAATCCTAGTCCAATTAAGTCTCACTAAGCCTAACCAAGCCTAGGCTAGCACTCAAAAACAATCAAAACCCTAACAAGTTATCACACACAAATACAAACTACGTATATTCATCCTTATACAATATATGCATAGATATTCATATAGGCTAGTGTCTAATACACAAACAAGGAACAAACATGATATACATATATGTAAGTAGGGGGTGAGTGTGTGTGTCAACATTATGGTGGGTAGATATGGGGTGTGTGTGTGTGGACTGTCTCATGGTGTGTGTGTTCAGTTGCATAGTGTAATAGGGTATGTGTGTATGTACCACTGTTAGTGAGATGAGGGTATGTGTACAGTTCACATATGTGTGTGTCTAGCTACACAATGTGAGGGTGTGTGTGTGTGTATTCAGTAAGTGACATGTGTGAGTGTCAACTATGTGTGTGTGTTCAGTTGGAAGGATGACAGGATGTGTGTGTGTGTATCACTACACAGTATGACAGGGTGTGTGGGTTCTCAGGTTTCAGTCAAATAGCAGTAATATGTGTGTGTATGTCATGTACATTAGTGTATAGTGTTCCCAGGCTTTAGTCAAGCAGTAATATATGCGTGTGTGTGTGTGTGTAATATATGTGTGTGTGTATAGGTAGATGAGAGTAATAGTGAGGGTGTGAAATCAGATTATGAGTGTACAATAGTGATTTGGTTACCTCAGGAAAATGTTTCATGTTACTCTCATTCAAATCAACACACATTTATATACATCACCCCATTCAGTTCACTGTATCAATTATCATAAAGCTAAATTTCAGTTTTTACTTTTGAACTCAATTCTCAATAAAAACCCAGAATCAAGACCTAACCATCAGTTTGAAACTCAACCTCATTGAAACTTGGACATTAACGTTGCAATATATATTCAATTTTCGAAAAAACAAGATTGACATATTAACTTCCAACTCATTAAACCAAAACTGGAAAAACTGAATGATACATGTAAAATCCCTAATTCAAAAACCAAATCAACAAACAACTTGAAATAAATGGATGAAACAAGTGTACAGGGGTCACACAAATGCATACGTGTCAGGGGGAAGGATTTCGTGTCCACATAATATGCACGAAGTTTCCAAATACAAGAAAAACATGGTATCAGACCCTGTTTGTGCACAGGCTCGTACTGAGGTGTCGAGCCCTTTAGGACACGACACACTCCACATTGCGTCACGTGCACGTGTCCAAGTGGCATGTGTCCACGTGGCCTACACAGGGAAAAATTGGGCCCGGGTAGCTGGGCATCCGAGAGGGGCTCTATGCTGCGTGTCCAGTCCAGTTTTGGACACAGTAAGGACACAAAAATCTACTCAATCGTGTATGAAATCAAAGAGCACATGAAGCTCTACAAATCAGTTCAAAAAGTATTCAAAAACAGCAATAAAAATCTCTCTTGGGCATTTCATCAAACACCTAAAAGCCTACAGTGATACGTGTCCGATACGGACACCAAATCGACACAAATTTCTACCAAACGTTTCCTACAGCTAGGGTACACCTAGATGGATGAATCTATAGAATAAAATCAAGATTTTAGGGTAATTTGTAGGGATTACCTATAGGGATCCAATCTCCAAGAAAAAGCCCCAAATAGTAAAATCTTCTTCCTCAAGCAATCCTCCAATGAGCTCTCCTCCTTTAAGCTAGCCTCCTTCTTCTTCTACTCCAGATTTGGATTCAAATGCAAAAGATTGGGATCAATTTGGTGGAGGAATGATGAAAGGGGAAGAAATTAGGGTTTCCTAAAGGAAAGTTTCTAAAAGAGGCAAGTGGTTATGAGGAGACATTATATAGGCTGAAATTAGATTAAAAATGGGTTGTGGTGGCCGGCCATATAGGGGATTAGGGTCAGGGTTTCATGTAAATGGGCTTGAGCCAAGTTCATAAGCTAGCTAGCTCAACCCTTTAGCTATAAGTCCAAAATACATAACTCTCGCAATCCTCTCATGAACCCTAGCCACACTCAAGTCAACTAAGACTAAGTTAAGTCACATTAGGGTCCCATACCATGCTACTAAGTCACTAAAGACAAAGTCAAACTCTAGGTTAGTCTCTAAAGTCACAACTAGCAAAAGTCAAAAATTACAACACCAATGCAATAATTAATAAAATAATTCACAAAAATTAAAATGACCAAAATACCCCCAAGACTAAAATGTGGTAGTGACAATGGGCCACCACTTAAACCGTGTCACGCCCCAGTACCAAAATACTGGAGAGCGAAGGACAGACACAGCCAGCTACGAACATTGAAGTGAAACCCACCTCTTAATATGGTCACAACTGTCTAGATGTATGAGGGTTTATCTATACGCCATCAGTCTCTTATGGTCAAGAACAAGCCTAGTGTCTCAATCTCTAGCAAGCAAATAGTTGTTGCTGTTGGCCCATTGGTCATATGGTCAAACTAATTTTAATAATTGATCAATCTCTGTCTCGATATATGAAGCTAGTCATGACATCTCGGACTCTTGGACATGATCAAGAAAAGCTATCTACACAGTTCAAGACCGAAGTGCTGTTTGCCTGTTCGATTCTGTACTTCTTTAAGAAATATATTTTTTTATTTTATTTGAGTCTAGAAATACTTTATACATCGAGTCCTACTGGAAAATAGGCTATTCCAAAAAGATTTCAAACTGCTTTTAAAATATCCTTAGTTTTGTAAAACATTCGTATTTACAAAAGCTTCAAAAAGGTTTTCAAAAAGGTTTTCAAAATTCTCCAAAATCTAATTTTAAAACCCTAACCTAACCCTGACAGAATCGGCCAGAGTTCGGCCAGAGTTCGGCCAGAGTTCGGTTAGTGGCCGTTTTGTTTTTGAATTCCTTGGAACTTGGTCCTCCCGCAGTTGCAGATTTGACCGAGATTTTCTCATTGAGTTCTGCCCGAATTTTGTCCGAATTTTGCCAGAATTCTGTCTTTGGAACTCCTATAAATAGAGAAAGATTTCGACCATTTTAACTCACTCATTCACTTTCAATCTTCTCTCTTCTAAAAAGCTTTCAGTCTTCCAAAGAGTTTTTCTCGAGCTTTAATTTTCAGATCCCAAGCCAGTTACAATCCTCTAGTCGATTTGCCAGTGCGGTACGGTCTAGAAGTTTCAGAGTGATTGTAATCAGAGGCTTGATAGAAGATTCAACTTTTCAAAATTGAAGTTGGACGAGTTCTTCGTATCAAAGCTCGCGTTGTAGAAGTTGCAAGGACTTCGTAAGAAAACTTACGATTTTGCCAATAGTGGATTCAACTGGTAGCAAGAGTTCTACCGACTGGATTAGTCCTCAACAGAGGTAAACCAGTATACATCGCTGTCTTTGCGTTTGCTTTCTTATCTCTGCCTTTACATTATTTAGTTGTGATTATTATTCTGTGATCTTGCTGCTAACATTTTTAATTAGCATTATTCTGCTGCCAACTCTATTCACCCCCCCTCTAGAGTATTTGCTTTACGATTTCGTTCCTACAATTTGTATCAGAGCGGGTGTTACAGGTAAAGCAAGGTAACATTGCAATTATTTATTCATTTAACTAATTGTTATATAGATCATAGCACAACACATGGCAACTGTGAAATTCACAAGTGAAGGCCAGGCCACAAACAGACCTCCACTGTTTGATGGTATGAATTATACCTATTGGAAAACACGGATGAGTTTCTTCTTGAAATCACTTGACTTTGATTTATGGTCTATTGTTATTGATGGCTATCAAAAGCCACCTCATATAAATGTTGATGGAGTTTTAATTGAAAAACCCTAACAGATATACAGAGAAAGAAATAAAAAAGGCCAGTCTTGACGCATGTGCTATTATTGCTTTATTTTGTACTTTAGACAGAACTGAATTTAACATGGTGTCTATCTGTACAACTGCTAATGAAGTGTGGAAGCTCCTTGAAGTCACACATGAAGGCACGACTCAAGTCAAAGAATCAAAGGTCAGCAGACTTACTCAAGAGTATGAGGTGTTCAAGATGAAGCCCAACGAAACAGTTACTCAGATATTCGAAAGATTCTTGGATATTGTAAATCCTTTGTCCTCCCTAGGCAAAGATTATAGTAACCATGAAAAGATTTGCAAACTCCTGTGAGCACTTACCAAGAACTGGATCCCAAAGGCTACTGCGATCATTGAAGGGAACGACCTCACAACTATGTCCCTCGAAGTACTTATGGGTAAGCTACTCACTCATGAACTGGAGCTACAAGATTTTGAAGAGCCTGCACCAAAGGAGAAGACAATCGCTTTCAAGGCTCAGCACAGAAAAGCTGCTGAAGGTGATTCAGACGGTAGTGAATCTAATGCTGAAGATCAAGCACTCCTAGCAAGGAAATTCAAAAGATTCATGAGATATGAAAAGAAAGCCAAAGAAAACAGTAGCAGCAACAACTGGAATCAAGATGATGCTGTCTGCTACGGCTGCAAGAAGAAGGGACACATGAAGAAGGATTGTCCTACAAACTCATCTTCAAGCAAGAAGAGCAACAGGTATGAGAAAGGGAACCTAAAGAGATCAATATCTCGGAGATATGCCAACACCAGCATATGGCATGAAAGTGAAGCCAGCAACTCAGAAGATGAACAATCAGAAGACGCTGCAAATGTATGATTTATGGCATCCGATCAGGTACTCTCTGAACCTGTAGTTGATACATATGATGACTTCACCTTTGAGCAATTAGGAGATGCCTTCAGTGAACTGATAAGTGATTATAGGAAACTATGTAGCAAATATCAGACCTCTAAGAAGGTACTCAAAGAGTACAAAGGTGAAATAGAAAGACTTACCGACCTACTAGCTGAGGTTAGAAATAATGTTAGTGAGTCTGGTGAGCTTTCCTCTATTAAGCTCTTATTACACGAGACTACCAAGTCATCTGAAGAGAAAGACGAGGTTATTGACCAACTGAAAGAAGAACTTTCTAAAGAGAAGAAAAGTCTTCAAAGTGCACAAGTCAGAATGGAAGCACTCACTTCTGACTATACTAAGTTGTATGACACTTCTAAAAGATTGGAAATTAGGTTAGGAAAATAGTCTGAGACTGCTGTTTCCTACTCTAACATGTGTCACTTACCGAATAATCGAACATTCCCAAACCAAACACTGTCATACCTAACCCTATCAAACTTTTACCCCAAAAGGTTAAGCCCAAACGAGATTATAGGTATGCTTTCTTCTATACTAGAAAACATAAACCTACCAACCGTGCACATCACTCAGCTTTCAACACTAAACATGCACAATGTCATTATTGTGGCCACATTGGTCATATTTCTTCTGCATGTAGAATCAGAAAGCTTGTTGATTTAAATACTTATGCATGGATACCAAAAGCTAACATTTCAGGACCCTACAAGAAATGGGTACCAAAAGTTTCATCTGCAAACTATTTTGTAGGTGGAACACCTTTCACATGCTGAAAGCAAATGGATCCTCGACAGCGGTTGTTCACGGCATATGACCGATGACGCTACATTATTTGCAACACTGTCGAAGAAGAAGAAGGAAGGCTATGTCTCCTTCGGTAATAACTTGAAAGGGTATATCATTGGTATCGGTGATGTTGGTAAGTCTCTCTATCCTGTGATTAAGGATGTCTGTCTGGTTACCGAGTTGAAACATAATCTACTCAGCGTAAGTCATCTAGCTGATCATGGTTATGGCATCAACTTTGGCAAAGACAAATGTACTATAGTTGATAGCTCAACTGGTAGTACTATCTTTGAAGGTATCAGGAAAAACAACATATATTTTTTCTATTTGTTGGAAGAAACTAACATTTTAGGTAGATGCTTAATGGCTAAAAGTGATGAGAGTCATCTGTGGCATATGATACTCGATCACACAAATATGGACACAATCGCAAGATTATCCACGAAGAAGCTAGTACGCGATTTACCGGACATAACATTCAAGAAGGATTCGGTATACCGCCAATGTGAAAAGAACAAAGCTACCAGATCCACATTCAAGTAAGTAAACGCAGTATGTACTACTAGACCTCTACAATTGCTACATATGGACTTATTTGGTCCTAGCAGAGTTGCTAGCCTCGGAGGTAAGCTTTATGCTTTTGTAATTGTAGATGATTACTCTAGATACACGTGGGTATACTTCTTGACACGCAAGAATGATGTATTATCCGAATTTGTCGCCTTTTATAAGAAAGTACAGAATGAAAAAGGTTACATGATCACTCGTATTAGAAGCGATCATGGTGGCGAATTCGAGAATGCAGAGTTTGAGCAATTTTGTGACACAAACGATTTTGTACACGAGTTCTCCTGCCCTAGGACTCCACAACAAAATGGAGTTGTGGAACGTAAGAACAGAACTCTATCCGAAATGGCCAGAGTAATGTTAAACCAGTTTAGTCTACCCAAATATTTTTGGGCTGAAGCTGTCAATACAGCTTGTTTTGTTCTCAATAGAGTTCTAATTCGACCTAAATCGAAGAAGACTCCATTTGAGTTATGGTTTGATAGAATTCCATCAGTTTCATATTTTAGAATATTTGGTTGTAAATGCTTTATTCTTAATACAAAAGACAATTTGGGAAAGTTTGACGAAAAGGCCGATGAAGGAATATTTTTAGGTTATGCGGCCAAAGAGCAAAGGATACAGTCTTAAACAAACGAACCATGATCATCGAAGAGTCAATCAACGTCACTTTTGATGAACTGAATCAAATGACTATCGATGACAATGACGAAGATCTAACTGTACCAAGCTCAACAATAGCTGATTCTCAACCATGCTCGGCACTAGCTGATCCTCCTAGAGAAGATCCAAGAACCAGCTACCTTCAGAGTCTGCCGAAAAGATTGAAATTTACGGCTGATCATCCAAATAATTTGGTAATTGGTGATATTACCAAAGGTGTAAGTACTCGTACATCCAGTAGAGATATTATTTCTAGTGTTGCATTCATTTCACAGCTAGAACCCAAAACTATGGATGAAGCATGTAGTGATAGTTTTTGGATAGATGCTATGCAAGAGGAATTAAACCAATTTGAACGGAATCAAGTTTGGAAACTTGTTCCCAAGTCTATTGATCATCCGGTCATTGGCACCCGTTGGGTATTCCGAAATAAACTAAACGAGAATGGTTTAGTGACTCATAATAAGGCTCGACTCATAGCTCAAGGATACAATCAGGAAGAAGGTATCGACTACGATGAGACTTATGACCCAGTTGCGAGATTAGAATCCATTCGCATGTTATGTGTATTTGCATGTTTTCATAATTTCAAATTATTTCAAATGGATGTCAAGAGTGCATTTTTAAATGGTTTTATAAAAGAAGAAGTTTTTGTAGCACAACCTCCAGGTTTCACAGATTTTAAAAACCCTGATCATGTTTTCAAGTTGAAGAAAGCTTTATACGGTTTAAAATAAGCCCCTCGTGCTTGGTATGATCGTCTAAGCTCTTTCCTACTTGACAACGGTTTTTCAAAAGGTAAGGTTGACACTACACTTTTTATTAAGTCTTTTAATGGCAAGCTTCTCTTAATACAAGTCTATGTTGATGATATTATATTTGGATCTACTGATGAATCTTTGTGTCAAAAATTCTCTAAGTGTATGCAGAATGAGTTTGAGATAAGCATGATGGGAGAGCTGAAATTCTTTCTCGTACTGTAAATCAAACAAACTGACAATAGGACTTTCATAAATCAAGCCAAGTACACAAAAGATTTGCTAAAGAAGTTTGATCTGGATAATGTCAAACCTATTGGCACTCCGATGGCAACTTCAACAAAGCTTGATATTGATGAACAAGGCAAGCCAGTCAACACACGTAAGTATCGAGGTATGATCGGTAGTTTACTTTATTTAACTGCTAGTCGTCCAGATATTACGTTTAATGTTTGTATGTGTGCACATTTTTAAGCTAATCCAAAGGAATCACATCTGTGCGCAGTTAAGCGTATCTTTCGATACCTTAAGGGCACTTCTTCTGTTGGTTTATGGTATCCCAAAACTAAGTCCTTTGACCTTATTGGTTACTCGGATACAGATTTTGCTGGATATAAAGTTGATAGAAAAAGTACCAGCAGCACATGTCATTTATTAGGCAAGGCTTTATTTTCATAGTTTAGTAAAAAGCAAAATTCTGTAGCCCTATCAACAACAGAGGCTGAGTATATCGCTGCAGGACGTTGTTGTACTCAGATTTTGTGGATAAAACAAATCTTGGAAGACTATGATTTATTTTACACACACATTCTCATTTTCTGTGATAACACGAGCACTATTAATTTGACTAAGAATCCAGTATGTCATTCTCGTACTAAGTATATCGAGATCTGACATCATTTTCTTAGAGATCATCATCAAAATGGAGATATTGACCTTGTGTACATAGATACTGAGAATCAATTAGCTGATATTTTCACAAAACCTCTAGCAGAAGATCGTTTCAATTATTTACGTCGAGAATTAAGAATTTTGGACGTCAATAATGTTAATTAATTTTATTTTATGATTTTATGTCAACACGCAAAAACTGTGTTAGAGACAAGCCAATAAAGAGTCTGTCTGTCACCACAACTACGGTTGAAGCGAAGCGGTATTTAAGAGTTCCCCGGTGAGCCTCCGCCAGCTGGGACAGTACTCCTACAGCTAATCTGAGACAGTCCCTGTGTAACGATATTTAATCTATAAAATAATATTAATTATATTAATTGAATGTTAAAATTACTAATCTTTGAATTAAATCTTTGAAATGAGCCAATGAAAAAGAAAGTGGTCCAAACCAACCCCAGGCGAATTCGGCCAGACTTCGGACCGAATTCGGCCTGAGTTCGGTTGAAGGTATCTGGTTATATAACCAGAACCTGAGAGCCTTTCTTCTTCATTACTTTTAAACACCACCATCACAGCAACAACAGCCGCGCGAGAGCCCCCTAACCCTCGTTCTTCACCACTCCGTTTCTCCCTATCTACGTAGTAAAATCCATCCAAATTTTGGATTCGTGCGTAGTTTGTTGTTCTCTACAACATACTTGAATCTCGGGAGGTATAACTTCGTATCTCTCCTCCTTTAAATTTCGTGCATTTTTACTTTTATTGCACAATGGCACCTAAGGGATTTAACCCCTTCAAGCGGAAGAAGACGACCAATCCTAGTGAGGAAGGATCATCTTCGAATCCACCCACGGATTCTCTTTTTTCACCAGTCCAATCTAGCGATGGCGCGTTCGATGGGGTTTACTTTCAAACCCTAGATCAAGCCCTTCTGTGGTATAGAGACTTTTCCATGTGATCCATATGCACAGGTGCTCCTATCAAATGGACTGTGTTTCCAGAACACCGCCAATATTTTGAGGAATTAGGGTTACAACACGTTGTTAAACTTTATTTTTCGGTAGCAACTAATGCCATTAGACTATTCTACTGCAATATCATATTAAACACGTTTGACGTAAGTACTCGTGTTGGCGGACTTGACATCGAGTTCAATGATGTCCTCTTAGCGGAAATCCTTGGTTTATCTAACGAAGGTGCACCGCTTGTTGATATCACTGAATTTGATTTCCTCGACGGCACGACACTTGCTAGTTTCAAAGCTGAACTCTGTGCACCTGATCGAGTTCGCTCTGGAAAGTTCAAGGCAAATAACTTGAACGTGTTTAATTATGAATTGTACCGTATTATCTACTCCACTCTCCTTCCGAAGTCTACTTCAAAGGATGATGTGACATCTCTTGAATTATCTGCTATGTATCACATTCTTAAAGGGATTCCATTTGCTGCCCCTAAGACCATTATCCAGATGATGAGACGTTGTCGTGCAAGAGATAGAAATCTCTCTTATGCGATGATTCTCCCACGCGTCTTCCAGCGTTTTGATATTGATTTGTCAACTTGTACTCAAGACCCTGAGCCCAAGTTTCTGAAGTTATCTCGTCGTAGTATGACTGCTGCTGCTCCTCCTACTGTTCCTCCTACTGCTCCACCTCCTCCACCTACTCAGCAGTATGCCATGACCTTTGAGGGCATACACCAGCATCTTTCTGATTCGCACGTCTCGATGACGGATATGGCTCGCGAACGTGAGTTCCGTGATGTCACTCATTATCAAGCGATAGCAAATTCTCTCGCTGATCTCCGATTCGCTCAGACTGGACATTCTGCTGGTTCTATTCCTAGAGATCCAGCCTTCTCTGGTTACCGCTGTGAGGGTGAGGCTGTTCATGCCTACTTTCAGCCCGGTAACGCATATGATTGGTACCGTTCTGACCGTGCTCCTCGAGACTATGTTGGTGAGTTTTACACTGGCGCTCCTCACCCTTCTGGAGCTGGTACCTCTGCAGCTGGTCCCTCTGGACATGCCGGTCATGCTGATGATGATGATGATGATGAGGAGATGTGATATATTAGTTGATTTTTTAGACTTAGACATTATCTACTGTATACTTGGAAATGCTCCGACATTCCAAGTTTCTTTTTTTTATCAGACTTGTACTGGATATTTTATTGATGTCTCTTGCACATCATTTCATCTTTATGGATTTCATAGTTTATTTTTCATATCAGTTTATTTATTTATAGCATCTTTATCTGCTTCTATATTATAAACTGCCTGTGACATAATTCTCTATTATTCTCATTGTTGTATTAATTCTCTTTTATATTATAAACTGCCTTAGATAAATACATGCCTGTGATGTTATTTTTTTTACTATCTCTACCATCTGCCATAATTTTTTTATTATGTGTTTTTTCACTGTTCGTTTCTTATGCATTGACTGCGGGGGAGTTCTCTCTTTTGCAATTATTTTGCTAAGTGACAACGGGGGAGAAATAAAGGATCTAACATCTTTTGAGAAAATGTATGCAGGATATAAACAATTTTACTTTACTATTTTTTTGATTTGATTCCAAGCTTAGATGTTATATCATTCATAGTTTGTCAATTATCAAAATGAGGGAGATTGTTGGCCCATTGGTCATATGGTCAAACTGATTTTAATAATTGATCAAACTCTGTCTCGATATATGAAGCTAGTCAGGACATCTCGGACTCTTGGAAATGATCAAGAATGGCTATCTACACAGTTCAAGACCGAAGCGCTGTTTGCCTGTTCGAGTCTGTATTTCTTTAAGCAATGTATTTTTTATTTTATTTGAGTCTAGGAATACTTTGTACGTCGATTCATACTGGAAAATAGGCTATTCCAAAAAGATTTCAAACTGCTTTTAAAATATCCTTAGTTTTGTAAAACATTCGTATTTACAAAAGCTTCAAAAAGGTTTTCAAAAAGGTTTTCAAAATTCCCCAAAAACTAATTTTAAAACCCTAACCTAACCCTGACAGAACTCGGCCAGAGTTCGGTTAGTGGCCGTTTTATTTTTGAATTCCTTGGAACTTGGTCCTCCTGCAGTTGCAGATTTGACCGAGATTTTCTCATCGAGTTCTGCCCGAATTCTGCCCGAATTCTGCCAGAATTCTGTCTTTGGAACTCCTATAAATAGAGAAGGATTTCGACCATTTTAACTCACTCATTCACTTTCAATCTTCTCTCTTCTAAAAAGCTTTCAGTCTTCCAAAGTGTTTTTCTCGAGCTATAATTTTCAGATCCCAAGCCAGTTACAATCCTCTAGTCGATTTGCCAGTGCGGTACGGTCTAGAAGTTTCAAAGTGATTGTAATCAGAGGCTTGATAGAAGATTCAACTCTTCAAAATTGAAGTTGGACGAGTTCTTCGTATCAAAGCTCGCGTTGTAGAAGTTGCAAGGACTTCGTAAAAAAACTTGCGATTTTGCCAATAGTGGATTCAACTGGTAGCAAGAGTTCTACTGACTGGATTAGTCCTCAATAGAGGGAAACCAGTATACATTGCTGTCTTTGCGTTTGCTTTCTTATCTCTGCCTTTACATTATTTAGTTGTGATTATTATTCTGTGATCTTGCTGCTAACATTTTTAATTAGCATTATTCCGCTGCCAACTTTATTCACCCCCCTCTAGAGTATTCTGCTTTACGATTTCGATCCTACAGTTACAAGATGTTATATCATCAGACATACAAGGTCAGGCATCCCAAACATTATATATTCTGATGATCATGAAGCTAGACATACAAAATATGAAGACTAGCAAGAGTTAAGTCATACATGATCAACCTTAGGATTTATCAATTGTGTTACAGCCCTTAGGTAGAAAAAAATTAAGTTTCAACACGAGCTAACACTTGCTCGGCGGCTAAACGCCTCAAAAGAATAATTTATTATAGAGTGGTAGAGCAAAATAAGAAACCCACTCGTTGCCCGAATTACGTCTGGTCCTCACCATCTGGCTGGAAAATAGGCAGATCCTAGGGTGCTACTCTAAAATCTGGCTATACAAAACCAGCTGGATCAGACCCCAGAAGAGCAAGTGCCACAAGGGAATCTCCACCTAGGAACTAAAACCAACATATAATAAAAGAAGAACTAATAAAAGAACATAATTAAATAATATGAAAGACAAAGTTTAAGGGGCATGCTAGCAAGCATTAGAGAAATAAGAGGTTGAATAAAATTACCATGTTAATCATGAGACAATTATTCAGGCATGGCCAAGCAAGTCCTACGGCTTGATAGCATTAGCTAACTAGGGTTATCACATGCCTAGTTACTAACAAGATGCAATTGAGATGTTCCCGCAGTCACAAGTCCTGCAGACTATCCAGGTTATCCAGGCGAGAGTTACAAGAGTTATCAAGATTACTAGTATACTTTAGTGCTTATGATTCAAGAAATGCAATACACGATAGTGTGCTGGAAATGTGCCCTACTTGTTGGTAGGCTAGAAGTCCACAAGTGTGACCGGGATAATGGGATTGCCTGTAACTTAAAAATCTCTTTATATGAACTACTTGATCAATCTAGTCATTAACCTAGTCAAATTTATTATGAATCCCTGACCGTGGTAACCAGGAATCCATGTCCTAGACATGATGCAAGATGAGACATGTAGCTTGTACAGGCATAACAACCACGGGATCAAGGCAAGAGTTACACTAGCAAGACAGGAATAGTCGTCGCAACAGTAATCAAAGTTATGAATGTCATGTCAGGTTTACTTGTCACTTGTCAGGAGTGTGCCTCGACGGGCCATTATCAAGAGTTATCAAGACGGGTTCATATACCATACTGAGTTCGTGTCAAGTCAGATCCTGTCAAATCTTATCAAGCTCAAGCTTTATCATGCTCAATAATTTACTAAGTCGGGTCGTCACAAGGCAAGTCAAGTATAGGGTATATGCAAGGATCATAATATTACATTACCTCTAAGAACCATACAAAACAATCATAGAAATACAACAAAAAATTCTTGGCAAGAAAAGACGCATGGGCCAAAGACGCTAGGCGGCAAATGGTGCCAGGGGACAAGTGGTTCTAGGGGCCAAATGGTGCCAGGGGTCAAGTGGTACGACGGTGAAGTGGTGCCAGGCTAGGTTGCGCCAGAACCAGGTTGCACCAGAAACCAGGAGCCAAGTTGCGCCAGAACCCAGGATCCAGGTTGCGCCAGAACCCAGAAGCCAGGTTGCGCTAGAAACTAGGAGCCAGGTTGCGCCAGAACCCAGGAGCCAGGTTATGCCAGAAACCAGAAGCCAGGTTGCGCCAGAACCCAGGAGCTAGGTTGCGCCAGAATCCAGGAGCCGGGTTGTGCCATAACCTAGAAGCCAGGTTACGACAGAACCCAGGAGCCAGGTTGCGACAGAACGCACGCAACCTAGATGGCACAAAGCTAAAAAGCGCGTGCGCACACTGTTTATCTTCCCCAACCAGCATTAAAATGTTTGGTTGAACCCATGAACTTCAAAAGTCCATAACTTTCTCAAAATAAGTCGAAATCTAATTTTTTTTAAAGGTCAAAATTAGGTAGAACGAGATCTCCTACAACATGAAGCAAATAATTTTCAAAAATAACAAATTTTAGTAGATCAAAACCAAGAAAAAACGAGAAAAGATCAAAACTTAGATCTATAAAAATGTACCCAACAAAACCAAAAATGTCAAGTTCTAAAGAAACTTAGAATCTTACAAAGAAGAGAATAGAACATTAAAACTTGAGATCTATCATGAAGCAAGTTGCACTTGCCTTGGGCTTCTTTGGTAGGTGGGAGGAGTAAATGAAGAAGATGAAGAAGTAAATGAAAAAGTAATAGAGGAGAGAGAGAGAGGAGTTGGTTTTTATACAAACCCTTCTCATCTCAAACCAAAACAAACCAAGCCAAGCTAAGTGGAACTAAACCAAATTAAAGTAATTCAAGATTAAACCAAGACTAGGCTAAGCAAGACAATTCAAGATACAGGTCACCTGACAAATATCAGAATTTCGTACACGTATATTAAAAATACGCATAACGGAAAATGGGAGTGACATCTCTGATGTTCCGCTTTCAACCGCTGACAGGTCATGCATTGCGACATGAAGAGTGCCGTATCTCGCTTTATTCCGTGCCACCAGAAGGTCGTGTGGAGGCCATTATACATTTTTTTGCTGCCAAGATACAAGAAATACTTCTTGTAATGCACCTCCGATATTAATTTCTTCCTTAGTTTTGAGTCATCCGGGACATATAGTCGACCCTTCACTCGCAACGTTCCTGACTCGTCCTCCGTAAAGTCGGACGCCCTTCTTGTTGATATCAACTTTTGCATCTTCTCCAGGTATGGTATGAATCATCCTTCTGAGCGGACTTGATCTTTTTTTAATAAACTCGGCTCTAGCCGCAGTTGTACCAGCTATGCACCCATAAATCAAAATCGAAGTTCTCTACCCATTCCCTCTAAGTTATGCAAAATTCTACTGTTGAGCGATCATAAAACTATGTATTCTCGATGCAGCGTGTCTGCCACAACATTTTCTATGATTAGTTCTAGCCATCGCCTTTGTCATAAATTCTGCTCTTTTTTGGTGAAGAGATACTTGAGGCTCTCATGATCCGTATTAATAATGCACGACATGATATAAAGATAGTGAGACCATAGTTTTAACACTAACACAATTGTCGATAATTCTAGGTCATGTACGGGATAGTTCTTCTCATGCGGCTTCAGCTGTCTAGAAGTAAAAGATATCACCTATCCTGCTGCATAAGCACACACCCCAAGTCCTAGCCAGAAGCATCGCTGAAGATTTGAAATCTCTCAGTCCCTTTAGATAGAGCGACTATCGGGGCCAAAATAGGCCGCTATTGTAGCTATTGGAATAAAGTTTTGTAGTCGTCTGACCACTTGAATGCGACTCCTTTTTTAGGTGAAGCAAGTCAAGGGTGATGCAATCTTCGCGAAGTCTTTCACGAAGCGTCTATAGTATACCGTCAAATCGAGGAACTTTCTAATTTTACTGACTGATGTGGGCCGCTTCCAATCAACAACTACTTCAACTTTTTTGGATAAACTAAAATACCTCCAACGAAGATGATGTGCCCATAGAATGACACGTAGTTCAACTAGAACTCACATTTACTTCTCTTCGTATACAACTGATTATCTTGAAGGGTCTGGAATACAGTACGTAGATGCTCCGCGTGTTGCTCTCGGTCCTTCAAGTATACGAGAATATCGTCAATGAAGACTACTACGAATTTGTTGAGAAACATATGAGACACCCAATTCATTAGATCTATGAAAGCAGTAGGGGCATTTTTCAAGACGAATGGCATTACCAAGAACTCATAATGGCCGTAACGAGTGTCGAAGGTAGACTTCATTACATCATCTGGCTTGACCTTGAGTTGATGACAACCCGATCGAAGATCAATCTTCAAAATTACCGTAGCACTATGGAGATGATCAAACAAATTGCCGATATAGGATATGGGGTATTTGTTTCGGACGGTGGCTTTGTTCAATGCACGGTAGCCGATGCAGAGGAGCATCGACCCAGCCTTCTTTTTCACATATAGCATAGGAACTCCCCTATGGCGAGTCACTAGGAAAATAAACCCTTTGTGAGCAATTCCTGTAACAGTGCCTTGAATTTTTTTAATTCTACAGGGGCTATTCTATACGGGGCCATGGAAATCAGTCGGGTGTTGGAGAAGGTATCGATAGTGAACTCGATTTCTCGATCGGGTGGCATGCCGGATAGCTCATTCAGGAATACGTCGGGGAATTCTGCCACAACGTCTGTATGATCCACGTTTATACCATCATATCGCATGTCTCGAACGGACGCCAAGTAGCCTTCACATCCAAAATGCATCATCCTTAAAGCAAAAATTGCTGAGATTACCATGCAGGCTGTCGACGCTTTACCACACGAGTCACAGAATTCAGGCTCCCCCGGTAGACGAAAGGTGACCTTCTTTTTTGCACAGTCATTTGTGGCCTAGCAAGCGTCGAGCCCTTCTATTCCTAAAATGATGTTGTAGTCCTTATGGTCTTGAACTACCGCATCTAGATTTAATTTCCTCCCTCCAATACATATGTGGTCGTCTCTATAGATAGTGTTTACTGGTATTTGTGTGCCCGATGGGGTGTTAACACTAAGGTTAAGGCCTAGCAGCACCTTACAAAATTTGTGTTATGCGACAAACTTCGTCGCTATAAAACTATGCGTAACACCTGAATCAAATATTACACGAGCAGGCGTATAATTAAAAAGTAGTATACCTGTCACGACTGTATTATTGGCAAACGTTTCATCTCGAATAATGTCATAGATGCATCCTTGGCAATTGGGACGACGATCTTGGCCATTGTGCTGTACGGGTTGGGAAGCTCGAGGTGCCGGGCCTCGATTATCTGGAAGTGTTACAACGGAGGCACGGTTGGGTTTGGTCTTTTAGTCGGACAATCAGCACATATGTGGCCCTTTTTACCATAGTTCTAGCATCTATCTTCAGGTATTTGGCAGTCGTTGATGGTATGACTAAGCTGGTGACATCGGGTGCAGCAAGGCTATGGGTTTCGCCATTGGCATCCGTCTTGTTGCCCATTATTTGGATGCTTGATCGTGTTGTTTCCTCACACATGGATAGGGTGCTTGTGATTGTATGTATCCATAGTATCGGCAGCGGCTGGAGGGAATTGGCACTCACGGCGGAAAGCTTGATTTAGAGACTTGCCCATTGTTTTGTATTTTGAAACTGAAATATAGGCAGACATAGAGGGCCGTAGGCCCACTTTGAACTGTCGAGCGTGACTCTCCATAGTAGGCAAGAATGACCCAGTAAATTTGGCTAGCCTGTTGAATTCTGTTGCGTACTGCCGTACCGTCATGTTCTCTTACCTCAACTGCATAAATTCATTCTCTTTTTCTTGTAGAATGACTGCGAGAAGGTATTCAATCTTGAAAGCCTTTCGAAAGGTGGACCAAGTGATCATCGTCATCTCATCATTGTGTCAGATTACTCATTTTTCTATGGCCCACCAGTCGTGCGCATTCAATCGGAGTTGAAGCTGAATACAAGCAACTTTCTTGGACTCTTTGATGCCTAGAAGTTTGAAATGATTTTCCAACTCCTCTAACCAGTCGATCGCGAGAGAAGGGTCGTCAGTACCTTTAAAGGAAGTACAACAAATTTTCTTAAATTTTGAGAGCTCGAAGTTAAAACTTATTAGTGCTGCAGGTTGACGCTCAGGCTTCTCCGGTTCGACGTCGGTAAGTCGGTCCGCAGGCTCGGTTATGGCATGGGTCATTACATCGTTGTTGTTGGTCACAAATGTTTGGACAATCTGCTGAAGAGCATCAATATGCTTCTGCTGCAACTTGAACCGTGCCTCGAATCGGGGCTTAAACTAATTTTGCCGAGCCTCAACTTGTCTTTGCTAGTTTTTGACATGCCGTTGGTGCTGCTCATTCTGGCATTGATTGGGCTTGGCCTGCCATTTTTGTACTTCTAACATGCATATCATCCGTTGGATAGGGACGTTTGAGGTTTCAGCCCTTGAGCTACTCGAACCATTCGAAGCACTCTCTTCGTTCGCGGTCGCAGCTTCTCCAACTTCTTAAATTAGAAGTCAACTCATATTAGTGTTAGAAAATATTATAGACTAACTGTATGGAATAACTCATCTCATCCACACGAGGTCAAAGGTCCGAGACTCCAAACGGAAGGCCAAAGGACGTAAAGCCATGCTCTGATACTATTAAGTCATGCCTCGATTTGGTAGAATCGATAATTGTCCCTCGGATATGATGTCATACGGACTTAAATTGTGCTTGTACAAGGCAGTTACATATGGTTATCCAAAACACAACATCTAAGAGAGTACAAAAAGTAAATTAAACACATATGTATAGATGTATGTTTCTTTTCATTGATAATATAGAATTTATATTTACATTGACATAGATTCAAAAGAGAGTTATCGTGCAGTCTTACAAACTGACTCAATTACAAAATGAACGTTGATGAGATAGCTGTTCTATACATCACACCTCTTTATACAACCAAAGCATTCATACACCTTGAATATGGGAGTGTTGAGTCATCTTCTTTGCTTGGACAATTGTGGGGTCTTAAAAAGGGACTTGATTCAAGTCTTCACGTGTACTAGCGAAGCTTTAAAATACACAAGGATTGCCTTCAGTCAGGTGACATGCTCCTTCTGATTTATAGAACCTGTGGAGAGCGAGGATCAGTACATTATCGTGTACTAGTAGGTGGCTAATTAATTTTCGTGCTCTCGTTTGGTTCAAGGATTTAGGTGAAACATGCAATATATATTTGTGATCTTTCTAGCCATACTAGTCAATTCATGCAAGCAGTTTGATGAAACATAAATAAGGTAAACTATGCTAGAACTTATCTACGGCAGACTGTGCATACAATATAAAATTTACCATAATCATGTCTGCCAGTTTTTTTTAACAATGACTAAAATGGTGTATGATGTGGAGGTCACTGGCATTAACTAGCCATCCTGACATAGCCTGGTTAGACGGGATCCTTTCAACTAAAGTAGCGAGCTCCGCTGAAAGTTCCTAAATTAACCGTTGCTTAAACCTAGCTCAGCTATACCATGTTTCCCCACATCGAATTGGCGTATACCGCCCTATCATTTTGCAATATTCATTCCTTGATTCATTCTCTTTTTATTCACACGGTTCTATAGATTGCTTAACATAAGTAAGCATGCGAACAATTTTATGGTATAACAGTTCTATAGCAGTTCTACACAAGTAAACATGTACAATTCTGTATAACAGTTGTGTAACATTGGTCCTCGCCTCTATAACTAGCTTTCGGGCTATTGATGTTATCGATTGATTGGGGAAATAAGAGGGTCAAGAAGAGAAGGTCGAGACACTTATGTTGATTGAATGAGCAAGAAAATGAGCCTTCTAAACTGTACGCTCGCCTACGCGATTACCTGAACTCGCATAAGCAAACGATCAATACCTATATACTTCTATTTCGAATTCGATATGAAATACTAAGCTCGAAGAACACAAGCAATAAAATCCATCAAAATATTCACAAAAATGCATTCAGAAAACCTAAAGCCATAGAAGCACGTGCGGCATGAAAAATAGAGCAACGGATGGTCTCTTCTGACTCAGCCGTAGAGTCCATCCTCGAGGTGCAACCCGCTGAATATGGGACTTGGTTCTGAAGAAGCCAATCCATAATGAGGAAAGGATCCTGATTCAACCGGTCCCGACCAATCGATAACGACAATGTTTCTTAACCGCGTTGCTCGCGTCGCAACGAAGAACGTGGTACGATGTTGGGACGGGGCACTTGTAACGCCTTAGTCGGACAAAGAGATCGTATACATGCTAGTTACGTATCAAGAGAACTCCAGCCCAGCTCGAGTACATATAAGATGTCTTGTTGTTCTAAATCAACTATGTCTCAATCTACTAAATGTTGATAAAAATGACGAATCAAGTGCACTAAGGTTGATCAGACCGTAATATACTGATTCTAGAATAGGTAAATGTGTTAGAGTGGATTCCTAATAATACATTTATCATGAACAAGCTAGAAGAAAGTTTATACTTGTAATAGACTATGCTATAATAACAACGAGAATTAAATATAGGACAAAATATGAGAATATAATAACATCGACAATTAAATATGAAAAGACAGAAATAACAAGTATGAGAAAGAATAACACATGGAAGAACTCTATAAATGGTGATATTAGAATATTATATTAATCACGGCTATAGGTATGTGTACTAATAACCGTAGTCCGGCGAGGCACAAATAGTCCTATAAAAGGTTCTTTACTACATCCCGGTGAGGCACTAAGAATAGAGGGGTATAGCCACGGCTAATAAAACACTCTCTCCTAAGGTACTAGGAAGTCAAGTCTATCATGTATAGTCATGTCCAAGTCAAATATAGGTCAAGACATATCAAGTAAACATAGTACATGATAACACTAACAGTATCATGATCTATACAAGAAAAATAGTGATAATTAGAATAAAGATAATAACTCACATGCATGTACAATGAGAAAATAACAATAATAATGAGAAAGTAACAATGAAATAAATAGGAGGAAGTATATGATCAAATCGGACAGAAAAGTAACGACAATATAAGAAATGCATGTAAATATTGTAAAATTCGGCAAGTTGTACTTGCCTGGTGTAGAATCGTCCACATCCAAACAAGCAACTAGTCAAATAAGTGAGCAACGAAATCTGAACTTTCATAAACGTCCTTGGATGCTAAAAAAGATATCACCAACATTTTTAGCCTAAGAAAAATGTTTAAGTTTGACTACCCATAAGTCCAATTCTGGACACAGGGGTAAAATGGTAATTTTGGATCAAAATAGTATTTGAACTTATTGTCTCTAAAGTCAACAAATTATATACCTACAAGTTCAGTTTTTGATACGAACACAAACGTATGTCCAATTTTGGATTCCGATGGGCCACGCACAAAATCGTCCATTGAGTCGGATCGTGGGCCCGTAAAAACGATGGCCTGGTCAACTGTCTCAGAATCAGACCAAACTTGGCTCATAGGACCAGAAAAACAATATGAGTCCAGTGGAATAAGTTTTGTCGCGATATGACGAATGTGCACAAAGTAATTATGATTTTTTTCAAAGAGGCCGATACGGTGTACCGATCGACTGATACACCTTGAACTCGTCGTGCACACGCAACCAATTCGAGTTCTGTCAAAGCTCACACATCTGTAACATTCGTAGGCACCTTTCAGTGCCCTCAGGTTGCAACAAAGTTGCCCAGTTTTTCGGGACGGACCTCGTATCCGGAAAATTCTAACTTTTGAAATAGTTCTCCTATTTTTTATTCTCAATTTTTAATCTGATTTTTCTTTCTGTCTATGCAACTAGAAATAAAAATAATAATCAGGTTTCCATGGTGTTAGGTTGTCTCTAATACTATTTAAACTAAATTCTTAAATTGTTAATGATTTGCTAATAATTAGCCTTCCAAAACAAGTGTTTGAAATAGCTTAGGTTCTGTTTTACTATCTACAAAAAACTAGGTTTTATTAGAGTTTTGGAACTCAATTTTCAGTCAAACTAATATCTATCATATTAATCTAATTAACAAGAGTTGAAGAGGGTTAGGTTGTGATCTAACTTGAGCAATCGGCTCAAAAAATGGTAAAGTGGTCATGGAGATATTGCTACATGAAGTAGGGTTGCTGGAACTACTGTGCTGCTGATGTTTGCGCATTGTGGCCAGCTGCCGGCGGTTCTCAGGCGGCCGTACGGTGGCCAGGGAGGTCATTGGGGATAGGGAACGCGTTGGGGTGTCAAGGTATCTTAGGGTTAGGGTTTCGTCTCCCAATCACTCCCCCGCTTATATATAAGAAGGGTTAGGGTCGGAGCGAGTCTGCGGGGAATTCTTAACTCACAAGAAATTCAATCTCGCTTTTGTTTTTTTTTCTGCTT